>CM053623.1:313801930-313853202 GCA_028646595.1 Phalanger gymnotis | reverse complement strand
ATAAAGGGGGATAGGTTCGGAAGAAGCAAAATATAGTTAGTCTTTTACAACATGAGTATTGTGGAAGGGTTATACATAATGATACACATGTGGCCCATGTTGAATTGCTTGACTTCTTAGGGAGGGTGGATGGGAAGGGAAGAGGGGAGAGAATTTGGAACTCAAGGTTTTAAAAAAATAGATGTTGAAAAGTAAAAAAGTTTTTTTTTCATGCAACTAGAAAATAAGATGCACAGGCAATGGGGCATAGAGATTTATCTTGCCCTACAAGAAAGGAAGGGAAAGGGGGAGGGGAGGGGAATGGGGTGACGGAGGGGAGGGCAGACTGGGGAACAGGGTAACCTGAGTGTGCGCCATCTTGGAGTGGGGGGGGGAAGAAATGGGGAGTAAATTTGTAATTCAAACGCCTGTGAAAATCAATGCTGAAAACCAAACATACTAAAAATAAAATAAAAAAAAGAAATGCAAATTAAAACATCTCTGAGGTACCACCTCACACCTATCAGAATGGCTAATATGACAAAAAAGGAAAATGCTGGATGTTGGAAGGGAGTAGTGAACTGATCCAACCATAATCGAGAGCGATTTGGAACTATGCTCAAAGGGCCGTAAAACTGTTCATTCCCTTTGATCCAGCAATACCACTGCTTGGTCTGTATCCCAAAGACATTCAAAAAAGGGGGGAAAGGACCTATTTGTACAAAAAAAATTATAGCAGTTTTTTTTTTTTGTGGTGGCTAAGAATTGGAAATTGAAGGGATTCCCATCATACACAGTAACAGCAATATTGTTCAATGAAGAACTGTGAATGACTTAGCTATTCTCATAAATATAATGATTTAAACAATCCCAAAGGACTAATGATGAAGCATGCTATCTTTCTCCAGAGAAAGAACTGATATTGTTTGAATGCAGACTGAAGTATACTATTTTTTACTTTCTTTCATTTTTTTTATTCAAGTCTTCTTGAACAAAATGACTAATATGGAAATGTTTTATATAAAAAAAAATAAAAAAATAAATTATCTCTCCTGGATCTATTTTCCAGGTCAGCAGTTTTTCCAATGAGATATTTCACATTGTCTTCTATTTTTTCATTCCTTTGGTTCTGTTTTATATTTTCTTGATTTTTCATCAAGTCACTAGCTTCCACTTGCTCCAATCTCATTTTTAAGGTAGTATCGTCTTCAGTGTCTTTTGGACCTCCTTTTCCATTTGGCTAATTCTGCCTTTCAAGGCATTCTTCTCCTCTTTGGCTTTTTGGAGCTCTTTTGCCATTGCAGTTAGTCTATTTTTTAAGGTGTTGTTTTCTTCAGTATACTTGTCAGTATTTTTTTTGGGTCGCCTTTAGCAAGTCATTGACTTGTTTTTCATGGTTTTCTCCCATCTTTCTCATTTCTCTTCCCAATTTTTCCTCTACTCCTTAACTTGCTTTTCCAAATCCTTTTTGAGCTCTTCCATGTCCTGAGACCAGTGTATGTTTTTTTCTTGGAGGCTTTTGATGTAGGCTCTTTGACTTTGTTGACTTCTTCTGACTGTATGTTTTGGTCTTCTTTGTCACCAAAGAAGGATTCCAAAGTCTGAGACTGAATCTGGGTGCATTTTCGCTGCCTGGCCATGTTCCCAGACAACTTACTTGACCCTTGAGTTTTTCAGCAGAGTAAGACTGCTTGTAGACTAAAGAGTTCTATGTTCCAAGCTTGAAGGGATGCGCCAGCTCTGCCTCACCAGGACTCCTTCTTCCCTAAGAACTCCCAACCTGGACTGGACTTAG
Organism: Phalanger gymnotis; assembly: GCA_028646595.1. NCBI lineage: Eukaryota > Metazoa > Chordata > Mammalia > Diprotodontia > Phalangeridae > Phalanger > Phalanger gymnotis. The sequence goes on along the minus strand of CM053623.1, from coordinate 313,851,428 downwards.
ATCTTCAGCAGGCTCTCCACTCCTGCTCTGATCTGCCACTTAATTCCTCCCACCAGGTGGGCCTGAGGCAGGAAGCAACTGCAGCTGTAGTTCTGTAGCTGACCCATCTCCTCTGCCCCTGGGGCAGTGGCCAAACTGCAAACTCTATCCCAGTCCCCAGAAGCTTTTCCCACCAACCTTCTCTGTTGTCCTTGGTGTTTGTGGGTTGAGAAGTCTGGCAACTGTCACAGCTCACTGATTCAGGGCACTAGGGCACACTCCGTCCGGCTCCCAGTCTGGTCAGTCAGCACCGCCCACGCTGGGCTCCGCTCTGCTCAGCTCCGCTACCCTCTGCTCCCAGCTCCATGCAGGATAGACCTCACCCAGAGACCATCCAAGCTGTCCTGGGCTAGAGCCCTGCTTCCCTCTGCTAACACATGGGCTCTGTAGTTCTAGAATTGGATCAAAGCCATTTCCCATAGGTTTTTGGAGGGACCTGGCAGGGAGCTCATGCCAGTCCCTGCCCTCCAGCTGCCGTCTTGGCTCCACCCCCTTTTGATCATTCTTTGTATAAAATTCCTCTTTCTAATTTCCAACCAAACTGGCATTGCCATATCTGAGAACACAGAACTGACACACTTCTAAAATAATAAACTCTTAAATTCCTACCTCATTTCTTCCCTCATTACTACAAAGCCCGATCTTTACCAATTAAACTAAATGCAAATTATTAAGAACTTATTATGTTAAAATACTCTAAGTTAGGCCTAACTCATATCAACATAGTGATCCAGGCTTGAGGTTAAAATATAATGAAACCAGAGAAAGAATAAATAGAAGTATATATAGAATGATTTCACATATATATATATGTATACGTATACATATACATATGTGTGTATACATATGAGTGTATGCATATACATATGTGTGTATATACACACATCTATTTGTGTCTAATGGTAGCCATCTGTAGGGTGGGGAGGGAAGAAAAAAGGTGGAAAAAAGAAAGCTATGTGATAACTTTAATGTATATTTGAAAGGAATAGCAAGTTGAATATGGTAGATTTGCAATTTAATATGCAATCATCTTTTTTCTTCTATTCTACTATGTTATGGAAATGCTTGTTTTATTTCTTAAGTTCAGAGTAAAATAAATTTTAAAATATGATAAAATACTTTATGGATCATAAAATGCAATAAAACTTTACTAATAATCAGGTTTAAAAGGACATCATTTCTGGTAAAATTCAAATAGAACACTATTTCCATCTACCTCTGCATTCACCATGACAATTAATAAGGCTAGGTCAAAAAGACAGCACAGTAGGGCAATAAGTATCCTCCTAAAACCTTGTACCAATTATCCCAAGACTGGGCCTTTTATGCCTAAAGTGGTAAAGAAGCTGAATGTGCTATCTCTACCTTTTCTCCCCATCCCCTTAAAGGACCAACACAACCTATAAAAAACAGGTAGCACTCTTATGCCACAGTAAGGCACTATGCAAAGATGAAATCAAGCAATCTATATCCTCATGCTTATATTTTACTGGTTACTGGTTGGGCATAATATGTTAGAATAATAATTAGAATATAAGATATAGAAGGCTGAAGGAGAAATTCATACAAAATGCGCTGCAAAAACTTGAGAATGGTGACTTCTCTTACCATGTCTATTAGTCTTCTTCATTTGCCTCCTTGTCCATAAACCCCACCAGAACCCCCCAATAAGCCATTTCAATGAGGTACTCCCTACCACCAAGAAATCTTTATTTTCTGTTATTTCCACTCTGTTGATTCTCAACCTAGGACACCATCCAGTGTTTAATTTCTCTTCCCTTCTTTAAAGAACACCAAGCATTACTGGAGGAAATCAAAACTGTGCTGATGGGGGTTGCTACAAATAAAGAATATAGAGCCTCAACTAAACCCTTGTTGTTGTTTAGCAATCTTTTATCTCTTATTGACCCCTTATCACCTCTTTCACAGAACTGATTCCAAAACTCCTGATTCCACCTAGTTATTCAACCTCACCTCCATTTTTTTTAATTTTAATTAATACATTTTTAGTTTTCAACATTCATTTCCACAAGAGTTTCAAGTTTTCACTCCTTCTTTCCCCTTCCCCCACCCTAAGATGGCATGCAGTCTGATTAGCCCTTCCCCCGAGTTTGCCCTCTCTTTTATCACAACCCTTAATCCCCTTCTCCTCTACTTTCTTGTAGGGTAAGATAGATTTCTATACCCCATTGCCTGCATGTCTTATTTCCCAGTTGCATGTAAAAACAATTTTTAACATTCAGTTTTAAAACTTTGAGCTCCAAATTCTCTCCCTTCTTCTCTCCCCACCATCATTAAGAAAACAAGTAATTCAATACAAGTTATAATGTGTAGTTATGCAAAACACTTTCATAATAATCATGTTGTGAAAGACTAACTAGATTTCCCTCTGTCCTATCCTGCCCCCCGTTTATTCTTTTCTCTCCTTTGACCCCGTCCCTTTTCAAAAGTGTTTGCTTCTGACTACCCCATCCCTCAATCTGCCCTCCCTTCTATCATCCCCCTCTCTTATCACCTTCTCCCTTATTTTCCTGTACAGTAAGATAGATTTCCATACCCAATTGAGTGGGTATGTTATTCTCTCTTTAAGCCAAATCTGATGAGAGTAAGAATTACTAATTCACTCTCACCTCCCCACCCTTCCCCTCCAATGTAAAAGCTTTTTCTTGCCTCCTTTGTGTGAGATAATTTACCCCATTCTACCTCTCCCTTTCTCCTTCTCCCAGTACATTCCTTTTCTCACCTCTTAATTTTATTTTTTAAATATCATCCCTTCATATTCAACTCAGCCTGAGACCTCTGTATGTATACATACACACACACAGATATACACACAGATATATACACATATAAAAGTCTCATGAGTTACAAATATTGTTTCCATGTAAGAATGTAAACAGTTCAACTTTACTAAGTCCCTTATGATTTCTCTTTCTTATTTACCTTTTCATGCTTCTCTTGATTCTCGTGTTTGAAAGTCAAAATTTCTATTCAGCTCTGGTCTTTTCATCAAGAATTCTTGAAAGTCTTCTATTTCATTGAAATTCCATTTTTACCCTGAAGGATTATACTCAGTTTTGTTGAGTAGATGATTCTTAGTTTTAATCCTAGTTCCTTTGACCTCCCGAATGTCATATTGCAAGTCTTCCAGTCCCTTAATGTAAAAGCTGCTAAATCTTGTTTTATCCTGATTATATTTCCACAATACTTGAATTGTTTCTTTCTGGCTCCTTGTAATATTTCCTCCTTGACCTGGGAACTCTGGAATTTGGCCACAAAATTCCTTGGAGTTTTCATTTCGGGATCTCTTCCAGGTGGTAATTAGTGGATTCTTTTAATTTCTATTTTACCCTCTGGTTCTGGTATATCAGGGAAGTTTTCCTTGATAATTTCTGGGAAGATGATGTCTAGTTTTTGATCATTGCTTTCAAGTAGTCCAATGATTTTCAAATCATCTCTCCTGGATCTATTTCTAGTTCAATCTTTTTTCCAATGAGATATTTCACAGTCTTCCATTTTTTTCATTCTTTTGGTTCTGTTTTATAATATCTTGATTCCCCATAAAGTCATTAGCTTCCATTTACTCCATTCTAATTTTTAAGGAATTATTTTCTTTTTTATTTATATTTTTCTTTTTAAAAATAGATTTTAAAATGTTATTACCCAATTGCAATTCAACAAATCCAACACATTTTCTTTACAGAAATAAATCAAGGACCTATGATTTTGTCCACCAGCCCACATTTCAACCCATTTCTAATCTAGAGCCTTAGAGACTTTTCTGAAGCTATGAGAAGTGACTGTCCTTGACTTCAAGTCTAGGGCTCCACTCACTGCCAAGCTGCTTCTATACATTTATGTCTCTTAATACCTGTAAATAACAGTCATGGCAATAGTGTGGTATATACAGGACACTGTCACTGGAGTGAAGAGAGGTGAACTCTAGTCTCAGTGATGCTGATTACTTGTGTGACCTTAGACAAGTGTATCAGCCTCTCTGACACTTTGATCATCTGTAAAAATGAGATGGGTAAAGTAGGTAATCTCTAAGGCCTCTTTCAACTCTTTTAAGTGTATGGTTCCATAAAATTTAAATAATAGTCCATAAAATAAGCTTTAGGGAAGGTATGTAGTATTAACAAACCAGTTCTAAATTTTAGGAATTGAACCATAATGGTTTGGTTTTAGTATTTCCAGTAGTAACTGAAGTTTGGTTGCAGTATACTTTGCCTTATTAGTTATGTGATATTTTGGCATTTCCAACATTCCATAGAGAGGATTTTCAGAGACCTGTTTTTCTTCAAAGTACTATCTTTCAAGTATCATCTAGGTTCTTCTCCTTACAAATTTACTTCTTTAGTATTAAAAAAAAAGTTCCACAAAGGATAATGTTCATTTCTGGCTTTTGTTGTTTGTTTTAGGGAGCTTCTGCTTGCCTTTTCAATTTCTCCAAAATCTTTTTTTGGAGTCGTGGATGCCAAAATCTTTACCAGTTTTTCATGAGATATACCACCCTTATCTAAGATAACATCACTCTTCCTAAGTTCCAGGACCCTGGAAAGATACTGACATAGTTCTGCATTAGCCTACCCTTCTGATGGAGGCACAGCAATAGCTACACTTACATTCTCAGATGTCACATCTGTTATGGCATTTTGTTTGAAGCCAAGTTTGGAATGATTGGCTTGGAACCACTTTGTGGTTCCACATGGAACCACTCTGATCAACTGCCACAAATCCAGTGGGAGGAAGTGGTTTCACTGGCTCCTTATTCTGGCCTTTCCTCTTCTTGGGCATCCCTGCACTAGAAGCAAGCCTGGCCACCACCACTGCCTTGGCACTGACCCAGGTCCTGTCAATCCAGCAGCAGAGGTAGATTATGGGCCACTGGGTCTTCTCTACCAGGAAAAAAGAGGCAGTGCTCGGCCAGGCGGCCCTAGCAAATGCACCCTAGGAATGATTTTCTTCACTGAGCTTTTGGACCTCCTTTTTCATTTGGCAAATTCTGCTTTTTAAGGCATTCTTTTCCTCATTGCCTTTTTGGACTTCTTTTGCCATTTGGGTTAGTCTATTTTTTAAGGTCTTATTTTCTTCAGTATTTTTAGAAAGTCTCCTTTAGCAAGTTGTTGACTCATTTTTTATGATTCCCTTCCATCATTCTCACTTCTCTTCCCATTTTTTCCTCTACTTCTCTTATTTGATTTTCAAAATCCTCTTTGAGATCTTCCATGGCCTGTGACCAACTTATATTTTTTCCTGGAGGCTTTTAATGTGGGACCTTTGACTTTGTTGTCTTCTTCTGGTTGTATGTTTTGATCTTCTTTGTCACCAAAGTAAGATTCTATAGTCTGAGTTTTTTACACTGTCTGCTCATTTCCCCAGCCAAATCCTTGACTTTTTAATTCATTGTTAAGGTAGGGCTCTTCTTACAGTGTGGAAGGTGTACTTCAGGGGTTTTGTGTAGCTGTTTACAAAGATACTTCTAGGGGCCTGTAAATTTTCAGTTCTTTCAAGGTAGCATGATCAAAGGAGAAGTGTTTACTCCTTTCCTGGCCTGTGCTGCAGTCTATGAGTGACCACAAGCACTCTTTTCTGCCTTGGAATTTGGAGGAGGATGCCCTCTCCACAGCTGCCACAAGCTCTGCCACACCAGCACTTCTCTTCAGCCTAGGACCACCACTCATGACTGTGATCCAGATCCAAGCAAGGGAAAGCAAGAGAATCCTGCCTCCACACCAGCAAAGAGGTCCCTGCAATCCCCTCTGATCAGCCACTTGATCCCCCCACCATCTGTGGTCTGAGAGCTCTGGAAGTAGCCCTGCTGCCAGTGCAGCTGCTGCCTCTGCTACCCCAGGGCTGGGGCTGGACTTTGCTCCTCTCTCATCCAGGTCTGATAGACCTTCTATGTTGTCTTGGTATTTGTGGGTTGAGAAGTCTGAAAACCACCACAGCTGCCAATGATTCAGTGCCCTGAGGCCTGCTCCATCCCCATCTGTGCTGGCATGGCCCACACTGGGCTGTGCTTCTTTCCCAGCCTGGTGCAATAGACCTTTTCTGACAAACTTTCAGGCTGTCTTGGGATGGAAATTTGCTTCACTCTGTCATTTTGTGGGTTCTACAACTCTAGAATTTGTTTAGAGTCATTTTTTACAGGTATTTGGAGGGGTTTGGGGGACAGCTCAAGCAGGTCCCAGCTTTTACTCTGCCATCTTGGCTCCTCCCCCACCTCCTATTTTTTTAAGAAGCTAGAATCCCTGACTCAATTTCTTCATCTTCCCTTGCCTCTACCTCAAAATCTCCATATCCCATTCCTTTGTGATAACTAGACAAGGTGAACCCCTTGACAAGGAATGAGCTTGTCATGGATCCTCAGACTTGGCAATTTGAACCAGGTCCTTGGCCCAGTCCAAGAAATCTTCTGTCACTCTATTAGTTGCTAGAATAATATAAACCAGAGAAGTTGCTTTCCACAGCTTGGGGTGGGGAGGGGATTGGGGGTGTTATATGTGTCTATTTGCTTCTTTGGGTGGCTATGCTTCTATGTCCTGACTTGTGCCCTTTTTTAATAAAATGCCATAAGCTTTCAAGACTTTGTTTTGATAATTTTTTTTATTTGAAAGCCAGATACCTCTTTCCTATATACTGTGCATGAAAGCACCACAGTATCTCTTAGTGCTATCATTCTCCATTTTTAGCCATCGCCATGGCTACCCCTACCATTTCCACTTTAACTCACCAATCCTGCCTTCCAAATGTCATTATGGCAGTGGTCAGAAATAGGTTAGGTGACTCATAGTAGTACCTGAAATGACAGCACACTTAGATTTAGGAAGACCAATCTCAGAACTCCATGAACATACCACTCTCATTCCCACTCATATTTTTTTTCCTTTGAATTTCCTCATTTTCCTAAAAAAAACCCACACTTTTCCCTATGTTTAATTCAGATCATATTCACAGATTCTTAAATTTTGGAATCAGACCTTGCCTTAAAGAGTAACTTGCTCAACAGCACACCCCATACAGAAATGCCTTTGAAAGACATGGTAAGACATACAAAAATAAGACAAATCTCTTTCTTAGGAGATCCTTCAAGCACTGCACAGGGGCTAACAAAAGCATATAGATAACTATAACACAAAGTAGAAGAGGCAGGAAGATATGATAGTTGTCTTAATTTAGTTAAAAGACTGTCATCTGGAAACCACCAAAGTCAAACAAATCTAATTCCCTTTCCAGATGACAGTCTTTTAACTAAATTAAGACAACTATCATATCACTTTTGTTAGCCCCTGTGCAGAATACATTGAGAGGTGATGGGATGGTGTAAGGTGTAAGACAGCTGGAAAGACTAGAAAGGGCTAAGTTGTAAAGGGCTTTAAATACCAAAGAGGATTTTATCTTTGATTTTCTTTAGTATTTAAAGACCTTTACAACTTAGCCCTTTCTAGTTTTTCCTCCTCTCAATGTATTCTGCAGTCAAGACCACTGGCCTCCTTACTGATCCTCCCACAACATACTCCACCTTCAGACCCCAACCACTTTTACTAGCTATGCCCTATGCCTAGTATAATCTCCTTCCTTATCTCTGTCTCCCAAATTCCTTCAAGTTCCAGCTAAAATCTCATCTGCAAGAAACCTTTCCTGATGCCTCTTAACTCTAGTCCCTCCTCCTCTGTTGATTATTTCCAATTTATCTTGTATAAATCTAGTTTGTACATAATTATTTGCATGTTGTTTTCCCCATTAGACTCAACTCCTTGAGAGCAGGGATTATCTTTTGCTTTTCTTTGAGTCCTCATTGCTTAGCACAGTACCTGACTTATTGTAGGCACTTAATAAATACATATTGACTGACTGACAATTGCAAAGAGGAAAATTCATGTTCAATTCAATAAAAACCACCCAACAATTGGAGCTGTCCAAAAGTTGAAAGAGTTAACTAAAGAAATAATGGGTTTTCCCCCTTCTTGGAGGTCTTTAAGTAGAGGTGATATGTGTTAGGTATGTTATAACTAGGATTCATTTGGTGTATGGGTGAGGCCAGATGACTCTGAAATTCTATGATTCTGTGATTTAGGAGGGATCGAATCAAAGTGCTTTGGAAGTATAAAAAAATTTCAATGTGGAATTAGGGAAGTTTTATAGATTTAGAGTTGAAAAGAACTTTGGAAGTTGCCTAGTAAAATACCTAATTTTAGAGATTAAGAAAATGAAGCTCAGTAAAACTAAGTGGGCTGCCCAATTTGAAACAGGTATTAATTACTAGAACAAATTTCAAACCTAGCTACTCTACCTCTGGATCTATCCCTCTTTTCATACCACAGAAGAGTCATTAAAACAGAATCTCAAAAGGCTTGGCTAGATTAATTTTTAATCCTCTCTTCAAATGCCCTTTATTGAATGTAAATTTCATCTCATTGTGATCAGCAAATGATATGTTTAATATGTCCCCTTCTCTACATTTGCTGGTGAGGTTTTTAATGGTCTAATATAGGAGTCAGCAAACTATGGCCCACAGGCTAAATCCAGCCCCAACCACTCCCCTTATATACTTTGGATGAGCCCAAGAGTAGTTAAGAGTAGTTTTTCCATGTTCAAATAAAGTTTTATTTTATTTAAAAATGTAAAAAAATAACCTTTTTAGCTGTAAGCAGTACAGAAAAAGGCAACAGGATAGAAATGGCCCTTGAGCCAAAGTTTGCCAACCTTTGCTCTAATACACTATTAATTTGTGTAAAATTTTATGCACAGCTGAGAAATGTGTTCTTCTTTCCCTTCCCATTGATTATTCAGAAGAGAAATAAATAACTACATGAAAGAAGAAATATTACACCAAAAGTAAAAGACCTAAAAGAAAAGAAGAAAATATATCTCCTGTCAAAACTGAGCTAGGAAAAAATAGTCAATGAGAAATAATCTAAGAATTAGATTACAGAAAGAGAGAGAGAGCCTGAGCCCATATTTTAATAAACCAAGGAAACATCCCAGAACCAGAAGCCTTTATAGAACCAGGGGGCAGTGTGAAAACAATTCACTGGTCATCTCCTTAAAAAATCCTGGAATGAAAACTCCCAGGAAACCAAAACTTAAATCTTTCAAATTAAAGGAAAAATACTGCAAACAGCTCAAAAGAAAGATCTGATCTGTTTGCTCCCTTAAGAAGCCTAGTAATTCCCTCTCCCTCAACTCTCTACACTTCTTCAAATTAGTGATGGATTTAGTGTGGACTTTAGATGAGCTCTAGCTTTACTTTAGCTCAGAATGCCCAAATTCAAGGTATGCACCAACTTCAGGTTCCTCTAGTGGCAGGGATTATAATGGCCTGCCACAATACTCAGTTTAAGAAACATAAATTAAAACAACTCTGACATTCCATATTACTTACACCCATCAGACTGGCATTCTGAAGAAACACTTGTCTCATCTTCAGCATCCACTTCCCCCAATCATTCAATTAACAAATATTCATTAAGCACCTATTATGTGCCAGCACTTTGTATTAGAATATAAATACATTGTTAGTCTTTATAAAGTATCTTCCAAATGTTTACTCGATTTAATATTTTTATGTTTCTCTTTACTCTTACATTTGCATTTCAAAGTTTCTACTCAGCTTTGGTCTTTTCAGCAGGGATCCTCAGAAGTCTTTTGTTTCATTAAATAACTCTATTCCCTGTAAGGTTATACTAAGTTTTGCTGGGTAAGTTATTCCTGGTTGTAAACCTTTCGCCTTTTGGGATAATTTATTCCATGTGTTCCCATTCCGTATACTGGTAACTGCTAAATCATACATGATCCTCTCTGTGGTTCCTTGGTGCTTTAAGTCATTCTTTCTGTCTGCCTGCTATATTTTCCCTTGGCCTTTAAGCTTTGGATTTTGGCTACAATGTTCCTTGGAGTGACTTCTTTCTATTTTCATTTTGACCTCTCATTATAATATGTCTGGGGCAATTTTATGATTTCTTCAAATATGACAGTAAGGTTCACTTTTTTCAGGTAGTCTAGTGATTCTTTCTTGTGTCATTTTCAGATCATTTATAACATTTTAACTTTTTTAAAGTCTTGGTTTATTTCTCCTAGAAATTCTAACCAATTTTGTAATAAAGCTATTTTCCTTTGGGGCTTTGTTTATATGTATGTTTGTATGTATTTGTACGTTATTCTCTTGTGGCTTTGTGTCTTGGGCATTCCTGGCATTATAAAAGATCATCTTTTCCTATTTAATCTTTCCTCCATTCTGAGTTCCTAGGTTGGGATGTCAGTGTTAAGACAAGTTTCTACACACTTCTGGCTAGACTGTTATAGACTTGAATGGTTCTGCTCCATCTTATTTGGAATTTTGCCACTATAGGCATTGATTGCCATATTATTCAAACATTACTGGGGTTGCTTTAGTCAGGGAACTGTAGCTTTTCAGTAAATCCCATGCAGTCAGGTCTAGGGCACAGACTGATCATTGCCTTTTAGAGCTTTCTGGTCTCCATATCCTCGTTTGTGTAATAAACCCACAGATTTCTCCCTAGGCATTACTCCATTAAACTGTAGCTGGCTCCGACTCCTGTCAGCTAGCTGAAATGTTCAGCAAGTTCAGAATGACTTGATGTCTGGCATGTCTGTCCTATCTCTTGTTCTAGACCTGAAGTTAAGTTCCCAAACATCTCTGAGAGGGTTGCCATGATAGCATTGTTCTGGGCCCAGAGCTGCTGGCCCAGTCCTGTTTGGAGGCCTAACAGTTGAGGCCTAGATTTGTCCCCTTTGAGAGACTCTACATTGCTGACCTGGACCCCAGCTTGAGCTAGCAATCCTCTTTGCAGTCTACGCTGCTGGCTTTCTTTTTTTTCTTACCCTAGAACTGAGTGTCCGATCTGCTAATAGCTAATCTGTGATGACTTTTCTCTGTTCTTTTCATGAGCTGAGCTCTGATCCACTCTGGAAGAATTGTGTTAGGACACCTGGGTTGCTGGCCTAATTCTATTCTCAGCCTGGGACCTTGAAGCCTTGGTCCCAGTCCCTCTGAGAGACCTGATACTACTGGCCTGGGCCCTGGGCTGGGTTCACAATCCTGGCTCATCCCTGTTTCACAGTTCCTGCCATACTCACTTGCCCGAGGATCCAATTAGTAATCTTAGCCTGGAAAGATGCCCAATGATGGTTTCTCCTTAGATTTCCTAATGAGTATATGGCCGGGACATCTTTGTTTGAGTAGTTGTGAGAGAATTTGGGCTGTACTGCTTTCTCTTTCTCATCTTGATTAGTTTTTTTTTTTAATTATGTACAACTGAGTTTCAACTCAAGTTATTGTTGCCCAGAAAAAGAAAAAAAAAAGGAAATGGATTTGTTTCAAAGCCTCTTCCTTCAAGAGTTAAAGCAATATAAATTTATTTTCACAACAAGGAGGCCAAAAGAGCCTAAAAACTACATTGCCCAACAAATACTTGATCTTCTTAGTAGGAGAAAGAAATAGTAGCCAAGAGTAATAAAATTATTTTTAAATAATTACATAATTTTTAACATAATTTAACATAACTACAGAGAAGGATGTTAGAACATTATAAGCAGTATTCATATCAATGAAAATCAGTAAAATTTAAAACAAGTCCTCAGAAACTTGCCTTGAGAGTCAATTACTCTTTTTTAGCTAATCAGTCAATTAACTATCACACTCCCCACAATAGCTCTTCCAAACCTTCTCTTTTCCCAAAGCCACTTTCTCCTTCCTCTCAACTTCTCCACATTTCCTATTTTACTGGAAAAAAAATGGAGGCCACAATCTGAGAACTCCCTCTTCTTTCCTACTCTGCAAATTAAAAATTCCCCTACAGTATGCCCCTACCAAAAATTTCTCTACTCCTTTGCCCCATCTCTGAGGTAGTCTTTCTTAACACACATAAAACAGCAACAAAACAAGCAGTAGAAAGACTGCTAGATTTGGAGTCAGGTTACCTGGGTTCCAAACCTCAACTCTACAACTTTTCACCTGAGTGAACCTGGACAAGTCAGTCAACATGCCTGAACCTCAGTTCCCTCATCTGTGAAATATGGGTGTTGACCTATATGTTCTCTAAATTCTCTTCCTCCTTTAATCCTATTATTATATAAACTCATGAATAGATCATCTCTAAAGTCTTTTCCAACCCCAACACTGTTATTTATTAGCTGTGAAATACTGTATGGCAGAAAAGAGATTAAAATTGATCTGTTTGACCCCAGATGGTAGAATTAAAGGGGCAAGGGGAGAGAGAGGGGGAAGAGACAGATAGGCAGACAGAGGCAGAAAGAAATAGTGAGAGGAGAGAGATAGAGAGAGAGGAGGAGAGAGATAGAGAGAGAGAAGGAGAGAGATGAAGGGGGAAGAGAGAAGCAGAGGGGAAGGGAAAGGGAAAAGGAGAGCAGGAGAGGGGGAAAAGGGGAAAGAGGGGAGAGGAAAAAGGGGAAAGAAGGGGAGAGAAAGGAAGAAAAGGAGGGAGAGAAAGGGGGAAAGAGACAGAGGGGAAAGAGAAGAAGAAAGAGAGGAAAGAGGGAAAAAGAGAGGAAAGGAGAGAGAGAGAGAGAGAGAGAAAGAGAGAAAGAGAGAGAGAGAGAGAGAGAGAGAGAGAGAGAGAGAGAGAGAGAGAGAGAGAGAGAGAGACCACAGAGGGAGACCACAGAGGGAGACATAGATTTCTGTTCATTTAGGGGGGAAAATCTTTAACAACAAGAGCTATTCAAAACTTGAATCCGTTGCTTTGAGAGCCTAATGAACTGGGCATTCTTAGTGGTCTTCAATCAGGGTCTGGATGAACCCTTGTCAAGGACACTGTATTCAAATTTATCCTTAGGCTCTAAGGCCCTATACTAGTGCTTTAACTTCTGAGAATTTGTTCCACAATCATTTTTCTTCACTCTTATTCATTTTCTCTCTCATTTATCTTTGGTTTGCTCTTTCTCCTTAGCTACTGGCTCATTCCCCACGGCCTACAAATATACATCAGTGTGTATGTGTGTGTGTATGTGTGTATATACATATGTATATATACATATATACATACAAATATATACATACAAACACACAGATAGAGCATTTTGTTTATCACTTCTTGCTCACTTCTTGACTTCTTGCAATTAATACCACCAATAAAATGAAACTCTGCAAGGTTATCAACAGCAGTAGTCTTAGTAGTTAAATCTCATTGTCTTTTCCCAACTTTCATTCCACTTAACTAGGACTAGGTGACTCCTGAAGCTCTTTGTGGGGAAATCCATCTTACAATTCTGTGATTGAAATAGAACTAGATGACCTCTGAAGCTCTTTCTGGAGAAATCCATCTTACAATTCTATGATTTAAAACACTTAAGAGCTCACATATGCTCAGCTTTAATTACTTCCTAACTAATGAAAATTCAAATTCTAGGAGTCCTGAAGAACACATTTTAATCATTGAACATACAACTCTCAATGGATTTTTGGTATTTATTATGTAGGAAGTCACATCATTTGAAGGTTCCACAGGTGGACCAGGACACCTAAGGGGAAGAGGCAATTTTCAAACTTGGCCTTGGGTACATAAATGCTTTAACCCCATGGTCCTATATTCTTCCTTTTCCCTGAATTAAACCTGTCCTTTTACCTTCTTTGTAAAGTTATTGAAATGTGAACAAAACCTTACAAATCTGCTTATCCTCATGCTGTTTTCAGCACAGGCTTGCATTCATTTTAAAAATCATCATTGTACCTGTAAGAGCCTTCTTTAAATTGTACAATTCACATTTGTGCATTCTGCTACTTTGGCCCTTCCAAACATTCTAATTTCTCTCTCCTGGAAAGTCTATTGTAAGTCTTAGTCACAGAAACATAACCATCTGGAGAATAAATACTCTCAGAATTTTCTCCTAAATGGAAGTTTAAGGTCAAATGAAATATAACTATTCGTATTTACATAATGCTAGAAAGTTTACTAAGTATTTTCTTCAATGGTCCCATGAGATTTGTGGGCTCTGTAAGAGGGAGACATGTTTCTATTCCTGACCACACAGCAGTTACAGGGTAGCCAAAATCCAGTGTTCTTTGACCTATATCTTAGTATCTCTCTAACATGAATAGAAAACCAAGGGAGGGTATATCCATTGTCTTCTCAATCAGGTCTCTCACTTTAATTCAGCAGGCTTCCTGGGTTCTTTAACTGCTTCCAGGGATTACAGACCAATCTTTACTTACTTAAGTTGCATTATAAAGTCCCAAAGACCAATTCAAAATCACAAAAACCAAGGTTAAACTTTCTTCCCTGTCATAACACTTATTTTTAAGGCCTCAGAAATCAGGTCTAGTAGTAAGCTAACCTTCTGTTTGGAAAGAATGCAAATGATCATGCCAAAAAGTTGAGAAGGACTTAGCCAGCTCCTGAATTAATGGACTGGATAATTCATTTCTTTTAGCAGACTTTCAAACTGCACTGATCTAAATTAATCTAGCTCTAGCTTTGGGCATTGATGAATCAGTAACATTCAAATTTTGTAATCTCATAAAGACTCATTCTTAGAATCTTCCTATGATTGTTAAATTAAGATGATATCATTGAACTCTTATTTTTACTTCCTATCAACCAACCATAACCCATTCTTAACTATCCCATGAATTTTAGTTGTATTATAGGGAACATTTGGTGCCACTTTTTCCCCCACAAGCCTGAGAGAGAGTTTGATAAGCTTGGGAATGCTTAAAGGAGTTTCTCTTACTCCAGCTGATTTCACAGTTTATTCACAACAGAAAGTACTGATGATTCACTGAGCTGAGGTAAGGGTCAGACTACCTCCTCAAAATGTCTGGGGAAATTTTCTTTGTGCCAGATCAAGGGACAGGATGTCAAGGTAGCAGAATTCCAGGGTGGAAATGACCCACTGTATTTTACCTATTGTAAAGATTCTGTTTTTCTGAATTTGAAAAAGAGCCATACTACCACAGAAATAATAGACACAAGCAAGGAAGGGGCAAAGAAGAAGTTATGCCAAATGAAGTTTCAATAGGTTGCCTAGGATGTCTTAGATTTCCAAGACCCTTGGATCTACCTGGCAAGATTTGACCCAGGTTAAGTTTTAATCAGATAAACATGTGGAATTATAACATATTAGTCCCTATGTAAGAACCCTGAACACTACACATACCTGTCCTGTCTGGTTAACTAGTATAGCTGCCTGGTATATCCACCATATCATTTCCCTCTGAGACAGACAGACAGACAGGGACAAAGATAGAGAGACAGAGAAAGACAGAGACACAGAGAGAGACAGAGGGCGAAAGAGAGACAGAGAGAAAAAGAGAGAAAGCAAGGGGGAGAGTGAGCAAGAGAAGTGTATTGTTTATGTATTTTTGCTTAATGGGAAGATCCTTCCTATCCATTAATAGGCCCATGTGACCTGCTTAAGTCACATGGAAGCCTAAGTCACATGTGGTGAGAAGAGCTTGCTGAACAGGTAGAAAATGAAGGGTAGAGCAGGAGGTTGGTCAGAGCAGTTAGAGTGGTGGGAGTGAGAGGAGTCAGGCAAGCAGACAGCTAGGATTGTGAGTGTTTGGTTGTGGGAAGGCCTGAGCAGGGGGAAGAAGGCTTTGGGATAGAGTTGCTCCCTGCTGTGATAATGTGTGTTACCTTCTTTGTTGCTATGATGGATTCGGTTTCCTGATGCTGGGATTTGGCTTCCTGGTGTCTGAATAAATGTTTTTGTTCTGTCTTCTATATAGAGAGTCTATTATATTTTGCGATTAAGAACTACACCAGCGTAATCATAGTCACCAGCAGTGCCATGAATATTGTGTTGGTGATTCAAGAACAGAGAGAGAGAGAGAGAGAGAGAGAGAGAGAGAGAGAGAGAGAGATTGAGTGTTCTCAGTTCAAGGGACCTGTAGTCAAGATCTCAATTCAAGCCCCACTTCTGCCATTTAACTATTTGGGTGACTGGGACAAGCTCACCTGAAAATCTGTGATCCTAAGTTTCCACACATATAAAATGGAAATTCTACCATATTAGTCTAAATATAGGCGATAATCATACACACACACACACACACACACACAAAATCTGGCACTTATGTAATCGGAGTCTATCCATTTATTAATATGACTTTTTTGATGTATATCTATGTTTTGTCCTTTTTCAAAATGATTTCCTTCTAAAGATGCACTGAGGAGGGGAGGTGGCATTGGTGGTTAGGAATGGGTGACACCTATATTTGAACCAATAACATTAGTAATGTTTGCCTAATAGGTTTAAATAGAAAATAGATGAAAAGTACTTCACAAGCATCAGGTGCTGTACCACCCACCGCTTGCTGAGAGAGAAAAAACCCATTCTGAAAAATGCTCCTGGGATGGAAATCCATGCAACAAAAACATTATTCATCTTAACAAGGGAGAAGCCGGAGGAGTACTCAAGTGTGTAAAGAGGCAGACAGGCTATAACAGAGTACCAGTCTTTGAGTTAAAAAGACCTGAGTCAAATCATGCCACAACAACTTACTAACCCAAATCACTCTCCATGCCTCAAATTCCTCATCAGTAAAACTAAAAGAGAGGACTCTAAAGCCCTTTCTAGCTCTACATCTATGATCCCTTATAAGGCTGCTCCCTCTTCATCTAAAAGAGCCCAAGTAAACACACACCTACATAATTGTTTAGTCAATAGCACTTATGTGGGCATGTGGGCAATGAGAGAGACGAGTAGTAAGGGGCTGCTGCTATAGCTGAGGATGAAGAAGTACTTGAATAAGGAAAGAGGAGGAGGGGGAGAGGAAGAGGAGAAGACCAATGGGCAGAGCAAGGTGGAAGACATTGGAAGAAGTGCTGCGTGATAAAGTTTCCAAGGAGGTCTTCTTCTTGGTCTGATGCTGGTGCAGTGGTTTTACAGTGGTTTTGAGGGAAGAATTGTAACCCTTAAGAGTGCCATCTGTATTCTTAATATTAGACTAAAGTAGCTTCACCTGTGATCCTGATTATGCTTATAAAGTTCTTGACCCTTTCAAGCCATCTTCTATCCCCAGCTTTTAAATTACAGCTACTTCACATTGCAATGTCTCTCTGTATTCCTCAGCTGAGATGTTTCTTTCCTGCTATTCTAGAGGATTTTTTCCAACAGTCATAAAAATTGGAATAAATCATTGTGAGGGAGGAGAGAGAAAGAGCAATTGTAAATACTTATTTCCTTCCTTTCTTCCATTGATTTAGCACCAGCTATGTACCAGGCACTGTGCTAAGTGCTTTACAAATATTGTCTCATTTAATCTTCACAACAACCCTGGGAGATAGAACACCATTACTATCCCCAATTTACAGTGGAGGAAATTGAGGCAGAGAGAAGCTAAATGATTTGCCCAGGGTCACACAGCTGGTAAATGAAACCAAATCTGAACTAGTGTCTTTCTGGCTGAGCACTTTATGGCCACTGGACCATCTAGCTGCCCCTAATTGTTGTCTACTAAAGTAAAAAATCCATAAAGCAAGTGCCTGTTTAAGCAGGGAGATTCACAGACTCTTAGAACTAGAAAAGCCTCTAGAGATCATCTAGCCCAACCTTCTCATTTTACAGATAAAGAAACTACAGCCCAGAGCTGTGGAGTCATTTGCCCAAATTATGTGGCAGAGCTGGTAGTCAAAACCACAAATTCTGACCTATCTTTCCACTCCACCTAGATACAGCATCATCATCATCATCATCATCATCACCTCCACCATCATCATCATCAATCACCATGGTGTAGTAAATAAATAGCCAAGAAAAACCCAGGTTCATGTTCTACCTCTGTCAATTCACTTAACCTATCAGTTCTCCAGGCAAGTAAGGCTATAAGTACCAGAAACAATGCTAACGTGCACTGCAGGAAGGAACTTCGCTGCAGGGGTGCTGTGAAGCTCAAATGAGATAATAGATATCAAGCACTTTGCAAGCCTTAAAATGCTATATGAGTTATTATTATTATTATTACCATTAGCCTTCAGTTACCAAGCTTCCAGTTTTCTTTCCCTGAGCCTTCTATATCACTTCTACATAGTTCAAGCAATATTTAGAGAAAAATATAGGGGTGCACTAGTATATGAATATTCTTTAAAGTTGTACTTACTTATTAATACCTTCTTAAATATGGGCAATCAACAAAACAATAAATCATGCCCTGATTTGTGTCAATTGCAAATTTCTAATTTCTCAGACTGAAAATTAGACAATCAATTCTTGCAAGGCAGTTGGAGCTGGTTCCAGCATATCTCTGGTCTACTCCTTATCCTTATCATCATAGAATTATTTTTGTCATCATATTCGTCTCAACTTTTTTTTTGTAATTCCTTCATATAGGAAGAGTCCAAAGATAAGTCATTGTCCTTCTATTCTTTTTTTATTAAGATTTTTTTTTATTTTTAGTTTACAGCACTCAGTTCTGCATGATTTTGAGTTCCAGATTTTCTTCCTCCCCTTCTCACCCCCTCAAGATGGCATGGAATCCAAAATAACTTCATATTAAACTTATTTACACAATAGTCAAGTGGTAAAGAAGAATTATGACCAATGGAATGAATCATGAGAAAGAAGAAATAAAAACAAAAAAACAAAATCAAAAACAAAGCGAAGAAAAAAGGAGAACAAATAGTTTGCCTCAAACTACATTCAGACTCCATAGTTCTTTATCTGGATGTAGATAGCTCTCTCTATCATGAGTCCTTTGGAGCTGTCTTTGAACCTTGCATTGCTGAGAAAAGCCAAATCTATCAAGGTTAGTAATCACAGAATCAATGTACCTGTGGTTGTGTATAATGTTCTCCCGGTTCTGCTCTGCTCACTCAGCATTATATCATGTAGGTTTTTCCAGGTTATTATGAAGTACATATCTTCCCCATTTCTTATAGCACAATAATATTCCCTTACATTCATATACCACAACTTGTTCAGCCATTCCCCAATTGGTGAGCATCCCCTTGATTTCCAATTCTTTGCTACCACAAAAAGAGCCGCTATAAATATTTTTGTACATATGCATCCTTTTCCCACTTGTGTGATCTCTTTGGGATACAACCCTAGGAGTGGTATTGCTGGGTCAAAGGGTATGCACATTTTTATAGCCCTTTGGCCATAGTTCCAAATTGCTCTCCAGAAAGGCTGGATCAGTTCACAACTCTGACAGCAATGTAACAGTGTTCCAATTTTTCTACAACCTTTCCAGCATTTATCATTTTCCTGTTTTGTCATGTTAGCCAATCTAACAGGAGAGATGTGGTACCTTCTATTCTTTTATGCTGAATGTTCTGTGGAATAAAGCACAAGAAAATAAAATGTCATTATTATTATTATTATTATTATTATTATTATCTTTTTCATAAAAGTCTTCCCCATCGTAGGATAGAAATAAGCTTGTATTCTTAAAGGCTACTTACTCCAGCTGAATTTAAGTTCTAGAAATTCCTATCATGTAAAGCCCATGAATATGGTCCCAGTGGTCAACATTGTTTCTATTGTCTGAGGCCTAGTCTAAGTCCTCAGAGTTTCATCATAAGTTGAACCAAGGGGTGATGAAATCTTTACCACAGAAACTTTTGAAAATTATCTCCCAAGTCAAAGAAGAATTGATATCGATAAATAGAGGAAAGAACCCAATACCAGTCAAAGCAAAGATGATTAAAATATTGAAGTTATTATTCCTATTGTTTTTATTATCTCATTCTCATCTTTTCTACAAGGTTCAGATAGAAGAAATGGTCCCGGGAGAAGTCACTAGCCTTCTATTATTTGTTTATCTTCAATGTCCTATGTATAAAATAAGATAAAAATAGGTAAAGACAGCCTTGAACAATGACACAAATATAATTAAATGAAACTTAGCCATAGATTAACCATTGAATTTAATCACTCTAAATGTAAAGACCTATTGCTGGTTCAAAATAAGAACTTCACAATTATAAAATAAGAGATGTAAGAAAGCAAAAGCTTGTATGAACAAGATCTTGTGGTTTCAGTTTGCTTTCAACTTAGTATGAATCAATAGCATGGCAACCAAAAGATAAAGATTCTATTTTTGTAATTGAATCAAAATATTAAGATACAAGTTCATCTTCTGTAGGCTCACTGAAAGCATTTTTGGGCCAATTCCAGTGCCAAATGGGAAAACGGGATGAATTATACCTCAACCTATTCCCACAAGATTATGATTTCTTCTATTAGGTATTGATATTTCTAAATCTTTTCGATCCATGTAGCATAGAGATTATGAGTACTGGGTATGGTGTTATTACTATATCAAATAATTAAATTAACAACATTATTCAATTTTCATGGATCAATGATCTGTCCAAATGGTTGTAGTTAACAATCTGTAATAACGCTCTAATTCCATTATACTTTCGTTACTGAATTCTCAAGGATAGTATGAAATTTACCTTGCAGTGCAGGAATATGTCATATTTTGGCTTATAAAATCGATAATGAGCTTTTAATGTATATTTCCAGTCACCAGGTCAAGTTCTTCTAAGTACACAGAAGGTGCTACATGTTTACCATCGATAATAATGTGTTTCTGTTCTTCTTACATAATCTGTCTTGGTCAGGCTCCTTCAGGATAATCATTCTGTAATTTCTGGTGGTGATAACCTGATCCTGAATTGTCATTTTAAAGTCCTCTGTTTCTTAAATCTGTATGGCTCAGATATTAGTTTTCTTTTTCCATTTTTATTCCATTCTTTATTCCATTCTTGGATCTTAGTTATTCCATAGGCAATAATAATGATCTTTGTTCTTACTATAGTTTCAATCTGCATATTTTGTATGATCAATTACTAGTACTACTTGGAGAGAAACCTCTACAGGGAACTACAGCTATAACTACTAGGGGATGAAGAGATCATCAGTGGGCTCTGGGTTCCACCTAGACATTTGTGGTAAAAATACTCAGAACTGAAAAGAATTGGGAGCCAGAGCCAATGACTTTCCAATGGTGTTCTAAGGCTCTAAACATGACTATTATCTATTCGACATGCTTTTGCCCACTACATTTAGATGATATTCTTAAGAACAACAAGCTTGGGCTTATTTCCTCTGAAAAAAATATTCTTTCATGAACTATACCAAGAAGAAGAGCTTGTCATCAAAAGTATCTGCTCAGCACATCAAGTATATTTTGCTGAAGCCAGACCAAGAGCAATTACATTATTTTAGTTTCCAGAAGGAGACTGTGTAGCTTCCTGGATGCATTCAAAATCCATGGGCATTAGCACAAAAAGTTATTAAAGCAATTTACTGAAGGGACACTAAGTCTCAATCAAATGCATTCCCTATTCCTATCAAGTATGCCAACCCTAACAATTACTTTTTAAAATGTTTGTTCACCATTTATCCTCCATTAAATGATAGAGGCAGCTAAGTAGTACAGCAAGAAGAGTGCTAGATTTGGAGGCAGGAAAACCTAAGTTAAAATATGACCTCAGATACTTACTAGTTGTGTGACATCTTTGTCTTTTTCAACTGTAAAATGAGGATAATAATAGCACCTATCTTCAAGGTTTATTGTGAGGGTCAAATGAGTATTTGTAAAATACTTAGCCCTGCAGCTGGCATATAATTGGCCTTTCCTTCTTTTCCCATTTTCATCACTCCACTCACTCCACAACAGCAATGGTTGTTGAGTCACTTTTCAGTTATGTCTGACTCTTCATGACCCCATCTGATGTTTTCTTAGAAAAAGATACTGGAGTGGTTTGTCATTTCCTACTCCATCTCATTTTACAGATGAGGAATTAAGGCAAACAGGACTAAGTGACTTCCCTAGGTCACACAGCTGGTAAGGGTCCGGGGCTGGATTTAAACTCAGGTCTTCCTGACTCCAGGCCCTGCATGCTATCCACTGTGCCACTTAGCTGCCAAGCAATGGTTTTAGGTTTTTTTAATCTTCTTCTTACCCTCAGAGCTTTAAAATTTTCATCCTGTAAATTTTTATAACTCAAAACCCCCGTCTTGTGTTGTCCTTAGAATTAATCACCAACCCCAGTTAAGTGAGTTTTAATACTTCTGATAATGTTCTAAAGAATCATATAACTTTTTAAAAAATCTATTGCATTAATTACCTTTGTTTCCATCTTCTGTGTATCTTTTAAAAATCTGTTTGCTGATGTGTTCCCTGAGTCCCCATAACTCTCTTTAGATAGCCCTCCCTTTCCCCTTATGTTTGCTCATTTAATGCCAACAAAATTATTTTCTTGTGCTACAGTGAAACTATATGACAAGGCATGGTGGGGTTGAGGGGAAATATCTGTGGTTTTTAACCTTAGTTCAATATCCATACATAGAAAAGAAGAGGAAAGGGACAAATGAATAATGTAATTAAAACAGCCATTGACGGGTCACATGAAATCATCTTGCCAATGAAGATGATAAGCTGAATGCATGGGTAGAAGATGCTGTAGCAAATATCACACCTTCTCTGGGCTCATTCCCCCAACTTTTACTGGCACCGGAAGGTTAGGTCCTCAGCGAGGCTTCCAACTTCCATGTGTTGGGTTAGAACCAGGCAGAGAATAGATACTCATGCTCTATATAATCCCCCAGAAAAGAAAAATCCAAATATGTTCTAAAGATTGAGCCAGTTGCTGCATCACATGAGTAAGGAATTGCCACAGTCAGACAGTCATAAAAATGCTTTCATCTGTACCCCAACAAAGCAAAGTGAAACAGTTTCATATCAGGACATTAATATATTTATCAAATTTGTGTTCAAGAAAATATGTCATACATATTTCCTATATAGCCTTTTGCTTGATTTTTCAGCTTCAAGTAATGAAGCTACATGTGACATTTTAGGTGAGGGCTGAAATTCTATGCTTGGAAGCCAACATAATAATCTTATTTCTAGGTGCTATAAGAACCAAATCATAAGCTGTGTTCTTAAATGTCTCCCAAATCCTGTCTAGAGCTTAATCTCTGATCCACGGAAAGTATTTTTTTAAGCAGATCAAACCATTTCCAACTAAGTCTATGATTTGATCAGTTTCTAAAAGTTTGAAACCAGAAGAACAATTGTGATTATGTATGTATGACTGGGAATTAAACTTAGCCTGATGTTTTTTGACTCTCTCTTTCTGAAGTTAAAGCCACATTTTTTTTTTGCTTTTGATCAGGATTTATATCAAATCTATAATCTTCCTGTCCAGTTTATGAAATTACTTCTCCCAGAGAGTTATATAGGCTATGAATCTATCCTAAAATAGAGAACCGATGGAATACCAGTAAATAAATTTGGTAGGTTAATTTTACACTGAAAGCCATTACGGCCTTTATTATATCCAGACAGAATAGGCTCACTTCGGTTAAATGTTTCCAATTATTCTTGTTCTTGCTGTCTATTTGATTTAGACCCCTGTGATTCCTTTTATCTCTCAGCAACACAGAAACCTATGAGGCAGAGAATATGGGTAGCTATTTTTTGAATGGCCTGTCAGGTTCACTTTTGAAGACCAATAACAAGAAAAGTTAAGCCTTATTGGTATGCAAGTATGTCAAGGTGAGGGATGTATTTTCCCCTTAAGCCCTTTAAGATAAGCCTTAAAAAGGTCCTAGTGATATTAGGATTATATCTGCACTGTCTATAATCGACAGACGAGACAATTAGCTTTTTCGTTCTCAGATTCTAAGATGGATCAATGAAATTTTCAAATAGCAGGTCAGTTTCACTAACATTTATTAATTAAGAATTGTATGAAGAACACTGTATTAATGTAGATGGAAAGTTTAGAAAAATCATAGTCCCTGTCCTCATGTAGCTTACAATCTATTAGAGAGGTGACGTAGGATGCTAAGATAATAAACTTAGCACTAAAAGTGGCCTTCAAAGCCATCCAGTTCACCTCAACATTAATCATAACCTCTTCCAAGGGCAGCTAGGTGGCATAGCAGATAGAGTGGTGGGCCTGGAATCAGGAAGACTCGGTGTTCTTGGTTGCTGCTGTTGTTGTTCAGTCACTTCAGTCATGTGTGACTCTTTGTGACCCCATTTGGAGTTTTCTTGGCAAAGACACTTGAACAGTTTGCCATTTCCTTCTCCAGCTCATTTTACCGATGAAGAAATTGATGCAAATGGGTTTAAGTGACTTCTCTAGAGGCACATAGTCAGTGTCTAATGGTAGATTTGAATTCAGAACTTCTTTGACTCTAGGCCCAGCACTTTATACGCTCACTGTGCCACCTAGCTGCAAATCAGGCCCCAGATAATTACTAGCTATGTGACTCTGAGTAGCAATTTACTCTGTTTGCCTCAGTTTCCTCACATATAAAAAGAGCTAAGGAAGGAAATGGCAAACAACTCCAGTATCTTTGCCCAGTTTCAGCATCTTTGTGAATAAAATAGGGATAATAATCAAGAACTTACCTGGCAGGGTTATTGTAAAGATCAAATAAGATGATGCATGCAAAACCCAAAAACATAATATAAATGTAAGGTATTATTATTATTATTATTATGGATTGAAAGATTAGACAATAAAAGTGGAAACTCCTGCTAGGAAGCTATTGCAATAATCTAGGTAGCTGGTAATGAGGACCTGTACTTGGGAATTGGCAGGAGGGGTCTAGTGGAGGTCAAGGATGTGAGAGACATTGAGGAGACAGAATAAAATAATTTGATTACTGATAAATTCTTTCCTCTCCTCCTTTTCTCATATCCAAAGATGGTATATGGTTTTGAATGTGGGAAACTAGATGAATCTATAAACAGAGTGACAAATTAGGAAGGACAGTGAAATGCCTGACTTGTTAGAATGGGCTACTTTTTAATATTTTCTTAAGTGAAGCTTTGCATTTGGTTTTCAATATAATGTATCTATCATCATATAAAATTTCCTCCATGGGCAGATTCACATAGTTTAAGATGTCTGCTTTATGTTTGGTAAGGTTATGAGTTTAAATCCTATTGGGGTTGTATGATTATTAAAAATTCAGTTTATTTATTTCCCTCTCAGTATGATACACACTACAATAGCAAACCAGTAAATTAAGCCACTGTTTGTTTTTTTTTTATTAAATTTTTACTGCGTAGGGTAACCTGAAGAAACCTATTTTTTTTCACTTAACCCGTTTTCCCTCCTTGCTACAGCATATATCAATTCAAAAGTTGCCTTCCATTTTTGATACTCAAGCTAGGAAGATGAGTTCTAAACTGTAGGTTGGGCAAGCATCCTGGTGTAGTAGGAAGAATACTGGATTTCAATAATGAGGACTTGGGTTCAAATTAGGCATGTGACCCCAGGGAAAGCATTTACTTTACTTATCTAATATGGAGATAGTAATAGCACCTACCTCACAGTTGTTGTGAGAATCAGAAGAGATAATACATGATAGGTGTTTTCTAAACCTTATGTAGCTATATAAATGTTAACTCATATTATTACTAAATATGTGACATTGGGTAAATCACTCAAACTCATTGAGTTGAGGTAGAGTCAAGATGGTGGAGTGAGTGGAGGCACACCATCCCCACAATAACCTAGGAAATGTACCAGACCAAATTCTGATCAATAAAACCAAGAAAAAGTCACAGTGAATCATTTTTCCAGCCCAAGGCAGCTTAGAAACACAGAAAGGTTTGCAGACACTAGGGCGGGGGTTGGCTTACAAGTACAGGTGGCAGCAGAACGAAGATCATTCCAGAATGTAGGGCTGAATGGAAGACTGAGACAGAGCACTGGGAAGGAAGAATGAAGTAGAAAGAGATCTCAGGGGATACCTAAAGTAGGTCTAGGTGCAAGAACAGTTGCCATCTGGCAGTTTTGTTGTGCAATATTCAATGTTCCATTATTCAGTGGAGCAGAGTGCTCACTGGGGTGCCTAGCTGAGGACTGAACAGGGGACAATTTTTTGGAATATAGATGTGTGACAATGAGCCCAGGAGCAGATAGTTAATTCAGTTCTAGCCTTTAGCACATAAGACTTCATCGGAATACTGGGCCGGACATGAAGACCAAAGCAGAGACAGTAGTTCAGGTACTCTGATTTTACAGAACCTCTCAGCGGGCTAAGGGTATAATGGAATCCAACATCAATCTACTGAAACTCAACCACTCACAAGCCAACAGAACCAAGCCTTGGTGAGGAACTTGCAGAGCTCAGACCAGGAGGACAGTGAACAGATTCCTCTCTGGATCATCCCACTGTGAGAGCACTGAAAACCTACAGACCCAGGAGCTGTGAAAGGAGTTGAAAGACATAAAAGAATACAAGCTCAAGCCAGACAAGCTCCTTTTGGTGTTTTTTTAATGCAAAAAAAAAATAGAAACCAAATGGTAGAGAGGGAAAATGAGGGAAAAAATGAGAGCAATGCAAGAAAACTTTGAAAAGATAATTAACAGCTTAGTAAAAGAGATACAAAACCTTCCTGAAGAAAATAACTCCTTAAAATTAGAATTGGCCAAATAGAAGCTAAGACTCCATGAAATAAAGAGATAATAAAACAAAGCCTGAAAGTTTCAAAGACTGAAAAACAACTGACCTGGAATACAGATCAAGAGATTATTTAAGAATCTTTGGAGTACCTGAAAAACACAAACAGCAAACCCCCAAAGTCCTAGACATCATATTTTTTTTAAAAAAAATCATAAAAGAAAGTTTACCTACACAACTTAGAGCATAAGGGCAAAGTAGACTCTGAGAGAATCCACCAATCCCTTCCTGAAAGATTAAAGAAAATTTCCAGAAATATTTTAGCCAAAATCCAGAATTTCTAGGTTAAGGAAAAAGTACTATAAGCAGCCAGAGAGAAAAGATTCAAATACTGTCATCTGGTAGTCAGAATCAGGCAAGATTAATTAGCCCCCTCTATTAAAAAAATGTGAAGAGCTTGGAATGATATTCCAGAAAGCAAAGGAGCCAGGATTATAACAAAGAATAACTGACCCAGTAAAAACTAGAATAATACTACAAAGAGGGAAATGGATATTAATGCGAGAGAGAACTTTCAAGCATTCCTGATTAAAAGACCAGAGTTGAACAGAAAATATCACATTCAAACACAAGACTCAAAAGAAACATAAAAAAGATAGACATGAATTGGAAATTATGAAAAACTTAATAAGGTTAATCCACTTACATTTCTAAAAGGGAAAATTAAATATGTAACTTCTAAGGACCTTATCACTATTAGGGCAGTTAAAAGTCTGCTTAAATGGAAGGCATGAATGTGAGCCTATTATGTTGGAATGATCTCTAAAAAAAAAGGTAGAGTGAGAAAAGAGGGAAGTACTGGAAGAAAGGAGAAGGGAGAGGAAGAATGGAGAAATTTATTTCACATAAAAGAGGCACATGTAATAGCATTTACATTTGAAGATCTTTCCCACCCATTAATAGGTCATGTGATCTGCCTACATCACAGGGAGCCTAGGTCACATGTGGTGGGAGGTGCTTGCTGAGAGGAAAAGGAAATTGCATCATAAGAAAATGCTGAGAGAGCAGTTATGGCAATTACAACAGTTAGATCTGAGGGAAAGAGAGCTGGCCTGTGATAGTTGTACTGTAAGTCTTGTGGAAAGGCCACAGCAGGGGGTGGAGAGGTTTTGGGATGGCAAGGCTCCATGCTGTGATATTGTGTATTGAATTTTTTTGCTGCTGTGATGGATTGGGCAGATGGCTTATGGGATATGGTTCCCTGGTTTCTGAATAAATGGTTTACTTCTTCTACCTTCTATATGGAGAGTCTCATATATTTTGCAATACAGAACCACATAGGCATTTTGACAATTATCATCTATCTATACTGTGTGCTGATACAGCACACAAGGAAGTTTTTTAAATGGAGGGGGAAATGGGAGGAACAGGCAACATTTCGACTTCACTCATCTGAACTGAATCAAAGAAGGAAAAATACAGAATCAGGAAAACTATAAGCATAATTGATCAGATTAATAATAGAAACAACAAAAATGACATTATTATTTCAATAGATGTAGAAAGAGGGTTTTTTTTTTACAAAATTCAAAATCTATTTCTGTTTTTTAAATATTATTAGAAAGCACAGGAATAAATGGAGCTTTCTTTCACATCATAAGGAATATCTATGTAAAACAAAGAGCAAGTATCTATAATGGAGATAAGCTAGAATTCTTTCCAATAAGATGGGGGATGAAGTAAGGATGTCCACTATCATTATTACTATTTAATAGTACATTAGGTATGCTAGTTATAATAATAAGACAAGAAAAAAATTGAAGGAATAAGTGTAGACAAAAAGCAAACAAAACTATCCTTTTTTGTAAATGATGTAATCATTTACATAGAGAATCCTGGAGAGTTATTTTAAAAACCCAATAAAAATGAAATAATTAACAATTTCAGGAAGGTGGCAGGGTATAAAATAAATCCATACAAATTATCAGCATTTCTGTACATTACCAACAAAACTCAGCAGGAAAAAAGAGAATTTCCTTTTAAAATAACCATAGAGTGTATAAAGTACTTGGGCATCTACCTACCAAAGTATACATAGGAATTATATGAACACAATTACAAAACACTCTTCTCACAAATAAAGACATGTCTATATAACTGAAGAGCTATTAATTGTTCATGGGTAAGCTGAGAAAATATAATAAAAATTACATTAGTGCCTAAATTAATTTATTTTGGTGTACCAAAGAAATATTTTGTATAGTTAGACAAAGTAATGACCAAATTCATCTGGAAGAACAAAAGATCAAAAATATCAAAGGAATTAATTAAAAAGGGGGGTGGAGGGAAGGAAAGGGACCTAACAATACCAGAACTCAAACTCTACAATAAAACTGTTACTGTAGAAACAATTTGATAATGGGTAAGATATAGAGATTGATCAGTGGAATAGAATAGACACACAATATGCTGAAGCAACCGAGTACAGTAATCTAGTATTTGATAAGACCCCAGCTGTTAGGGCAAGAGTTTACTATTCAACAAAAATTGCTGGAAAAACTGGAAAGCAGTGTTGCAGAAACTAGGTATAGATCACCATCTCATACCGTAGAACAAGATAATATCAAAATAGGTATATGATTTAGACATAAATAGTGACATCATAAGCAAATTAGTGGAGCATGGAAGAAATTACCTGTCAATTTCCTGGGAAGAGCTCACAATCAAACAAGAGATAGATTCATAGGAGGTAAAATGGATACTTTTGATTACATAAAATTTAAAAGTTTTTACACAAAACCCATGCAATTAAAATCAGAGAGGAAGTAATAAGCTAGGAAAAAATCTTTGCAGCAAGTTTTTCGGATAAAAGTTTAATTTCTAAAATGAATAGGGAAATGAGTCAAAATTAGTTGAAGAATGTGAATAGGTAGTTTTCAGATGAAAAATCTAAGCTATCAATAACCATATATAAATGCTCTACATTACTAATAATAAGAAAAATACAAATTAAATCAGCTCTGAGGCACTACCTTAGATAGGTCAAGATGACAAAAAAAGGAAAATATCACATAAATGTGGGAGGGAATGTGGAAAAATAGGTAGAGTAAAGCACTCTTGGTGGAGCTGTGAACAATTCAGGAAAACAATTTGGAAGTATGTCCCAAAAGCTATAAAACTATGCACACTATTTCACTCAACAATAGCAGGACTAGGTGTATAGTCCTTAAGAGATCAAAGAAAGAATAAAAGGTTATACATGTACAAAAATATTTATGGTGGCTCTTTTTGTGATGACAAAGAATTAGAAAATGAGGAAATGCCAATCAATTGGAAAGTGGCTGAAAAAGTTGTGGTGTATGAATATGATAAAATGCTATCGGACTTTGAGAAATTATGAAGGTAATGGTTTCAGAAAAACCTGAAAAGATTTATATGAACTGATGCAAAGTTAAGTAAGCAAAACAAAGAGAAAAATTTACACTACAATATAGATATAATTATCAGCCACAATTCCAAAGGACTCATGATGAAACATGTTATACCCCTTCATTTAGAAAAATGATGGATTTGGAGTGTAGATTGAACCATATTTTCTGCTTTCTTTTACTTTCTATTTTTGGACATGGCAATGTGGCAAATTGTTTTGCATGTTATACGTATTTTAGGGATGTTGTAATGTTAATTAAATAGGAAGAGTTTCCCCATCTATTAATAGTCTAACGTGACCACATGCATTCAATCACAATGTTTTGTTGCTTTAAAACTCCAGCTCATAGCTGTGATACATCCTGAGTCATGTGGAGCCCACTGGGGGAGGAACTTGCTTAAAGGAGAAGCTTGTTTATGGGGAGGCTTACTTGCTTGAAGGTCTTCACATCTTTTCATAATTAAGCACTGAAGCGCAAGGGTTGTGATGCCTTCTGGCTGTATGTATATTCTCAGGTCAGCATTTTGCTTTGGGGCTCACTCATGGGAAAAATGTTCATGTGATTTCTCCAGACAAGACTGGGTTAAGGACAACCCTGGCTTTGAAAACCCAGATGTTGGTACTTTCCTCTCTGGTGACTATGTATGTACTAATTTCTCAGACAGTTGGAAGCCCTGTCTGTTGATCTGTGCTATTTTCTACTTGTAATTTCTGCTTTTATTTTCTCTGTTTGTATTTTCTCTACATTCAGGGTACTGACCTCTCCCTTGAACTAAGTGAATGATATATATGTTTAATTAAAGTAAGACCACTGACCCCTTTAAAAGCTATTTTTCCTTTAAAAGCAGATCAAAGAACCTACATCAGCAAGCCATCCTGGGTATGCTTGGGTGCTTGCTGCTATAGATGTATGGAGTGTACAATGAAAACTATAACCTCTCATGTGAGCACTTGCCAAGCCCTTTCCAGGGCTGTTCATCAACCTTTGGTGTCCATCTGTCACCCAGCTCTCACCTGTGGCTCCAAGAAGCTATAGCATGTGCAGTGACCACACCCCAGTAAAAGCATCTCAGCAGATAGGCTAAGCCAAGATAGGGGCAATCAACAGGCTTCAAACCTACCAGTGAATTAGGGGGATGTCTACCCCAAGCATGTGAAAAACTTCCTGGTGGAATGAGCAGTTGAGAACAATTTGATCTAGTGGAAATGAAGGCAGTTAAGAAAGGTGCTATGGAGCACTGAGAGCATGGTCAGACATCAAAGATGCCAAGGTCGTCCATTGCATCCCAGGCCATCTCTTGTTGTCTTGACTTTTGTCTTGCCACTGGACTTCAATGACTAAGAGACTGAGAGAGATGACTTTGAACAAAACTGCTCCACTTAAATCCAATTCATGTGCAAGCCATCACCCATGATGTCATTGATCCTTTTCCAAAACAAAGGACCAACAACAGCAACATATTTGTAAGGGATTTTGTTTTTCTTGCCTTCTCATTGGTTGGGTGTCAGGGAGGAGAAGAGGAAAGAATTGGAACTGAAAATAAGCTCTTTGAGCTTCAGTTTTTTTCCTTATCTGTAAGTTAAAGGGTTTGGATTAAAAAATGTTTAACATCCCATCTAATTCTGTCTAGATCAATGATTCAATTAGACTATGATTCCTGTGAAATTTTTTAAGAGTGATCACCTGCTAATGGGAAATTTTTAATAACATGAGATTTTTTTAAATGCCTTTTAATGGTTTAGGTGAGAAAAGGAATGGCCTCAGGAACCAAAATGTTTTGGGCTCTAAGTTCGGCTCTGTTAGTAGCCAGCAAGTTGCTTCAGCTCTCTAGGCCTGTTTCATCATCAACAAATGAGAATGCTGAAATGTATAAGTTCTAGGGCTCCTTCTAGCTTAAACATTCAGTGATTCATTTAGTTCCTTTTATGTCTGTAACAAGACTAAATCACTGGGCTAGATCTCCATGGGAAACACTAATGAAAGGTGAATTTGAAAAAGGAAAAAGTCATCAAGATGAGTCAGACAGAAAAAAAAATACCAGCTGCCTGTGTGGTCCTTTTGCCAAAATTACATCATCCTCTGATATGCATGCATAGAAAAACTATCCTGTGATTATGGGCAAAACATATCCAGTCCCCCTAATAAGGCTCAAGGTTTTACTCTTCTACCCAAGGATGTGACTGACCTTTGGAAACAAAAAAGAGAACATACTCCCTCTATTTACAGGCCTAACATTATTCTACAGGAAGAGATGGAGTTTTCATCAGCTTTCTCATCTTGAGGAAGCAATAACAAGGATAGCAGAGGCATCAGTTATTGTCCTTGTGAGGTAACATGATAAGGAGAAAAGAACAAGAACTATGAAGTCAGAGCTGCATTCAAATCCCACCTTTGATATTTGCTCCCTTTGTGGTGTTGGACAAGTCACTTGACCTCCCTGACCTCAGTATGTAAATGAAAGAGTTAGACTGGATGATTTCTGAGGTCCCTTACAGTCCTAGATCAATGAAGCTAGAATCCCATAACCCTAAGAATGATTGCTCTAGAGCAAGACTCTCTACCATTTCCGGGTTCCTTCTTTCCTCACTCAATTCTCAAAATAATATTCTCCATGATTCAGAAAAAACCATCAAGGATTCTAGAAAGATAAATAGGAGCTTAAGCCAAGCTCCTTACCATGCACCATAATTATAGTTATTAGAGGCTATGGTTTAATGCAGAAAGGAACCTAAGACATCACCTAGCTCAACCATTCCATTCCACCATATTACCTTGTTCATAGTCTTACTTCTGTTACTTATCAATCTGCCAGCTCCTTTACCTCCTTTCTCAAGGATTTTAGTATTTAACTCAAAGTCTTTATCTCCATCCTAACCCAGGTTCTCATCTTCAGGGACTTAAATGTTCATTGTTGGTCTACCAGTTCATCTATCTCTCCAAATCCCATATCTTCCATTTCTAAGCTACCTCAGTCTCCACTATATGCAGTCATACCTTAGACCTCAAAATCACCCCATTATCAACCTGCATGGTATTAAACTCTGAAATTCTTTCTCAGACCAAAATCTCTTTTCCTTCAATTTCTCTACCCGATTCCTCAAAACCTATTCTTTATCTTTACTGCAACCTGCAGCTCCTCATCACTTGACCTTACATTTCTGTCACAGTCTCAACCCTATAGTTCACAAACTGAGAAAGAACATTCTTCTCTTCCATTGTATTTTTTGCCCCTCCTTGGTTTTTCATCACTCATGCCATGCGACTCTTCAATCCTGGGACACCCCAACATTGTTCTTCTCTATCCTTACTTTCAAATGCTGTGAAGAAAGTCACAAAGTTGTGCCATTTGGTGCTTATATGAATTCATTTTATCTAACTCCATCTGTTCAATTTTTGTGATAAAATGAAAACCAGAAGTCAAATGGAAGTTTTAGATAACTGGAAGGATAGGTTACTAGTTCTCCTAGAAGGGTCAAAGAGAGAAGTAGTGGTGTTAATTTGTCATTTCCCCAAAGTCCATTTATGAGAAACTTGGTTATTTCATCTTGAAGTATTATAAATAATAACTAACACATAAAACTTTAAGGTTTGCAAATACATGTACATGTATATATGTATACCCCCATTTGATTCTCATAATTACCCTGTAAGGTAGGTGCTATTACTCTTCTTATTTTACAGATAAAATTGAAATTAGAGAGCTTAGCTGACTTGCCCAGGATCGTGCAGTCAATTAGTGTACGATGCAGGATTGTAATTTAGTTATTCTTGACACTAAGTGCAACACTCTGTCCAAGCATTCATGATGAGGATAAGCAAAAAGAGCACAGCTGACATTTATGTTCCCATTACCTCCTGCCCAGAATGATGAGGTGTAGAAATTTTACCATGGATTTGACAAATCCTCCCAAAGAATACTTTGATGTTCACTGATAACAATTCAGAAGTGGGTACAAAGGATAACAACAAAATATAAAGTTGGAAAATAGGGTTCAGCTTTAAGAAGTCAAAGGCAAGAGGGTGTAAATCACTAAGAATCCAATACATCACAATGCTTTCTTCAGTGAAATAGACAATGAGGTGCTAGACATAGTTGCAATATGACTGAACAATTTCACACACAGAAAAATGAAGTGAATCGTATTTTCATATACAGAAATCCTCTAGTTACTGAGGTTGGATCATATCTCTATCTCCTGTTTGTGCAAAGTCAAACCAAGTAGCTAGGAAAAAGGTGAAAAACAAATCAAATTAGAAGAAAGGATAATAATGGAAAAATATTGCATAAAACTGCAAGAATTTCAAACAATCTGTCCATACAAAAAATTGGAAAATATAAAAAGTCATAGACATGGACAGTGATTATCACCATTTCTCCCAAAAGTTCAACAAACATAAACTGGATGGCATGACAAGAAGACCAATCTCTGCTAGCTGCCCATCTCCCTTCTCTGCTCTTCCCCCCTCCCACAAAAAAAAGGAATCCTCTTAGCCAGCAAATTCTTCATCTCCTTGTCAAATAAAAAGACAAAACAGACAAGAGTGATGCCAATTTATAACATAAACAGATTTATGAAATATTATATAGCAAGATGGCAGGAGATTAAAAATAATATCACCTCATAAAACGAAGAAAAAGCAAATAGAAGAAAAAAATAAATAGGCAGAAAGCTAGTCATCAGCACCAACCCAGCCATTGAAAAGAAGAAAGTCATCATATACTCTAAAATATCTCTAGTTGTGGTAACTAGGAATTGGAAACAAAATAGGTATCCATTGACTAAATGGTTAAACAAATTGCGATACATGATGTAATGGAATTTTATTGTGCTGTAAGAAATGTAAGAAATAATGTGTGTGATGAATGCAGAGATGCATTGAAGGATCTATATGAACTGATGCAGAATGAAGTATGCAGAGCTAAGAAAACAATATATACAATAGCCACAATGATGAAAGTTGAAAGAACAATCAAAAAACAAAAAAAAATAAAAGTGAATGAAAGAAAATTATAAAGATCCAACAGGACTCAAATGCAGAGCTATGAGAGGATACTCTCGACCAACTCATTCATGGTGGTGGGAAGTCCACAGGTATTACATATTGTACGTATTTTCTGACTTTCAATGTATTGATCAACTGGACTATGTACTAGTCACTATGCTAAGTGCTGGGGATAGTACCAATGATAGTTCCCTAATAAATCAAATAGCATTTATTGAGTTCTTACTATATGCCAAGAAAGTCCAACTTGTCTCCCCCTCCTCCAGTTCCAATTCCTCAGGAATATCCACACTGCTTGATGCACCAAGTGTTGAGGTTCACTTTCTCCTCTCTTTTCAGCTTCACATATCATGCCCAGACCCAATGACCTTGCTGATTTCAAAGGAAGTTTCAAACACAAAAAGACAATGCTGAAAAGAGGACAAATTGGAGAATTAATACCCTGGTAATAAATCATTTTCAAAAATTCATTTAAGAAGCATTCATATGTTTATAAAAACATATCCACTCAGGAGAAAAGTGGGAGGGGGAAAACAGTTTATTTGGGGAGAGGGAGTTGTTTTTATTTATTCTGAACAACACAAAGCACAACCTCTGTTGACTACATGGAGGAGTCTTGAATATATGTGTTCTCTAAATAAGCATAGTCAAAGGTTGCGGTTTCCCTGGCAACAGATGACTTCTTTCTATTTTTTCTTAGGGAAAAGGAAATGTACTCTGGCTTTCCAAAGAGCTTTTCATCCAAGATATCAAAGCATTCTGTGGACAAATTGTCAATCGCCCCTGTGAAGTAGATAAATAGTATCTCCCTACTCCCACCCTCCACTTTCTAGATGGGGAATGGAGTGAGCAGGACAAACTCTAGTCCCAGCCACCTGTGTCAAAGGCAGCAAAAAGAAGCAATTATCCTTTATTCTCCTACTCTTACCTCTTAGTGGAACAGAAGATGAGTCAGAGACATCCTGAGGAAAGACACTACATGGAATAGCACTATTAAATCAACCGAAATGAGGGGTGGTAGAAATAAAGGGAAGACCAATGCCAATATTAAATTGAGCAAACATTTATCAAGTGCCTACTCTGGGCAAAGCACTGTGCTGAATGGTAGGGGAGATACAGAGTTCACCTAAGACAAACTCCTTGCCCTTATAGAGTTTGTGTCTAGTGAAATAATAGAACATTGGGATTTATATCTTCAACACAGAAACCCATATGTTAAGTGCATGATATAAAGGAAACCTTGATAGAAGGTCATTTACCAAAGATTGGGAGTACCAAAAGATACCAAAGATAGAGGGGAAGCAAGGAAGAGAATTGTTGCTGGAGTCAATAGATATGGGTTCAAATCCCAGTTCTACTGTTCTTACTGCCTGTGTGACCTTGGGGAAGTCACTTAGCTTCACTGGGCCTCAGTTTTGTGTTGGTAAGCAAAATGGCCTTTGTTTTGTTTGAGTAATTCAGTGTATTTCACTGAGCCTTACTAGTTGCTACGCCCCAGACCCAAACCCCTATTAGGTGCAAATCCTACGTGGGTGTGGATTGGCAACTAAGGTGAGGTCCAAGGTGGGGCTAACTCCAGGAAGGGCCTAGTTTACATGTCTGGGACAGCAAAGGCTCTTAGACCACGTGGGTTTAAGTCACCTCTTTGTGATGTTTTTAGGTCACGTGGGTGAGTGGCATGTGTGACTCACCCCTGATGATGAAAAAGATATAAAACCAGGGCTTGGCCTCCTCTTCCTTGGAGCTCTTTGCCGCAGCAGTGGTGGCACGCTTGACTCTGGGTCAGCCCTTGTTCTGAGCCCCCCGAGCTGAACCTAGATGTTGGTAACTATGAATTGTATTGGGTCTGTTGATGTTTGTAATTTGTTTGTATTTTGCTCTGAAGTTCAGTGTGCTGGCTTTTTCCCCTGAACTAAGTGAATCATATTTGTGTGCTGAATTAAAGTAAGCTTGCCAACCCCTTCATCTTGCTTTCCTTAGTTAAGTAGATCAGAAGAACCTGTGATTTCTGGGTGCTGGCAGCTTTCTGGATGCTGGCTGTGAGTGGATCTTACACCCCCACAGAAGCTGCTAGCCAGATTGTGGAAACAAGTTTCCATGCCCATAAAATGAGAAGAGTTGGAGTAAGTGATTGTGGTGTTAATGTGACTAAATATCTTCCCCTTCTATTCAATAGGGCCTTTACTTACTCCTTTTATTTACTAGG
Organism: Phalanger gymnotis; assembly: GCA_028646595.1. Lineage (NCBI taxonomy): Eukaryota > Metazoa > Chordata > Mammalia > Diprotodontia > Phalangeridae > Phalanger > Phalanger gymnotis. Next base: position 313,814,375 of record CM053623.1, on the reverse strand, counting down.
TATGAGGTCCCAGGCCCACACCCTTTTGCTTATTAGGTCACCACAAGAGGTGTGATGCTACCTCAGGGCCCTGAGGAGAGGTGCTAAGACCGGAGCCAACAGCATGTGCACTGAGTTTGAATAAAAGAGTAACATTGTATTAGGTCTGGAAGGAAAGAAGAAAGTAAAGAAGGAAGGAAGGAGGGAGGGAGGGAGGAAATAAACATTTGTGTAATGCCTACTATCTGCCAGGTCCAGTGCTAAGCACTTTACAAGTATTTTCTCATACGAGACTTATAACATCCGTGAGAGATAGATGGTGTTATTATCTCCATTTTACAGAGAAGAAAACTGAGGAAACACAGGTTAAGTTACTTGTTCAAAATCACACAGTTAGTAAGTTCCTGAGGCTAGATTTGAACTCAAGTCTTCCTAACTCCAGGCCCAATGGTCTCTGCACTGTACCATCTATCTATCTCAAAAAGCTGCATTAAGTGACATCTTCCTAACATATCTTTCTAAATCAATCAATCAACATTTATTAAGGTCCTACTTTTGCAGACATTGTATCAAATTCTGAGGATACAAAGAAAAAGCAAAATTGGTTCCAGCCCCAAGAAACTTATATCCTGGGGGGGACAGAAAATATGTCTACAAACAGATATAAACAAAATACAAACAGAGCAATCTATTATGGCACAGTCAGTCATAAAGGTGCAGCTGGTTATTGGGAAAAGGTTGGGAAGATCTCAACAGAGGATCACAATTCCAGATTGGAAGGGATGCTGGATATTTCCTAACATACCCTTCTCATTTTACAGAAGAAAAAATAAGAGCAAGAGGATTACATAACTTTCCCAATATCAGAACAAGTGCAAAAAACAAATCCTCCATTTCCTAATCTTCCCATATCCTATTGGGGGTATTTGGAGCCACTGCCCTCTTCAGCTCCAGGTGGTTGTATTCCCTTCCCCAACCTAGTCTCTTCTTTGTCTATCCCATTTGAGTATTTTGGGATCCCAGTTTGTATACAAATTCTTAGGGATGACTCTAGATCCGACCTAGGCTAGAATCATCTAAGGAATCCAGATAAGAGCATCAGAACTGTAAAGAGTCTGACCTAAATGTACCCTTTGGGAAGTGGAACGCTTCAACATGTTGTTGTTATTGCATGTTTGTATATCTAATGTTGCTGTGACATGGCTTGCACTGACCCTGGGTATAGACTGCTCTCCTTCCTTGGCTTTCCTGGACTTCTTCAAGACTCAACTCAAATTCCACTTTCTGCAAAAAGCCTTGGCATATAGTAAGCACTTAATAAGTCTTTTGTGACTGTTGACTGACACCTTAACTTTGGGACCCTGGGCAAATCATTAAATCTCTCTCACTCTTGGTTTCCTCACCTACAAAATGAAGGGAGGGACAAGGCAATGAAGATCATATGATCATACAGTTAAATATAGAAGAAACCTCAGAGGCCATCTAGTCCTACCTCCTTTATTTTATAGATGAGAAAACTTAGGAAGGCCCAGATTAATAGCTTAACTTTTTGACAAAGTTGCCTCAGGTTGTCCCTAATTGTTTCCAACTCCATCTTCTGCATACTGGTCTATACCTAGAGTCATTTAGTTTGAGGTAAACTGGTTATTCCTGTTGTTAAATTTTCAGTGTGAACCTTTACATTTCAGAGATGCTATGAACACTACTTTATTTATTGTCTCTAGACCTAAGAAAGCACTGAGGAAAATGCTAATAATTCAGATTAAACTTAAAAGCATATGCTGCATTTTTTCCCCAGAGAGCCATAAACATTTACCAGGACAACCCTTAGTTAGAGGCTACCTCCAGCATCAGCAAAGGACCAATGTGAGATAGAATCAGAAGAATCAATGAGTCTGAGTTGCAGAGGAGGGCCATTCAAATCTGCAGCAGCCAAGAAGAAAACATTTTTACACCAAAACCACCAGCACACAGAGTGAACTCCGATTTCAGATGCCTGAAAAGGAAGAAGAAGCCTGAGGGAGAAAAGGCCAAAAGGTGTTTGTGTTAGAAATCATTTTGAACCAATTGTGAAGTAAATGTGGAATTGTTTGAGGAAAAAGATGATGTATTGAGGAATCCAAGTGGAGTCCTATACAAATTGTGATTAAAAAAAAGAAAAAGCTGAGCTTTGAGTGAATTCATAGTTAATGAAGAAAAAGAGAACTTTATCACTGTCAAGGGCAAAGAGGAAACTGCTGATCACAGAACTTTGGGTTTCAATTGTAGGATAAGTGAATGGCCAGCATGAGTTGGCAGTGAAGATTCTTTCTTATAAAGCCTGAACTAAATAGAAATATAGAGGAAAGGGAAAGATATAACCTTGTGCACTCATGAATGATTTATTTCATGGAAGGGCAAACTCAATTGGGACCCAGATGTCTTTCAAAGCTTTGCTGGTTATAATGAACTTCTCATTTGAGCTAAGTGTGAATAATGTGGCCAGGTAGTTTCTAAATCTTTGGTGAAATGGACTTTTATTTCATACTGATGTCTCAGCAGTAGAATATTAGAGAGAGAGAGAGAAAGAGAGAGAGAGAGAGAGAAAGAGAGAGAGAGAGAGAGAGAGAGAGAGAGAGAGAGAGAGAATCCCTAGGAGTAAAAATTTATTACAACCAAAACCAGAACTACCACCACACTTTGAAAGGAAATAAGTTTATATCCTTGCATGAACAACCTCAAGTGTATCTGGCTTTTTACCTCCATCTCAAGGTCCTGGTCTATTTAAATGCCTAGAGAATCAGCTTAAGGAACTAGTTTTTTAAAAACATTTTGTAAGGATGAGGCACATAATCACACAATTTTTAAAATAAATTTTATTGATATCTTGTGTTTGTTCAATCATCAATTTTTTTTTTCAATTTCCATTTCTCTCTCTCCTGCCAAAGAGCCATCTCATGTAAGTAGTTAAAAAAAAGTGGTAAAGATGTCTGAAACTGTGAAATATTTAATGGGCTGTATTTTCTTTAATGTGCATGATATAGTAAAGAGTACAGTTCATCTGAGATGATTTGACCATAATTTGTGAAAATTATGAAGTTGTATGTTAATAAATAGTTTGTATTGGAGTTACATCTTTGAGCCAACTTAGCACTAATAGACCTTAGATTTAAAGATTTCAATTTTGCCTTCAGGGTTAATAGGCAATACAGAAGAGGATTAGAGTGACCAGAATTTTTCTAGGGTCTTGAGTGAATGTCATGTATTCACTGTATATGTGAAATTCCAGGATGCAGTTATTCTTAATTCATAAAGCAAGGATAAATAAAATGTCCTTATGCACTCAGTGTTAACTGTTATTGAAACATGAGAAAAATAATAACTTAGCCCTATGTCGTGATTAATGAAATTTTGCTATTTGAGGTAAAATTTGTTGGCATTATAATTTGATATTATTCTAAGTTTTGATTTCAGATATAATTGTCTGAATTGTCATGAAGCCAGTGGCCAACCATTCAAGGAGAATGCCAAGTGCTGCCCAAAGGGAGTGCAGTCTGAGAACTGCTACAGGTGGGTGTCTGTTTCTAAGACAAGAAGATGACCTTGCATAGGCAAAGGCAGGATCCTCTTGACTCAGTTTCCCATTGTGTTATTTCCTTGCCGAACAGGAAATTTTCCCACCTGATTAATTCTGTACCTGGCTATGATACCCTATGAACAACTGTGAAACTCTGTATGTGATGGATTGTTAACTTTGACTCTTGCCTGGAATCAAACAGAGCTATGGGAGTTTTTCCCCTGTTGCGGCTTGTGTCAGATCAATCTGAACCCTTGAAGAAATAGTCTTGATATTACCATTACTCCTTTTTCTTTCAGACCAAATTTCTATAAACAAGGCAGGCTAAGAGTAGAAGTTTTGTTGTTGCAATACTAAATCTATTCATTAATAGATTAATGCTAAAATATCTGAGTTACTATAATCAGTTGCAAGTATAAAAGATCTTCATATTTTATGCTTAAAGTATTTCATTCCTTCCAGATCATATGAAGTTAATAAATATATCATCAAAATGCGTTGTTGTATTTTTAACTTAATGCAGCAGCAAACTTTGAGAAAGCAACAAGATTAGATTATTAGAAATTTAAGAACTAGGATACACACACATATACATATATGTGCATGTATACAAACACATATATATGCATATATGCATGTTTGTGTGTATGTGTCTATATGATTGGCTTCCAAATGTGTCTAATAGGATATACAGGCTTGGGTATGTTTTTGTAATAAGTCTCAAAATTGAATTAAGGTTTTTACATATAAAATTGCTTTAATAATATTAAAGAATTTTAAATCATGTCTTTTTTTTCTTATTTTGAAGTCTCTGTCTGATAATATTAAGAGACAGAAAGGCTCATTTTACAAGTCAGGCCATCATAGATTTTTTTAAAGATTCTTCCTCAAGTCTCTTAATGGCATTATGGATATCGGGTACAGAGCTTAGGTAAAGATAGAAAAATAAGTGGTATGTAAAAAACTTAAATTCTCTGAAGTTTCAAGTGAATTATGGGTTCCTGATCACTTGTTCTTCTTATAGCTCTGCTGTTAATAAAATTAGATTCATAAGGTTTGAGTGAGTTTTCTACACATGAACTAATTACTGGGAAAGCAAATTTAGGAGGTTGTACTTAATTGTATTGAGTCTTGTTACTGGCAGATTTCAGTACAATTACCGAGGAATCTCTGAAAGTGACTTGGAACCAGAGAAGCAGAGCTACTAGGAACTAGAAACTTTGAAAGCTCTCCTGAGGATAAGGCCTATTCCAGAATGTCCAAGGAAAGATGTTTCCTAGGACTAGACAACAACACAGATGAAACATCTGTGACTCAAGATGAAATGTGCTGATTAACTTAACATTGGGAGAAGGTTACCCAGTTAAAAGGACACTTGATGTTATTTAATATGATCATTATCAATGATCATTATCGTATTACTTTGGCCTTTTGTTTCATGGTATTTATGTTTGTTATCTCAATGACCTTGGTGATATTATGTAAATCTCCCCTCTCAAATTAGTACATGGCAAGCCCTCTGAGTGGTCTAATCTATAACCTGTCTTAATGTACACATAGAACCTATTTAACAAGATTTGTCTCCTTAAGGGATATATGAAATCATGACCCTGCTTCGCTAAGTTGGTTCAGCTTTTATGACATTGAAGGAAGCATAGGATTATGATTGTAATAGTCATGGTCACACTTGTTTCCTATCATAAGTTTAAGTTCCCTAGTTTATATCCAGCTACTTTGTTTTTCAGTCATTTCAATCACATCCAACTCTTTACGACCATATTTTGGGGGTTTTCTTGGCAAAGATATTGTAGTAGTTTGCCATTTCTTTCTCCAGCTCATTTTATAGATGAGGAAACTGAGGGGAACAGAGTTAAGTTACTTGGTCTCACATTCTTGAGGTCAGATTTGAACTCATGAAGATGAGTCTTCCTGATTCCAAGCCAACTATACTGCCTAGCTGCTTCTTATATCCACTAATGCTCACTCGAATTGATTTGGCATTAACAGCAGAGATTAGGATAATGCAGCTGAGGACAGAAGAATGACATACATCTGATTGTGGTACTGCACCAAGTACATCTCCTCATTCAAAATGTGGGAAATCAAAATACTTAGGAAGGCTCTTCCTCCTCATTCCTCTTCAGCTCCCCTTTTCTACTCACATTGCTGCTTCCTCTGCCACCAGATTGGGATCCAAACCAAATCCCCTTAGCCATGGAGTATTGCCATAAGCTGGACCAACAGAAACTGCAGGTGCTGAAGGACACTACCAACTGGCTGTGCATCAACTCCATCCAAGCCACCACTGCGGCCGGCTTGGGCCACCCCACATCATGCTGCAGGGCAGCAGAGATCATAGCCATCCTCTTCTTCCACACCATGAGGTGCAAACCCCAGGGCCCCAGGGACCCCAGCAATGACCACTTTGTGCTCTCCAAGGGTCATCCAAGGGTCATATCCTCTATGTAGTCTGGACTGAGGCTAGCTTCCTGCCAGAGGCTGAGCTGTTGAACTTAAGGAAGATCACCTCCATTCTAGATGGCCACCCAGTCCCTAAAAAAGCCTTTACAGATGTGGCTACTGGCTCCCCGGGTTTGCAGCAGTGTGTGGAATGGCCTACACAGGCAAATACTTAGACAAAGCCAGCTACTCTGTCTATTGTTTTCTAGGTGATGGGGAGGGGTCTGACAGCTCCATGTGGGAGGCCATGACCTTCAGTAGGATTCTACAAGTTGTACAACCTGGTTGCTATCTTTGACATTAGCCGTCTGGCCCAGAGCAACCCTGCCGCGCTGCTGCACCATGTGGAAGTGTACTAGAAGCTATGTGAATCCTTTAGGTAGAATGTCATGGTTGTGGATGGACACAGTAAGGAAAAGCTCTGCAAGGTCTTCAACCAGGGAGAGGCTAAGCCACTGGCTATCATTGCAAAGACATATAAGAGCAGAGGAATCTCAGGTGTGGGAGATAAGGAAGCTTAGCATGGGAAGCCCCTTCCCAAAAACATGGCAGAACAGGTCACTGAGAAAATATACAGCCAAATCCAAAGCAAGAAGATTCTAGCTACCCTCCCCAAAGAGGATGTTCCCACAGTGAACATCACCAATATCTGGATGCCATCTCTCCCAAATTACAAACTTGGAGACAAGCTAGCCACTTGCAAAGGCTATGGCATGGCCCTGGCCAAACTGGGGAGCACCAGTGACCCTACGATTGCCCTGAATGAGGACACCAAGAATTCCATATTTTCAGAACTTTTTAAAAAGGAACATCCCAATAGCTTCATTGAGTGTTTCACTGCAGAACAGAACATAATGAGCATTGCCATGGGATATGTCACATGGGACAGGACTATGCCTTTCTGCAGTACTTTTGCTGCCTTCTTCACCAGGGCCTTCAAACAGATCTGTATGGCAGCCATTTCTGAAAGCAATATCAATCTATGTGGATCACACTGCGGAGGTCCTTCTCAGAAGGCACTTGAAGATCCTGCCATGTTTCATAGCATTCCCAATAGGACAGACAGTCTTTTACCTGAGTGATGCTGTGGCTACTGAGAAAGCCGTCGAGTTAGCTGCCAACATCAAGGTGTTTCACAAGGACTGACCCCCTAGACAATGCAGTCATTTTCAACAAAAATGAAAACTTCCAGATTGGCCAGCCTAAGGTGGTCCTGAAGAGCAAGGATGAGCAGGCAACTGTGACTGGAGCTGAAGTGACCCTCCATGAAGCTTTGGCAGCTGCAGGGCAGCTGAAGAAAGAAAAGATCAACTTCCAGGTGCTTGATCCCTTTACAATTAAGCCTCTGGATAAGAAACTCATCCTTGACAGTGGCCGAGCAACCCATGGCCATATCCTGACTGTGGAAGACCATTACTATGAGGGTGGCATAGGAGAGGCTGTGGCTACTGCTGTAGTGGGTGAACCTGGCATCACCATCACTCACTTGGCTGTCTCTAATGTCCTGAGAAGCAGGAAGCCTGCAGAGCTGCTGAAGATGTTTGGCATCAACAAGGATGCCATTGTTCAGGGGGTCAAGGTAGCCTTGTCTTGGGCCTTGTCTTAGACATCTGCTGGCAATTCCAGACCAAAACAAGGAGAAGGGAAGAAAGAAAGAACCATTCCTGAATCTTTAGATACATTGAGTAACTTTTGTTTCTACTGAGGATCAATCAAAAATAAAAACAATTGTTAAAAATGTTTTGAAAAAAAATACTTAGGGAGGAGCTGAGGCAACACTAATCTCAGCTCCTCACAGTTATATGACCCAATCAAAATACCTTTGCCCTTAAATGGATGACACTTTTTCTACTCTATAAAAACAGTTCCTGATTTGAATCTCTAGTTAGCCTAGCAGCCCATCCACCAACACATTCCTGCCTTGGTATTTTAATAAACTCCCTTTTAACTTTCTCTTCCTGAGTTTTGCCTCTTTAATCAGAGTGAAGGCCCAAACATGGAATTTTCCTTTTAACGTAACAAATAATACTTTTAAAAGAAAGATCAGCAAAACTGCATAGTATGTATAAAAAAGTCTGCAAATGCAAAATTTCACACCTGTGAACCTCTCCTCTCTACAAAGAAGTGGGGTGGGGATGTGTTTGTCTTTATATTCTGATTGTTTTTCAGTTGTTCTAGTCATTGTGTCTACTGTTTTCTTGGCTCTGCTTACCTCATTCTGCATCAGATGCTGTAAACTTTTCCACTCTTCTCTGTATTCATCATGTATATTGTTTCTTAGAGCATAATAATATTCCATGACATTTATGTACCATCTACTTGGTTTCCAGTTCTTTACTACCAGACACACAAAAAAAACGGTGCTATAAATATTTTAGGAGTAGCTAGTTGGTACAGTGGAAAGAATGCTGGACCTGGAGTCAGGAAGACTTACCTTCTCAAGTTCAAATCTACCCTCAGACACTTCAAACTAGGTGACCCAGGTTTCTTGCAAGGTACAAATGAAATTTTTTTCCTATGACTCATGATTGCATTGGTTCCAGGAACTCTCAGAGAGTAAATTATATCTACTAATGCACATGGGCATTGCTCTGCAAATTATAGACATAAAGAGTTGCCTGGAGCAGTAAAAGTTTATATATCTTGTCCAGGGTCACATAGGCAGTTTGTGTCAGAGGAGAGTTTTGAAACTAAGTATTCTTGGTTCTGAGGCTACTTCTTTATCCACCCAACACAGTCTTTCGCATGAGAAAATATAGGTAAATTGCTACATTAAATATGAATTGATAGGTGGAAGGTGGCACAGTGGATAAAGGCCAGCCTTGAAACTAGGAAGATCTAACATATATTTAACTATGTGACCCTAAATTGCTAAATCTCTCAGTGGCCCACACAACTTTCTAAATGATAAGTTACATGTTACAAACTAGTAAAAACATAGGAATCCTTCCCCGCCACTACTTGTCCAGTAAAGTGACAGATTAAAGGGAAGAATTCAGCATCGATGATTTACTATCAGGCATAGAACAAAGTTTTAACTTTCACACTTGGTCAAATTATAGATAAGGTAAAAATCCACCTTACCCAAGACTCCCTCTGTAGTACTTTTCACTGTCCAGAATCCTCAGTGAGTCAAGCAAATCCATCCATAGATTAGAAGCACCCATCTTGTTGTTACTTTACTTTGTGCACAAGATGTTTGTGGGCTAAAGGGCAATGATGAACACAATTTATAATTCAGTGGCATCCAGGAAACTATGCCATCGAAATGAATTTGTTAAGTTCACAGGCAAAGGATTGATCATTTTTCAAGTCCACACATTCCAAACATCTTATTGAGTGTTTGATTCACATTTTAATTCCATTTAAGAAGGCAAAGGAGAATTTTTCACTTAAAAGATGATTCCTTTGGCTGAGCTCCCATGGTTAAGAGAGCACAAGATCCCTCTTTCTCTCTCTGTCAAATACAAGAGTCATTTTCTTTTTTATAAATTAGTCTCCAGGTAAAACTCAGGAAAATCCATCATCATCTTCATTTTACTTTTTTTATTAAAGAATAGATTCCACAGTATAATAAATCTGATTTACATGAAAAGATTTCTAAATGATTGCCAAGTCCTAACTAAGGCTTTAGTTTTATTAAAATTTCTATTAACTTTTTTCCACCAGCACAATTTTTATAGATTATTTCTTACCACTATCTAAATCAAGAGTTAAATTAAATGCTCAGGATTACATAGCCTAAGAAGAATTCAGGTTGTAGTAATGATGCTTGAAATCATATAGTTTCCTTTGTTTTCCCCCAGGAGCTTACCTGATTCAGAATTGTTTGTCTAATTCTGACGAAATCTTCTAAAAGAAGGTGAAACATGTTTGTATCACCATGACTAATCTGATTCAACAAACATTTATTAAGCACCTACCATGTACCAAGTACTGCACTAAGAACTGGAGCTATAAAAAATGAAAACATCTTTTTCCCTCAGGGAACTTACAGTCTAAGAATTGTCTTCTTTTATGTGACCTTGGGTAGTCACCTTAGGAGAGCTCAGTTTCTTCACCTGTAAAAAGAGGGAGGATAGGTTAGATAGATTATCACTGAACTGCTTTCTGGCTCTAATATTTTATCATTCCCTCCATAGATTGGGAAATTGAGGCAACAAGACCTAAAGCCATCTGCTGAATGCTTTCTGCAAGTCAGGAAAGGGAGGTTAGGAATAATAATAATAGACAACATTTATATAACATTTTAAAGTTTGCTAAGCACTTTGTATATATTATCTTATATGATCCTCACAATCACTTGCAATTTAAGTTCCATTTTTTGCATTGTGTAGTCATTTCAGTCATGTCCAACTCTTTATGACCCCATTTAGGGTTTTCTTGGCAAAGACAACAGTTTACCATTCCCTTCTCTAGCTCATTTTACAGATGAGAAACAGAGGTAAAAAGTGACTTGCCCAGGGTCACACAGCTGGTAAACATCTATAGCCAAATTTGAACTCAGATCTTTCTGACTCCAGGCCAGGTACTCTATCCACTGTGCCACATACCTGCTCAAGTCCCATTTTACAGATTTACAAAAAGTTGAAAGGGGTTAATTGACTTCCATAGGGTCAAATTACTAGTAGAGGTCTAAGGCAAGATTCAAACCTAGGTCTTTTTACAGATCTAGCCCTCTATCCACTACCTCACAATAACAGGCCTTGATATGTCTGGATTTTTTTGGATTTCTTAAAGTCAGGTAAGTATGTTTCTTGAGGGCAGGAATTGTTTCTGTAATTCCTAGTGCCTAGAATAGTACCTTGCACATAGTAGGTGCTTGATTCATGTTGAATTGAATAGCAAGAAGTGCTGTGGCCACATGGAACCCCCTACCTGCATATGCGACAACTCTGGCATAGTGGATTGAGAACAAGACTTGGAGTCAAAAAAGTCTTAGTTTCAAGCTCTGACTGGTATAGAATGCCCATGTGACCCTGGATAAACTATAGAGAAGGTGCATCTCTTCAGCAGGATGAGTTCCTGTCTGGAAGTTTCTTACACCAATGAAATAACCAAAAATAGACATCTATTGACTGTCTATTATGTGTATGGGGGAAGAGAGATTAAAATTTTTGATAAAACAATCTCTACTTTCAAGAGGATTCTTGGAAGATGGCAGAGTAGGTCAGAAAATTCCAAGCTCTTAAGATGTTTCCCCCACAAAAGAGATAAAATAGCACCTTAGGGCAAACAAAGTTTGGGTAAAGATAAATAAGAATAGAGACACAGCAGGTGTCTTCCAGGGACAATTTGGGAAGTTCATGAGTAAAACCCCAGAATGAGGTTTGGTCCTTGTAAAGACTAAACACATCCAAGCTAGGGTCCACTTTAACAACTAATCACAAACGGCTTTAACAACTAGCCACAACCTGCTTTAACAACAAATGGCAAGTCTTGTGGTTAGTTGGTATAAGAAAAGATAGTATGGTATCTGGTTTTGCTCCCACAGAAGCTTTCCATATGGCTGAGTTCAAGTTTTCTTACCAAGACAATGGCCATCCTGGTGTCAGGGAGGAAAGAGAGGCTAAACTGGTTGAACCAGTTCAAGCTTATCATGTTAGTTCAAAGGTCAGGTCCTGGTCAAGTGTCCAGGTCTACTAATCTGCATAATTTACATATGTTGAAGAGGGAAGGTAGGGAAATAAAGAAATGTAGACTAATCCTAACTCAGACATGGAAGATAGACCTAATTAACTTCACTTTTGCTTCTGCATCCTGACTATTCTACCTATGTAAACTATATAAATTAAAAGTATGTAGAAAAGTAAAGAATGTAAATTAACCTAACTCGAACAAGGATGGAGGAACAGGTTACCCTCACTCTTGCTTCTGTATCAGTGTGAGTGTTCCTAGTGATCACTGCACCCTCTCTCTCCTGAGGAGTGTGTAATAAATGCCTTCCTCTGTCCACTCTGGTCCTGAGTTCTTTAGGTGAGAATGGGTAAATCACATGGATCTTCCTAAGGTTATGCAACCAGGAAAGCAATGAGCTGTGGAAGCAAGTCTCAGGCTTATTTCCTGACCCTGCCTGGGGGAGTCCTGTGATCCTCACAGAGGTGTTAAGGGAGCTACCACTTCAGTCTTCCTCAAGGAGTCCTGTGGTCTGCACAGTCTTTTTAAGGGGCCATCACTTGGGTCTTCTGGCCCTTCTTTGGGAGTCCTGTGATCTTAACTGCCATCCTAAAGGGCTATCACTTGGGCCTTCCTCAGGGTCTAACCCTGCCCAGGGAGCCCTGTGATCCCCACAGATTAAGGGGGGCTACCACTTTGTCTTCCTCAGGGAGTCCTGTGGTTTGCACAGCCTTCTTTAGGGGTTATCACTTGGGTCTTCCTCAGGGTCCAACCCTAGGGAGTCCCGTGATCCCCACAATCATATTAAGGAACTATCACTTGGACCTTCTTCAG
>CM053623.1:313776982-313801430 GCA_028646595.1 Phalanger gymnotis | reverse complement strand
TGGGAGGGGAATGGGGCGACGGAGGGGAGGGAAGACTGGGGAACAGGGCAACCAGAATGTACGCCATCTTGGAGTGGGGGGGAGGAGGAAATGGGGAGAAAATTTGTAATTCAAAAGCCTGTGAAAATCAAGGCTGAAAACCAAACATGTCAAAAATAAATTAAAAAAAAACAACAAAAAACCTCATGAGGAGATTGTAAATAGATGAAAAAAAAAAAGAATTCAATACACAATATCACAACATGGAGCCTCTCCATCCCAAAACCTCTCTGACCCCACACTGGGCTCTTCTCCCAAAATAAACTCAGTCAGCCTGCTCAGTTCTAGCTATCATGAAGGCAGCCATTACCAGCCATTACTACTCTCTCTCTCTCCATTTCCTGTGATATAACTTCATTTTCCTGTCAGGTAGCTCCTCCCACCACATCTAACTTAGGCTTCCTCTAATGTAAGCAGGTCACATGACCTATTAATGGGGGGGAATGATCTTCAAATCTAGATTGCTATTACAGCTTCCAAGAAAAATATGTATTGATCACAGGCCATGGAAGAGCTAAAAAATAATTTTGAAAATCAAGTAAAGGAAGAAGAGGAAAAACTGGAATGAGAAAGGAGAGTGATGCAAGACAATCATGAAAAATGAGTCAACAGCTTGCTAAAGGAGACCCAAAAATACTGAAGAAAATAAACCTTAAAAAATAGACTAACCCAAATGACAAAAGAAGTCCAAAAAGCCAATGAGGAGAACAATGCCTTAAAAAGTAGAACTGGCCAAATGAAAGAGGAGGCCCAAAAGCTCACTAAAGAAAATAATTCCTTAAAAATTAGAATGGAGCAAATGGAAGCTAATGACTCCATGAAAAGTCAAGACATTATAAAACAAAACCAAAAGGATGAAAAAAAAATAGAAGACAATGTGAAATATCTCATTGGAAAAAACACTGACCTGGAAAAGAGATCCAGGAGAGATAATTTAAAAATTATTGGACTACCTGAAAGCCATGATCAAAAAAGAGCCTAGACATCATCTTTCAAGAAATCATCAAGGAAAACGGCCATGATATTCTAGAACCAGAGGGTAAAATCGAAGTGGAAAGAATCCCCTGATCACATTGTGAAAGAGATCCCAAAAGGAAAACTCCTAGAAATAGTGTAGCTAAATTCCAGAGTTCCCATGTCAAGGAGAAAATATTGCAAGCAACCAGAAGGAAACAGTTAAAGTATTGTGGAAACACAATCAGGAAAACACAAGATTTAGCATCTTCTACATTAAGGGATCAAAGGACTTGAAATATGATATTCCAGAAGTAAAAGGAACTAGGATTAAAACGAAGAATCATCTACCCAGCAAAACTGTGTATAATACTTCAGGAAAAAATATAGATTTTCAATGAAATAGAGGACATCTTGAAATAGAGGACAATGAAATAGAGGCATTCTTGATGAAAAGACCAGAACTGAATAGAAAATTTGACTTTCTAATACAAGAATCAAGAGAAGCCTGAAAAGGTATATAGGAAAGAGAAATCATAAAGGCCTTATTAAAGTTGAACTGTATACTTCCTACATGCAAAGATGATATTTGTGATTCATGAGACCTTTCTCAGCATTAGAGTAGTCAGAGTATATATATATATATATATATATATATATATATATATATATATATATATATATATGTATATATGTATACATATATATATTATGTATATATATGTAATAGGCACAGGTGTGAGTTGAATTTGAAGGGATAAAATCTAAAAAATTAAATTAAGGGGTGAGAGAAGAATGTACTGGGGGAAGGAGAAATGGAGAAGGTATGGGATAAATTATTTCACATAAAAATGGCAAGAAAAAGTTTTTACTATGGAGGAGAAAAAGGGGAAGGTGAGATGGGATGAGGGAACCTTACTCTCATACACACTCAATTGGGTATGGAAATCTGTCTTACCCTACAGAAAAGTAGGAGAGAAAGGGGTCATAGAGGGGGGTATGATAGAAGGGAGGGCAAATGGGAGGATGGAGTAATCAGAAGCAAACACTTTTGAGGAGGGATAGGGTTAAAGGAGAGAATAGAATGAATGGGGAGGGTGGGATAGGATGGAGGAAAATATAGTTAGCCTTTTACGACATGACTATTATGGAAGTGTTTTGCATGACTATATATGTGTAACCTGTATCAAATTGCTTGTTTTCTTAATGAGGGTAGGTGAGGAGGGAAGAAAGGAGAGAGTGTGGAACTAAAAGTTTTAAAAATGAATGTTAAAAAATGTTTTTACATACAACAGGAAAATAAGATATACAGGCAATGCTGTATACAAATTTATCTTGCCCTATAGGAAAATAGAAGGGAAAGGGATAAACATGTGTGTGTGTGCGCGTGGCAGGGTGGGTAATAGAAGAGAGGGCAAATTGGGAGAAAGGGTAATCAGAATGCATGTCATCTTGGAGTGGGGGGAAGGGAGAGATGGAGAAAAATTTGTAACTCAAACTCTTAAGGAAGTTAATGTTGAAAACTAAAAATAAATTGGTTAAATTTGTTTTCTTTTTTTAAATGTTAAATTTTTTTTTACTGAGACAAATACACAATAAGAAAAGAAATATATTGTAAACGTAAATATTCAAACTTGAATACAAAATAAGAAAAGAAAAAAAAGCGTGTCGTGTACAGCAGAACGTGAGAGAATTCTTAATATGTAGCAATAAATTTCTATTTCAAGAAAGCCTATATACTGTATATTGTGCTGAGAGCTATCTATATTTTCTTTGCTTCCTTGTTAGTTTTCTTTTGTTCTCTGCTGTGCACTTTTTACTTTGTTCTTTTCCTCTCTTCCCCTGCCCACACCTGCAGAAGGCTAAATTAAGTGAGGATATACTTATGTATAGATATAGATATATAGATACACATATACATGTATACATATATACATACATATAAACAAATATAGACATATACTTTTACTAACAAATTCTACTTCTGATTTTTGTTTTCATCTTTGTGCATATATCTTATTTCCTATCCCTCCTAACTCTACTTTACTTCTACCCACTATGCTGCTCTCCTAATACTTAACCTACTCCCCTCAAGATCTCTTCCTTATATTTCTATTCCTATTAATCTAAAAACCCTTCTATAACCCCCCCCCCTTTATCCTATTCCCTCACCTTCACATCTAAAGATCCCTTCCTTATCCTCTCCCCCTCTCTATTCCCTTAGCATTTTATTTCTTTGTGAATTTAGAAGACTTTTATACTTTTATATACATATATATGTACATACACATATATACATACATGTATATATACATACACATACATACACACACACATATGTTCCCCTCTTGAACCCATTCCCAGTGAAATCAGGTTTCCAAAACTAACAGCCCTCCTCTCCCATATAATTCTTTCCTGTAGGTTTTTCCTCTCCCATCTCACATAAAATAAATACTCTTTTTAGCTTTTCCTAAATGGTTTTACTTTTTAAAGTCATGTCTTACTCAGGTCTCCCCCAGTCTTTCTTACAAACTACCCAATTACTAATAACAATCTTAGACGTACATTTTATATTTTACATACATAAAAAGTAAACAGTCTATCCTTATTGAGTCCCTTGTAATTAGTCTTTGGTATGGACCTAATATTTCTCTTGGCTCTTGTATGTCAAATCTTCTATTAAGTTCAGGTTTTTTTAAAAAGTCCTAAAAGTCTGAAAGTTCATTAAATGTCCATTTTCTCATTCAGGATTGTGCTTTGCTAGGTATGATAGCTTCAGCTAGAACCTCAGTTCTTTTGCTCTTTGATACATAGTGTTCCAAGACCTGAGATCTTTTAGTCTTGCCACTACTAGGTCTTGTGTGATTCTAATTCTGGCACTGCCATATTTAAATTATTTTTTTCTTGTTGTTTATAATAGTTTTTTCCTTGCACTGTGGGATTCAGAATTTGAATATGATATTCCTGTAGGTTTTCCTTGTAGGATCTTTTTCAGGTGTGATTGGTGGATTTTTTTTCTATTTCTACTGTCCTCTCTTGTTCTAACACTTTAGGACCATTTTCTTTTTCTCTCATTTGTTTAGCTGTTTTTAATTTAATTTTAAAACTCTGAATTCAAACACCAAGTAACAGGAGCACTTGCATTTACAAATTATTATTGTTGTTCAGTTGTTTCAGTTGTGTCTGACTCTCTGTGACCACATTTGGGGTTTTCTTGGCAAAGTACTGGAGTGGTTTATCACTTCTTTCTCCAGCTCACTTTTTATAGGTGAGGAACTGAGACAAACAGTGTTAAGTGTTAAGTCACTTTCCCAAGGTCACACAGCTTTTAAGTGTCTGAGGCCAGATTTGAACTGAGGTCCTCCTGACTCCATCCTTCATTTTTTAAAGATTAATTTATTAATTTTTCATTTTCAACATTCATTTCCACAAGATTTTGAGTTACGAATTTTCTCCCCATCTCTCCCCTCCCCACCAGTCTAAGATGGCATGCATTTTGATTACCCTTTCCCCCAATCTGCCCTACATTCTATCATTCTCCCCTTCTCTTATCCCTTTCCGTTCTATTTTTCTATTTTCCTGTAGGGTAAGATAGATTTCTATACCCCATTGCCTATATGTCTTCTTTCCCAGTTGCGTGTAAACACAAGTTTTAACATTTGTTTTAAAACTTTGAGTTCCAAATTCTTTTCCTTCTTTCCTCCCCACCCACCCTCATTGAGAAGCCAAGCAATTCAATACAGGTTATACATGTATCATTATGTAAAACACTTCCGTAATAGTCGTGTTATGAAAGACTAACTATATTTCCCTCCATCCTATCCCACCCCCCCCCATTTATTCTATTTTCTCCTTTGACCTTCTCCTTTGACCTTGTCCCTTTAAAAAAAGTGCTTGCTTCTCACTATCCCCTCCTCCCAGTCTGCCCTCCCTTCTATCATCTCCCCCTTTATCCTTTTCCTCCCTACTTCCCTGTAGGGTAAGATACCCAATAGCGTGTGTATGTTATTCTCTCCTTAAGCCAAATCTGATGAGAGTAAGGTTCACTCATTCCCTTTCACCTCCCCCGTCTTCTCTTCCATTATAACAGTTTTTTCTTGCCTCTTTTGTGTGAGATAATTTGCCCCATTCTATCTCTCCTTTTCTCCTTCTCCCAATATATTCCTCTCTCACCCCCTTTTTATTTTATTTTTTAGATATTATGCCTTCATATTCAATTCACCCTGTGTCCTCTCTCTCTCTCTCTTTCTCTCTCTCTCATGTATAAAATATATATATGTATGCATATACATATATATATATATATATATATACACACACACACACACATATGTTCTCTTCAACTACTCTAATAATGAGAAAGGTCTCATGAGTTACAAATATAATCTTTCCATGTGGGAATGTAAACAGTTTGAATTTGGTAAGTCCCTTATGATTTTTTTTTCCTGTTTACCCGCTTCTCTTGATTCTTGTGTTTGAAAGTCAAATTTTCTATTCTGCTCTGGTATTTTCATCAAGATTGCTTGAATGTCTTCTATTTCATTGAATATCCATATTTTACCCTGAAGTATTATACTCAGTTTTTTCTGGGGAGGTGATTCTTGGTTTTAATCCTAGCTCCTTTGACCTTGAGAATATAATATTCCAACCCCTTTGATCCCTTAATGTAGAAGCTGCTAGATCTTGTGCTATCCTGATTGTGTTTCCATAATGCTTGAATTGTTTCTGTCTGGTAGCTTCCAATATTTTCTCCTTGACATGGGAACTCTGGAATTTGGCTACATTATTCCTAGGAGTTTTCCTTTTGGCGTCTTTTTCAAGAGGCCATTGGTGGGTTATTTCAATTTCTATTTTACCCTCTGGTTCTGGAATATCAGGACAGCTTTCCTTGATAATTTTTTGAAAGATGATATCTAGGCTCTTTTTTTGATCATGGCTTTCAGGTAGTACAAGAATTTTTAAATTATCTCTCCTGGATCTATTTTCCAGGTCAGTTGTTTTTCCAATGAGATATTTCACATTATCTTCTATTTTTTTTGGCTCTTTTGGTTCTGTTTTGTAATTTCTTGACTTCTCATGAAGTCATTAGCTTCTATTTGCTCCATTCTGATTTTTTTTTAAATTTTATTTTATACTCAAGGGCCAGAATACAAAATAGAGAAAAGAAACAAAACATATCATAAACTTAAAGTACGAAAAAAAGCATGTCATGTGCATAGCAGAACATGCGAGGATTCAAAATATGCAACAATAAATTTTCATTTCAAGAAAGCCTGTATAATAAATAATACATGTTTATTGATTATTGTCCATCTTTTCTTCACTTCCTTGTGAGTTTTCTTTTGTTCTCTGCTGTGCATTTTTCCTTTGTTCTTCCCCTCCCTTAACTCCCCCCAGAAGGCTACAATAAAGTTTAGATATGTTTCTCTATAGCTATAGATATATGCATACACATATATACATATACATACATATGTAGAGATATACTTTCCTAAACATACTCTACTGCTGATCTTTGTTTTCATGTTTGTGCATATCTCTTATTTCCTATCCCGCCTGACTCTTCTACTTTACTTCTACCTACTACCTTGCCCTCCTATTACTTACCTACCCCCACTTCAAGGATCCCTCCCATATCCTTCCATTCCCATAAATCTAAACCCCCTTCAATACTCCCTTTTACCTATTCCCTCATTCTTCCATCTAAAAATCCCTCCCTTGTCCTCTCACCCTCCTTATGCCCTTACCATTTTATTTCTTCTAAATTTAGAAGACTTTTATACATACATACATACATACATACATACATATATATGTATATATATGTATAGTTCCCTCTAAAACCCATTCCTGATGAAAGTAGGTTACCAGAACTACCAGCCCTCCTCCCCCACCTAATTCCTTTGTATCCATTCTTCCTCTTGCACCTCATTTGTATAAAATAATTACTCATTTTAGCTGTTCCTAAATAGTTTTACTCTTTAAATTCATATCATAGTCAAGTTTGCCGCAATCATTCTTATGAGCTCACCAATTATTGATAAGAACCTTAGACATATGTAAAAGTTAAACGGTCTGTCCTTATGAATCCCTTATAATCAATTTTTGGTATGTACTTTACGTTTCTCTTTGTTCTTATATGTCAAATCTTATATTAAGTTCAGGAATTTTTTTTTAATAAAGTCTTAAAAGTCTTGAGAATTCATCAAATATCCATTTTTTTTTCATTCATGATAATACTTAACTTTGCAGGGTATGATATTTTTGGCCAGAGCCCCAGTTTTTTGCTCTTTGATATATTGTGTTCCAAGACCTGAGGTCCTTTTATGTCTCTGCTGCTAGGTCTTGTGTAGTTCTAATTGTGGCACCATCATATTTAAATTGTTTTAATCTGTTTTGAAATTTTAATTTTTTTAATTTTTTTTTATTTTTAGTTTACAACACTCAGTTCCGCAAGTTTTCAAGTTCCAAATTTTCTCCCTTCCCTCACCTCCCCCCAAGACAGTATATGATCCAATATAGGTTCTACATATACCTTAGCATTAAACTTATTTACATACTAGTCAAGTTATAAACAAGAATCATAATCAATGGAATGAATCATGAGAAAGAAGAAACAAAACCAAAAAAGAAGGAAAAAAAGAGAACAGCTTGCCCCAATCTGCATTCAGACTCTGTAATTCTCTGGATGTGCATAGCTTTTTCCATCATGAGTCTTTTGGAGCTGAGAAGAGCCAAGTCTATCAAAGTTAGTCCTTACAGATACCATATGCCTGTAATTGTGCATAATGTTTTGGTTCTGCTCCCCTCACTCAGCATCAGTTCATATAAGTCTTTCCAGGTTATAATGAAGTCTGTCTGCTCTTCATTTCTTATAGCAAAATGGTATTCCATTGCATTCATATACCACATGAATTGTTTTAATCTTGATGTTTTAATATTTTATCCTTGAGGTGGGGGTTTCAGAACTTGACTATGATATTTCTGTGAGTTTTCCTCATAGGATCTCTTTTAAGTGGTGATTGATAGATTTTTTCTTTTTCTACTTCCCCACCTTGTTCTAATGCTTCAGGACAATTTTCTTTATTTCTTGTATTATTATATCAAGTTTTTTTGATAATAACTTTTACTTAGTCTGATTATTTTTATATTTTCTCTTCTTGATCTATTCTCCAGATCTGTTGTTTTTCTTATAAGATGCTTCACTTTCTCTTCTATTTTTTCATTATTCATGTTTTGTTTAATTATTTCTTGATCTCTTATAATTTCACTTGCTTCACTTTGCCCAATTCTAATTTTCAAAGTGTCATTTTCCTCCTTAAGATTTGGGATCTCCTTTTCTAGTTGGTTAACTGTCCTTTCATAACCTTCTTGTTTTTCGTGGATTATTCTTTTTTTTTTTTAGTTTTTCCTCCATCTCTGTCATTCGATTTTTAAAGTCTTTTATAAGATCTTCTGTAAATTCTTTTTGGGCCATTTGATATTACTCTTTAGGAGTTTCCTTACTTCCATATCCTCCTCTGAAGATGAACCCTGGTCATCTCTATTCCTGCAATAGTTTTCTATGGTTGGATTCTTTCTCCTTTGCCTGTGATTTTTTTTGTGGTAATAGCTTGATTTTTGTAATCACCTCTCGCCCTGGGGTATGGGAAATGGTGCCTCTTGTCCAAGATCTTCAGTTCTCCCCTCTAGCTGGCAACCAAAGCCAAACCTCCAACCTCCTGTAAGTGCCCACAGCCAGGTGCTTTCTGCTTTACTGCTTCAACACTCACCAGATGTGTACTAGTTCCTTCTCACCCCTCACTGCTCTGTGCTGCACAGCTGGATCTGGGGTTCCTCATCAGCAGATGTTCCCACAGTCTTCCTGGGCTCAAACACTCAACTCTCCTCTCTATCCCCACAGGGAAAAGTTCCTGGCTAGAGCCAAGGGATCCTCTCAAACAAACTAACACCAGGACTTGCTGCTTGTTGTTTAAGTGGCCTGCTGCTTGTTGTTAAAATGGAACCTAGACTGGAGGTGTTTACTCTTTGCAGGGACCAAAACTCCTCCTGGGATTTTTCTCCTGATCTTCTCAAATTGTCCCAGGAAGATCCTGGTTGTGTCCTTATTCTTTGACTCCACCCACACTTTGTTCACCCTAAAGTGCTATTTTAACTCTTTCGTGTGGGATAATCTTGAGAGCTTGGAATTTTCTGACCTACTCCACCATCTTCCCAGAATTCTCCTCTATTTTAATTTTTAAGGAATGATTTTTTTTTCAGTGAGCTTTTAGACCTCCTCTTTCATTTGACCAATCTTTCCTTTTAAGGCATTCCTGTCCTCATAGGCTTTTTGAACCTCTTTTGCCATTTGGGTTAGTCTATTTTTAAGGTGTTATTTTCTTCAGTATTTTTTGGGTCTCCTTTAGCAAGCTGTTGACTTGTTTTTCATGATTTTCTTGCATCACTCTCATTTCTCTTCCCAATTTTTCCTCTACTTCTCTATATTCTGTAGATTCTCTAGATTCTATATAAACCTTCGCATTAAACTTATTTACACAATACCTTTTTGAGCTTTTCCATGGCCTGAGACCAATTCATATTTTTCTTGGAGGCTTTGGATATAGGAGCTTTGACTTTGTTGTCTTCTTCTGGTTGTATGTTTTGATCTTCTTTGTCACCAAATTAAGATTCTATAGTCTGAATTTTTATGCTGTCTGCTCATTTTCCCAAGTCAAGATTACTTGACTTTGGAGCTCTTTGTTAAGGTAGGACTACTTCCAAAATGGAGAGTGCTATGTCCCAAGCTTAAGGGGTTTTGCATAGCTGTTTTCAGAGCTACTTCAAGGCACCTCTAAATTTTCAGTTCTGAGGTGATATGAGCAAGCAAGAGATGTTTACTCCTCTTCTGGCCTATGCTCTGGTTTGTGAGTGACCTCAAATACTCTTGTCTGCCCTGGAACCGTGAGGAACATTCTGTCTTCACAGCTGCCACAAGTTCTGCTACACCAGCACTCCTCCTCACCACAGGACTGCCACCCAGGACTGTGACCCAGATCCAAGATGGGCAAAGCGCGAGAATCCTGCCTTAGTGCCACCAAAGAGATCCCTGTGCTCCCACCCTGATAACATGCTTGATCCCTCCACCATCTGTGGGCCTGGAGCTCCAGAAGCAGCTGCTGCTGCTGCTGCAGCCACCTCTGTGCTCTGGGGCACTTACTTCTAGTGTGACCTTGAACAACCCTATTTTCTTTAGTTTCCAAATCCGTAAAAGGACTTGGAAAAGGGAAAGACAAATCTCTTGCTGTCTTTTCCAAGAAAGCCCCAAATAGGGTCATGCAGAGTTGGACACTACTGAAATGACTGAAGAACAACAAAAGCATAGCACTTTAGCACTTGGGACTGAACTGAATACTTCACATGTTGGCTGACAATGGCAGGATAGAGAGACATCCCTAATTCTGAACACTATGACCCTCATAAAGCTGCCTAAGATTGATTTAGGTTTTTGGCTTCCACATTATACTTTTGATTATATTGAGCTTGTAGTTCACTAAAACCCTCAGATCTTTTTTCAGATCATTTGTTTAACTATACTTCTACCACTTTATCTTTATGAAACTTATTTGTTTGAACTCATCTATCCCCATCAAATTTTACTTTGTTAGATTTGGCCAAATGTTCTAGCCTTTCCAGATCTTTTTGAATCCTGGTAGTTGCCCAGTGACCAGCAAATTTATTTGTTCCTTGATCCAAGTGATTGGTTAAAAAGTTAAATAATAACCTAGAGTAAAAAACTCTATGGTGAATGTGATAAGGAGTCAATAAGAGTAGAGTTGAGAAATTATAAAAAATTATTGAGCTTCTAGATGAGCTTATATACCATGAATTTGTGATGGGTAAAAATATCTGTGATCAATAATGGTTTTGTGGACTAATATTTTTATAATGAAGTAAGTAGTCTGATAATAGCCTCTTGATTAAGACCTTGCAAATCAAAGCTGGATAATCATCTTGGGCATTTTTTTTCACACTGAATTGCTATGGTGGCCACATTTCTGACACTTGGCTCCAGTTCCAATTTTCCTCTATGGATACTTTAGAAAAGTCAATTTAATTTTCATTCGTGTTCTGAGATCATAATGGCTTTACAAAGCTGTATGGATTAAAAGGCAAAGTTCAGAATTCTTGACCTATTACTGAAAGAGCTATAACACATTATTATGTCTATCATATGATTAGGAGTCCTTAATTCAGTGATTATTCACCTGTCAGGCTGTAAAGAGCCCTGCTCTTCAGAAGTGGTGTGATCTATCATCTTAATAGGAAACTGCATATTTCAGAAGAGAAATGGGCTTCAAACCCAGGGCCTTTTGCTACCACTCCTTGGATTATCATTCAACAAGGAAATTTTTATAATACAAAATTTGAAAGACTCCCCACATTGGCTCCTTTTTAGCTATATGTTTGGGTTGTCCTGTAATTTTGCTCACAAATCCCTCTAGGTGCCAAGCCATCATATACAAAAATCACAGACTCTCTAGAACAGAGGGACCATTCAGTCTAACCCTCTACCTAAAAGACACTTCTTTACATTATACCTGACCAGTGTTTGTTCAGCCTTTGTTTGAGGACCTTTGAAAGGGACCTTAGAGGTCATCTTGTGTCCCTCTAGCTCCCAAAGCTGCCCACTGCACTTTTAGACAGCTCTAATTATTTAGAAGTTTTTCTGTATTCTGAAGTCTTAACTTTGCCACTTTATACCATTGTTGCCCTCTTTAGATCAGTCCTCCTAGTTTCTCTCTGGCCAATGATCAGGGAGTTGTTTGAAATGATAAGATCCAAGTCAACCTTAATGATATGTCTTTTTGACTCCCTCTTCACCTAGGTTGGAATGATCTAGGAAATTTAATCCTTTCAATAATACATAAACAGAAATCATTAGATTTGTTATCAGAGTTAATTTGCTGCTTTCTATTTCTGGTCCATGGACTGAGCTCATAGGAGAATAGAGAAGCTATTTCAAAGACAGAGAATTCCTCTCATTTAAGTCAATGAACATTTATGAATATTCAAGGTGTGAGGGACACACATATGAAAAATTGCATAGTCCATGTACTCAAATTTAATGCAGTGGTGGTGATAGTGATAGGGGGAGGACATGACATATACACAAATATGTACCACGCACAGAATGTGATTAGAGCAGGAGTGTGTTGGAGCTGGCTACTGACTTATTATTAAATATTTAGTGTAAGCATTTACACCTCAGAAATCACCAAGCACTACCAATCAAGGTTTAACTTAGTGTTTTGTTGATTTCTAGACTTAAGAAGGTAATGGAAAAATGTTAGTAATTCAAAGAAATCATAGAAGTGGGTTACGTGTACATTTTTTTCCCTCCAGAAAGACAAAGTTCATTAAACATTTACCAAAACATCTCTGGATAGGAGCAAAGAAAAATTTAAGACAAAGTACTCTCAGAACATTTGAATTGACTTGTATTGAACTGTATGGCAATTCAAGAATACCTGTAAAGTTAAATTCTTAGAAAAGTTCTAATTCAGTAGTTAGAATCTGAGTGGGGAAAAGCTCACACATATGTATGGATTTACACACATGATAAAGATATCTCCAAATCTATAATTCTATTGGTATAAGAAATTCCCAGTGTGAAATTTCACTTCATCTTTGCCCATCCACAACTTGTCTGTAACTTCTAGTCTTAAAGATTTCCTGGAGCACTGAGAAGTTAAATGATTCGCTCAAGGTCACATCGCTACTACATGTCATAAGAAGGATTTGGACCTAGGTGTTTTTTATTCCAGGGTTGCCTCTGAATCTACCATGATTACATTCTTGATGTTTCTTAGTGGCATAAGAATATTCCATTACATTTACATGCAACAACTTATCCAACCATTCCCTAATCAGTGGGCACCCCTCTTTTCTCTTTCCTTCCTTCCTTCGTTCCTTCCTTCCTTTGTTCCTTCCTTCCTTCCTTCCTTCCTTCCTTCCTTCCTTCCTTCCTTCCTTCCTTCCTTCCTTCCTTCCTTCCTTCCTTCTTTCTTCCATTCCTCTCTCTCTCCCTCCCTCCCTTTCTTCCTTCCTTCCTTCCTACAAAATTACTTCGGTAAATATTTTGGCATATGTAGGACATTTCAGTTTTTGGAACATATAGTGGATAAGAGAGTATGAATGATTTCCAAATTGTTTTCCAGGACAATTGGGACAGTTTATAGGTCCATTATCAAAGAATTAATGTGCCTATCTTAAGATCATAGATTTGGACCTAGGAGGGACATTAGAAGTCATCAAGTCCAATTCATTCATTTTACAGATGAGGAAATCAAGGTACAATGAATTTAAGTGACTTGGTTAAAGTCACACAGGTTCTATATTCCAAAACTGGAATTTTAACTCTGACTCTAAATCTGGTGTACTTGGTTATTTACATACTGTGTTTTTTCATCAGAGGTTTATCTGCAAATGATCCTGGATTGGAAATTACTTTGGTTATCACAGGTTTAGCCCATGCTCTCAGCCATCTACTCTTTTCCTACTATGTAGGGGTTCACAGTTGGCATTTATTTATTTGATTTCTATTGGTTCATGAAAAATCTTCTGTTTTGATGAATTTTTTAAATTTATCATTTTTATAATGAAACAATATTCCATTACATTCATAAAGCTAATTTTCCTAGCCATTCGCTGATTGATGGGCATTCATTTTGTTTGTACTTTTTTCTGTCACATAAAACCCAACTATAAATAAATATTTTGACATATGTGGAACCTTGTCGTCTGTCTTTGACCTCTTTGGGCATAGGACCAACAGTGAGATTGCCCTTGACCCTATACCTTCTCCCCTTCTATAGCAGTTTATCCCCATTATTATACTCAACTCCCTTTTTCCATCTCTTAGTTTCTTCTCTGCTTCTTACAAACCTGCCCAGGTCTCCTTCATCCTTAAAAAATCTTCACTAGATTCTATTACTCCTGCTAAATATCATTTTGTATATCACCTGCCCTTTCAGCTAAACTTCAAAAAGTCATCTCTGTTTGGTGTCTTTGCTTCCTCTCCCATTTCTCTTTTCTAAACCCTTTGGAATTTGGCTTTCTTTCGCTTTCTGAAATTCACTCTCCAAATCTAATACTCTTTTCTCAGGCTTTATCCTTCTTGACTGCTCTGTAGTATTTGATACTCTTGACCATCTTTTCCTGAATACTCTCTTCTCTCAAGATTTTCAAGATGTTGTTTTCTCCTAATTTTGTTCCTATCTATTTGACAGCTCCTTCTCAGTCCCTTTTTATAGATTTTTATCAATGTCATACCCTTCAACTGTGGGTATCTCCCACAGTTC
The DNA here is from genome assembly GCA_028646595.1 of Phalanger gymnotis. Classification (NCBI taxonomy): domain Eukaryota; kingdom Metazoa; phylum Chordata; class Mammalia; order Diprotodontia; family Phalangeridae; genus Phalanger; species Phalanger gymnotis. The sequence continues at coordinate 313,787,094 of CM053623.1, read as the reverse complement.
TGTCCCAGGCCCTCTTCTGTTTCTCTCTGTATAATTTCATGAGTTAAATTATCCCCTCTGCATATCACTCTCAAACCTATACATCTATCTCATTTCCTCAAGACTTTCCCCAGTCCATTCCTTCCTCCACACATCCAGCAAAGTAATTTTCCTAAAGTGCAGGTGTGACTATGTCACCTCAGCCTTCTGCTCTGTAAACTCTAGTGGCTCCCTATTATTTCTAGGATCAAATAAATCCTCTTCTATGTGTTACTTAAAGCTCTTCCTATTGGTCCTATTTCTGTTTTTCCAGTTTTCCTACATGTCACTTTATTTCATCTACTTTATAGTCATTATCTGTTTCCATACCTTTTTATGCTTGTCACTGTGTCTAGAATTCTCTCCCTCCTCACCTTTTGATCTTAGAATCCTTGGATTCCTTCAAGATGAAACTTAAATCATACGTTTTTGATGGAGACCTTTTCAAGCCATCTCTAGCTGTTAGTTCCTTCTCCTCCAAGGTTGTTTTATATCTCTTTTTTATGTATAGCCATATTCATATACACATCCATTTGGATTACATGAATTTAACTTGATGAAGTTTTATTGAATATCTCTAATTCAGCTTAGAAGACATTTCTTTACATTTGTGAATACCAATTTCTTTTTCAAATCCTCAAGAGCAACTTAGCACTGTGAAACTGAAGCCATTACGTGGTCATCTGCATAGTTGTATAGTTGGTGTTTTTCTGTGTTAGATTCTCATCTGATGCATTAAGTTCCCCTCTCAGAGTACTCGCGATGGTGCAAAGTTTTAGTAGAGAAAATTTCATTCATCATAGGTCCTAAAATGAGCAAAGTGTTGAAGTGATTCTGCTCCTTAGTCTTCCTTACTTCCTCTTTCTTCTTTCTACATGTCAACTTCTTTGAGCAGCATGATAGAATTTCCATTGTTTTAAATTCTATCTTTTGTCTTCACCATTCTCTTTCATGTATGTGTTAAAGATTTGTACACTGCCCTCACCTCTAATTCTCACTGTCAAGTCGAGTTCCAAGAATACAGTTGACTACTTCTCTTGCCTCCATGCTCTAGGGGTAGTTCTGGGGGGTTGTTGAGTTCTCAGGTCAGTTTACTTAGGTCTCATAAAAAAGTCAGTCCACATGAATGGTTTGAGGAATGTAGAGTTAGATTCATTTTAGGATAGTTGCCTGCTTGCAACAGATATAGAAGGTAAAGCTCCCATTTGTATAAAAGGCAAAGGAGTAACTCAAAAATCCTGGTTGGATGAAAGTCCTTAATCTCCCTTAATTGAGTCTTCATGAAGTTTCCCTGAGGTGTATGTATATAGCTTATTGCTGGGCCTCAACTTACAGAATCCTCAATCTGTATTTTTATCCTACTAGTTATATCCTCTGAGTCTTTGAACATAACCAGATTGTTCTTTCTCTGCTCTTGGCTGGATATGTTGTTTATTGCTGGTCTAGTCTTTACAGGGGGAATGGGGTCTTTTCGGTAGGCTCATTTCTCTCCACCCTTATTTCTCCACTCTGGTTAAAGATTTCTCAAAGAATTTATAAAGTTTAATTCCCAAAGCAGTTGTGGGAATGATCCTATTAGAATCCCCTTCTCTGATATATCTATGTTCAAAGTTATATCTAATGATTTCAACTAATTTTAATATATTTCATCATCTTATTTTATCTAATGAGGTATAACATTCACATTTCACATCTAGTTTACATTTTTATTGATTAATTCAATAGAGCTATTTAGGAGTTGCTCCCACCTAGTTTACAATATGGTTGATTAATTCTGTAATTCAATAAAAGAAATATACTGTCCTGATAAAGGTATTGGGGCAAAGAACATCTTGTTAGTTACTTAATTGGTATTGAGGGTATGAAACTGTCCTGTTAATAGATTTAATTTCTAATCACTGAGTATCAGTGGATGTTATATACGTGTTAATTATGGAACTCAGGAAGCAAAAAAGTTTGTCTTTTTGAAATTAATGGTAATTACATTTTTGACCGTAAGAATTTGCTTAAGAGGAGGTTTTTTTTGGGAGGTGGAGCAAATTATCCTTGTCAAGTTAGACTGTATTTATAAACATATACATATAGATATACATATACATATATGTGTATGCATTTTGCCTCTTCTTTTAGAATGTAAAGTCCTTAAGGACCAGGATTGTTTAAATTTTTTGTTTGTGTTCTCAGCATGATGCCTGACACAAAGTAACGCTTAATAAATGCTTATTTACTATGGGGAGTTTAGTTACTTTTTGTTTCTAATTTCAATTTTTTTTCCTTTACTTTTATGATCAATTGAGGCCCTTAAATAAATACAAGTATTCTAGGAAATTTGTTCTTCCCTTTGAGTCCGCTGATAAAATCTCATGCCCACCACTTATGCCACATGGTCTCAAATGCTTAGACTCATTTATATGGTATGATAACACATAAAATGGCTCCTCAATTTTGTATTTCTATATAGAATAAGTGACATTCCTGAATATGGGCTGTTTATTTAAAATATATTTTTATCAATTAATATGTATTTATTTTCTCCCCTCATCCTCTCCACTGGAAAAGCAAAACTCCAAACTCTTGGAACGAGTATGCTCAGTGAAATATCACAAATTTTCATATTGGCCATGTCTAAAAGTGCATGTATTAGTCTGCATCTTGAGTCTATCCCCTCTTTATCAGGAGGTGGGTAGCATGTTTCATCCTTAGACCTCTGAAGTCTTGGTTGGTTAATGCATTGATTAGAATTCTTAAGTTTTTCAAAGTTGTTTGTTTTTACAGTGTTGCTGTTTTCCTCTCAAAAACATTTATTAAGAGCTCGCCATAGAAATACATAGATTATGGTTCTTCATCAGTTCATTCAAATATTCCCAGGTTTCTCTGAAACCAGCCTTTTAGTCATTTCTTATGGCACAATTGTATTCCATTACATTCATATACCATTGTTTGCTCAGCATGGTTCCATATTGTTATTCAGTCCTGTTAGACCAATTTATAGATCCACCACTAGGGTATTCCTGAAGGTCTTCACACTCTCCTACCAACATTTATTGTTTCTGTATCTTTTCATCTTTGCAATGCTAAAACCTTAGAGTTATTTTAATTTGCTTTTTTTTAATTATTAGGGATTTGGAGCATCTTTTAATATGCTTGTTGATATTTTGCATGCTTTTATACTATTCCTATCCTTTGACTACTTACTTTTCCAGCTTTCTCTTTTACAGGGTGAGGAAACTGAGCTCCAGAGAGATGAAGTTACTTAGCTAAGATCACAATAAATTATATCAAAGATAGATTAAAGAATTGGGCCCAGGGCCTTTGGTTTCAAATATGTATCATTTCTACTATAACATGTCATTGGACTGTGTGATCTCTAATGACTCCTTTAGTTCTGACATTCAATGACTTTATATACAGAGCAAAGTCTAGATCAAGTCACAACATATTGCTTTTTGGACTTCTTTTGCCATTTGGGTTAGTCTATTTTTCAAGGTGTTATTTTCTTTAGCATTTTTTTTCATCTCCTTTAGCAAGTGTTTGACTTGTTTTTCATTATTTTCTTGCATCGCTCTACTTTCTCTTCCCAATTTTTCCTCTACTTCTCTTACTTGATTTTCAAAATTCGTTTTGAATTTTGAGCTCTTCCATGGCCTGTGGCCAATTCATATTTTTCCTTGGAGGCTTTGGATGTAGGAGCTTTAACTTTGTTGTCTTCTTCTGGTTGTATGTTTTTATCTTCCTTGTCACTAAAGTAAGATTCTATAGCCTGAATTTTTCCTGCTATTTCCTCATTTTTTCCAGCTGATTCCTTGACTCTTCAGATTTTTGTAAAGGTAGGTTTCTGCTTCCAGTGTGGAGGGTATACTGTCCCAAGTTTCAAGGGTTTCTGCAGCTGCTTTCAGAGATATTTCTAGGGACCTGGAAATTTTCTTCCAAGGTCACACGATGAAAGGAGAGGTGTTTACTCCTCTCCTGGTTGGTGCTCTGGTCTGTGAGTGACCGCAAGCACTATTTTCTGCCTTGGAACTGTGAGGAGGATTCCCTCTCTACCTCCATCACAAGCTCTACCATGCCAGTGCCCCTCCTCACCCCAGGACCACCACCCAGGACTGAAACTCAGATCCAAGCATGGACAAAGGAAGAGAATCCTGTCTCAGTGCCACCATAGAGATCCTTGAAATCCATCTCTGATCAGCCTCTGGATTCCCCCACTGTCTATGGGCCTAGAGCTTCATAAAGGAGCTAGTCTTGCTGTGACTGCTGCAGCTGCTGCCCTGGGGCTGGGCCAGCAGATCTTTCCTACTGACCTTCTAAGTTGTCTTTGGCATTTGTGAGTTGAGAAGATTGGAAACTGCCATAGCTGCCAGTGATTCAGTTTCCTGAGGCCTGTTCTGGCCCTGTCTATGTCTACACTGGACTGTATTCTTCTCTCAGACTGCTGCAACAGACCTTTCCTGTTGACCTTCCCAGTTGTCTTGGGCTGCAAGTTTGTTTCACTCTGTCATTTTGTGGGTTCTGATGCTTTAGAATTTGTTTAGAGTAATTTTTACAGGTATTTGGAGGGATTTGGGGGAGAGCTCAAGCAAGTCCCTGCTTTTTACTCCGCCATCTTGGCTCTGCCCCAGTATATTGCTATGGAAAGCCCTAAACCACCCCCATGGCCCAGATTCCAGGAGTCCTTTATCCCCTGCAATGGTAACTTTCCTCCTGAGGCAATGCTCATTGACAAAGCAGTATATTGCCAATGAGATACCCACAGCATCTTCTATCAACATGCAGGTGTATTTCCAGGGTTAAATCACAAAACACAATAAATGCTCTTCTTCAAAGGCAAAACTAAGGTATTTATTCAGATACCAGAAAGCAAGATTTCCCATAGTAACAAAAAAGTTTGTACACATCACCAACCCAGAGAGCACCAAAATCTTAAGCATTCTTTAAGTTAGGCCTCCCTGCAAACAAGTTCCCTTAGACAAAATTCCTCCCTCTCTCACTCATGCTAGCTGCTCTTCCTCCACTCTGTTTTGCTCTCTCCCAGCTATGCTTCTCTTTCTTCCTGCTCCATACTTCTTGCTCTTCTGGTTTGGCAAGCTCCTCCCATCATGAGCTCCACGTGACTCAGGCTCAAAGCAAGTCACATAGGCTTATTAATGGGTGAGAAAAATTTCCTATTCCGTTAATATTACAGGTAGCAAAGGTATTTATAGGATAGCTATATTTAAAAAAGGCAGCTAAGAGGTAGCTGGGTGGTTCAGTGGATAAGGTACTGGGCCTGGAGTTAGGAGGGCCTGGGTTAATATCTGGCTTTAGACACTTACTAGCCATGTGACCCTGAATAAGTCATCTAAGCTCTATTTGCCTTAATCCAGTGGAGAAGAAAATGATAAACCATTCCAGTATCCTTGCCAAGAAAACCCCATAGACAATGTTGGCATGCAAGGATCCCCAGGGTCACAAAGAGTCAGATACAACTAAGTGATTGAACAAAATATTTGTTCAGTAGTATATTAGTGGCATTTAATAGACCCAGGCAGTCATTGCCTACTTTTCTTCCTATTCAGTGCTTGATTTCTAAAATCAAGTAACCTGGGGAAATTGTTTGAATCTTTGAAAGTAAAACTATATTCAATTGAATGTTCTTTTTTATAGGCAGTATTGAGGAAAACTTTTTTTTCCCTCCAGGGTAGAGATGATTTAAATCAAGTGGACTTCTACTGTGATTTTAAAATCACAATTTAATAAAATCACTTTTTTAGGTTAGCCAAAAATGAATTTTCTCTTTGTTCTAACCTTGAGGTATATATGTGTGTATACATATATATATATGCATATATATATGTATGTATATATGTATCTATGTATGTATATATGTTCTTCACTGCTCGGAGAAAGGGGGAAGCTTCATTTGTAGAAAGGTCACATTTTAGGAGTTAAACCAGGGTTGATATAGATGGGCATTTAAAAATAATAGTAATCTTTACTTATATAGAACCATCATTTCTACAAAGCACTTTCCTCACAGCAGTCCCATTAGGAAGCTTATTGAAATATTGTCACCCCTGTTTTATAGCTGAGGAAACTCAGGCTAAAAAATGTCAAATGACTTTTACACATTTAAGTTAGCAGTAATCCTAGGACTGGAACCCATGTATTCTGACTATAAGTCCAGCGCTCTTTCCACTAAGGTACCCAATAGGAGGTAGCATTTGGTCAAATTTCATGAAGCATGAAAGACATAGTTAATTCAGTTTATCTCCAGATAACATATTTGTATGTAGCCAGTTGACTGTGTGCTATGGGCACAGTGGTTTAACTGAAGTTATATAATGCCTTATACCTGCTTCTAGCTCATTTCCTGGTTAAGTTTCTTTTCTCTGGGTTCAAAGCAGTCTAGAAGATAAATAGGCTCAAGATTATTAAAGTGATGGAATTAACTCCTTAACTGGCTGGCCCCTAACTTAACTCATGCTGAGGAAAATTTCTAACTTCTACTTTAATTTCTCCTTTGTCATTCTTGAATCACACACTTAATAGATAGTACTAAAATGGCCATAGCATCATATTCTTTAATATCAGCTTCAAGTCACAAAAAAACACAAATAAGGATTTAAAGTGTAATGAGAGACCTCGGTGTGATGTGCATGCACACTTTAGTGTGTTTGGCTCATACTGTTGCAGTGTGAACTTTGGGGAAGCCACAGGCATTCGTTGACCATTTCTTGTCTAGTTACTACTTGGTGAAGGGCCTCTTTCATTGGCTGCTGAACTGAAACTGAACATGCATATGAAAGAATCCCAGTTGGCCCACTCCAGTCTCTTTTCTGGCTGCAGTCAAGGGAAGACACACTGTAAGCCACTAGGTAAGGAAAGAGGCCACTCAAGCTGGGCCTACAGTTGGCCTCTAAACACATGCAACCAATGCTCTTTGACTCTTGGCATTTTTTCTGTTTGGCTTTTAGGTGAAGGAGTATTAGGCATGGCTAGGACTTAGTGAGCTTTGAAAAGATGGAAGGCAAGTATTATAATAACAGGATTCCATGACATAGTTTATGTTCTGATGCCACAGCTAAGAGACTGTCGTATGTAGGATCTTTGAAGCAACTTGTTCATCTGAGATTCCACATCATTCAGAAATGAATGTGCTAGGGATGGGGGGAGGAGTTAGATAAATAATTGTAGGGAGCACTTTAAGTTTGAGCCTACTCTCCCCAGAGACCCAAGTGGTTTAAGGGAGAGTGTGCCCTGAGTGGTTTTTCTACATCTCACTTGCATACCTTCTTGGCAGAAGGAAATTCATTCTAAGGTAAAAAGCTCCAGAAACTTGGACAGTTCTTGTTCATACCCACTCACTAGTGTCTCTACAGCTCTGTTCTTCTCTGAGGGAGGGGTTACATTCATATAGTGATAAGACATTCCAGGCCTGAATGGCCTCTATTATTGTAACTGTGCTGATTGAGATATTTAAGTTATCAAAATTCAATGAGTGTTGGGCTATATCTAGCTTCATAGGTTAGCATTCAGCTTTATAGTGGGGACAGTCTTCCCAATAATCTTAACTACTGGACAATAATAATTCCCAAAGGAGAGAGAGAAAAATAATCTTATGTTTTCTGTATATTTTCCTCTAATGAGAAAATCACGTGTGTTTTTTTAACAAAGCAAACATGTATTTTTAATATTTAATAATTTTAGTTATGGATGCAAAAAAAAATTTAAGCAGAAATAAGTGAATACTTAAGCTGAAGTCAACACAAGGAAACAAAAGCATTCAATTGTGACATTTATTCAGACCTTACCATCCTCTTCTTTTTTATTCATCGGTTGGAAAATAAATACATAATATTTTGCCTTTTTCCCCCCATTTCCTACCAACTTTCAATTTGGAGTGAATAAATGCAGAAGGAAAAAGCATTCCTGAAGGAGCTATTGGTATTAAAAAAATTGGATTATCATTTCAATAGCTCTGACATAACCAGATGCTTAAGTGACTTAAGTAATTCATTGGTGAAGTGACCAAAAATTATCAGTAGATATAAAAGTATAGAATCACAGAGGGAAAAAGGCCCTCAGAGATCTTCTAGTCTAACATTTTCCAGGAAAAGGTGGTTCTGTTCTGGAAGATCTATGACAAGAGTCTATGTAGTTTCTATCTGAACTTTTCCAGTGACAGAAGACTCATTAATGCCAATGCAGCACATTAAACTTCAGAAAATTGTTAGGAACTTGGGCCACTGAGACCAGGGGAAAAAAACAAAAAACAAATCTTACCCTCTTTCACATAAATACATGAAGATATCTAACGTTATCTTCTTAAATCTTCTTAAGACTTAGCATAATTTTTTAGAAAAGACTAACCACAGTTAGTTCCTTCATCAGTTCTCCTACAACATGGTCACTAGTCCCTTCATTCTCTTAGTAGCCCCTCCATACCAACTCCAACTCATCACTGTCCTTCCTAAAATGTGTCAATCAGAACTGAACATAATACACTAGATTCATTTCCTAAATTCTTTAATGCTCAATACAAGATTCTTATGAAGTTTCAAGAACAAGAAATAGAGAATTTAAACAACCCATTTTCAGAGGAGAAAAATCAAATATGCTATAAATGAACTTCCAAAGAAAAATACTCTAGGACAGATGGATTCACAAATGAATTCTATCAAACATTTGAAGAATAATTAATGACCATATATATATATATATATATATATATATATATATATATAGCTTGTTTGCAAAAATAAAAAAGAAAGAATCTAAAAAAAATCTTTTTGTGATAAAGGTATGGTGTTGATGCATAAACAAGGAAGAATTAAAAATGAAAAGGAAAATTATGAAATAATAGCTCTACTGGGCAGAGATAAAAAAAATTTAAATAAAATATGAGCAAAAACTCTAAAGCATATCATAAAGATTATATCCTACAATCAGATTAGGTTTATATTAGGAATAAATGGTTGGTTTAATATTGTTTTTGTTCAGTCATTCAGTCATTTCTGCCTCTTCATGACTCCATAGACCATAGCATGCCAGTACCTTCTATCCTTCATTATCTCCTGAAGTCTCTCCAAGCTCGTGTTTGTTGCTTCCATGATACTATTTATCCATCTCACCCTTTGCCATCCCCTTTTCTTTTTGTCTTCAATCTTTCCCAACATAAGGGTCTTTTCCAATGAGTTCTGTCTTCTCATTATGTGGCCAAAATATTTATGCTTCAGATTCAGTATTTAACCTTTCAGTGAATAACCTGAATGAATTTCTTTAAATATTAACATTAGAAAGAAACTATAAACTTAATAATGTTAATAACAAAATTTTCAAAGATTATATGATTTTATTAGTTGAAACAGCAGAAGCTTTTGACCTAGAAACTTTAGGAATAAGTAGTTTCCTTAATATGATAAATAGTACATATCCCAAACCAAGAGCTACCATTATTTTTATTTCAGATGACCTATCCTTTCCAGTAAAATCAGGGCTGAAAGGGGGGGCAGAGCCAAGATGGCGACTGGAAAGCAGTAACTGGCATGAGCTCCCCACCAAGTCCCTCCAAAAACCTATAAAAAATGGCTCTGAACCAATTCTAGAACTGCAGAACCCACAAAGTGGCAGAGGGAAGCAGGGCTCCAGCCCAGGACAGCCTGGATGGTCTTGGGGTAAGGTCTGTCCCCAACGAAACTCCCAGCCCCCAGCTGAGGGGAGCGGAGCTGAGCCAAGCAGAGCCCAGCGCGTGCATGCGGCGCGGCACGGCGTACCGTGGACTGACGAGACCTGGAGTGGAGCTGAGAGTGCCCTAGCATGCTGAATTACTGAGCTGTGGCATGTACCAGCTCTCACAACCCACAAACAGCAAAGACTACACAGAAGGTTAGTGGGAAAAGCTGCGGGACGGGACGGAGTTTGCGGTTCGGCTTCCACCCCTGAGGCAACGGAGGCAGGGCAGCTTTAGAAATTCAGCTGCAGTTGCTTCTGGCCCCAGGCCCACCTGGTGGGAGGAATTAAGTGGCTGATCAGAGCAGGAGTGCAGAGCCTGCTGAAGATGTAAGCCCACACTGGGTAGGGGGCTCTTGGGGAAGGAGGAGAGCTGGTGAGGCAGC
>CM053623.1:313749827-313776482 GCA_028646595.1 Phalanger gymnotis | reverse complement strand
GGGCAGACTGGGGAACAGGGCAAACAGAATATACACCATCTTGGAGTGGGGGGAGGGTAGAAATGGGGAGAAAATTTGTAATTCAAACTCTTGTGAAAATCAATGCTGAAAACTAAATATATTAAATAATAAAAAAAAACTTAAAAAAAGATTGTTAACCCCTTAAAGTTACTTTCCTTAGAAAAGAAGATCAAAGAACCTGTGCTAGTAGCCCTCTTGTGTGCTGGTGTTATTGGCCTTACACCCCCACTGCAGCTACTAGCCATATAGTTATTACAGTACCTTATGGTACGTGGTACCTGCTAAAGAGATGTTTGTGGGATGCCTCCATTGAATGAATTTCTGGAGTTCTAGAGGAACTCACAAATAAAAAACCTCTCACGAAGAGGAAAATGAGATGCAACCAAGTCAATGCAGTCCTGAGTTTCTGCTTTTCTGTTCAGCCCCTAAGCCCTGAAGCCTCTCCTACCTGCAGGCTAAAATAATATATTATTTATAAAAATTGTTATTTCTGTGTAAGAAGAAAAGTCTAAAAATAATTGTGTGTAATCAAGGCTGAGTAGGGAAAGGAAAGAGCAGGAAGCTACAATTGATTTCTTTTTTTAATAAGCCAAGGATGAAATAGTAAGAATAAGGCAAATGATCAGGAGGCTGCTATCTTTTGTTTACTCTGAATCATTGGCAATATGCAATGATTCATTGCAATGGATGAGTTATATTCTTGTTCTGTAAGCAAGAATTCAGAGGTAGAAACTTGTTTCTCAATTTCACAATGTGTAGAAATCATCATAAAAAAATGGCATTTCTATGTAAATTATTTGAAACCTGAGCCTTTTTCCCCAAGAATGAAAATGTAATACCTGTACTAGCCCTAGAGGCACTTAGACATCTTTGTTGCTTTCGTTATCTCACAAATTACTTAAAGTAATCGTGTGTCTCCCTAAACATAACTAAACTTAGTCATGTCACCCAATTAAAAAATATGTGTGTATTTTCACACATATGTATATGTACTCCCATCATTTATACATACATATGTACTCACACACATACATGTGTAAGTATATGCAAGCATGTGTGTATATATGTGTCTGCATGTATATGTGTGTGTGTACAAATATATATATATACATTGTGTGAATATGTTTGTATGCATATGTTATTGTGCATGCATATATTTGTATGTTTATACACGTGTACAAACAGACCACATCTTTTTACAAGGTTTCTATGACCAATACTAATGTAGAGTCTGAATGAGGACAGTGTACACATGCTGTGATGGTTACCTCTAGAATAATGAACTGATGATTTCAATAAATACATAGAGAAGTTAACTGTACCCCAGAGATGACCTAAATATGAAAATGTCTATAAAATAATATGGCCATAAGTTTTCTTTTTTCCATCTTTTTTTTTTCTTGTAGTTGAGGATTTATTTTAAAAGTGTCCAGGGAAAAGAAGGTGACATGGAAGAACTAGAACAAATGCTAACCTTTTCATATAATTATAAAACACTAGAGATAGAAAGGACCTTATAGATCATTTAGACCAATTCCTTCATTCATTTGAAGAAACTGAAACCCAGAGCATGGAAAAGACTCACTTGAGATTAAGAGCAAGTTAGTGGCTGAATCAAAACAAAATCTGGGGCTTATCCAAAGTTCGACTCCCTTTCCACGATGCCTTTCCTTCCTTGATATATTTAGGAGTCATCCTAAATATGTCATTCATTGTACTCCTGGAATCTCTTGGCCCTGGAAGTTCACTCCACACTTGAGCTTCTCACATTGGAAATCCTCTATGTCCCTGTGGTCACTTCTTCTAATTGACTGGCTCCTCCCAGAACCTCCATTCTTAAAGATGCCCAGGCCAGCCATGTCTTCATTCTTCTCCAGCATAGAAAGGGATTACTATCTGGATTTTCTCCATCGTGCCCCCTTAGGTGCTCTCCACCAACCCTATCCTCTCCTTTTCAGCTTCCATTTATGTTGTCTTTACTCACTGGGGGCAGCTAGGTGGCTCAGTTGATAAAGTGCGAGACCTGGAGTCAGGAAGACTCATTTTCCTGAGTTTCAATCTGGCCTCAGATACCTATTAGCTGTGTGATCTTGGTCAAGTAACTTAATCCTGCTTGCCTCAGTTTCCTCATCTGTAAAATAAGCCAAGAAGGAAATGGCAACTCCTTCTAGTATCTTTGCCAAGAAAAACCCAAATAGGGTTGCAAAGAGTCAGACACAATAGAAGAAAAACTGAAGAACAACCCATTAGAAGGTAACTACCTTGAGGGCAGGAACTATCTTTCTGCTTATATTTATAGTTCTAGTGCTTAGTACAGTGCTGGGAATAGTAAAAATTCTTAATAAATATTTTTTGACTTGTCTGACTTAACTATTCCTCTTGTTAGGAGGGATGTTATCATCACCAGTACACAGATCAGAAAAGTGAAGCACAAAAGAGTAAATGACTCATGGAAGATTCTGAGATCTAATTTTCCTCTCTCAGGCTAATGATGAATCAATAGATGGGTACAAAAAAAATCAGCAGTCTAAGAGCAGTTTTTTTTTTTTATTGAGTCCACTTTGTCCTCATCTGCAAAATGGGAAGAATCAAATTAGAACTGCCTCCTTCACAAAGTTATTGTAAAGGAAGTGCTTTGTAAAGCCCTAAAAGTGGTACAGAAATGTGAGTTATTACTTTTGTCATGAGAGAAAAAGGAAGCAATCTGCCTATTTCTAATAACTTAAAAGTTAGAATATCAAGGCAAAACCAAAAACAATTGCCATTGATCGAATCACTGGTAGCCCTACCCACCCAGACCTCCCCACCTCCACCCCCACCCAAAAAATAATGTATTCACTTTTTCCCTAAATGATCACTACCTGTCCAGGGTCCCAGTACTAATGGTAATTAGAAGATCTATTATTTTTCTCCCTGACTTATTGTTACTCTTACTTATTTTAATTTGCTTCTCCATAGTCTATTTCATTTAAAATCAAGACTGTCTACAATTACAGATAACTCAGGGATACTTGAACAAATGAAATCAACAGAAAATTACCAAATCTCAGATTAACCTTTTAACAGCAGTCTCGTGAATATTCCCTAGTGTCTTACACATAGTAGGAGTTCAATGACTATTTGAGGGAGAAAGAAAAGAAAACCAGTAATTTGATTCATTTCCCTCAACTTCTTCTCATGAAGGCTTACACAAGCTGTGAATAATCTAGAATCAAAAAGGGACTTTAGAAGTCATCTGACCTCATTTGACAAATGAGGAAATTGAGACCCCATGCAAGATCATACCAGACAAAGGTTGGGATTTGAATCCAAGTCCTATAGCTCCAGATTCAGTTTTCTTTCCTTTGCACTTACCTCTTGTGCAGCAAAGCAGAAGAAGGAAAAATGAAGGATGTATCTATTGTATAACTTAGAACTGGCTATCTTTCATTTTATGTTATTTCAATAATTATATAACCTCAGTATAAGTGGCAGTTGAAAAGTAATCCACATATTTTTGTACTGAACGTACTTTTGAGTGTCCTCCCGAAGAATCTTGATAAAGAACCACTTCAATGAGTTAAAAGGAATTCTTCCTCTATATCTTTTAATATTTTTGTAGGTAGCAGGGCAACTTTTGCCTTGCCCAACAATTGGTCTTTCAGTCTTCCTATTTGGCTGGTATTTTCTGATCATACAGTTCCAATTTTTTTTAACATCACTTTTGCACATAATTCATTTGCATAAAATTAATCATATGCTATATTTTCCTTTCCCCCCTGCTGCTTTCTTCATCACTCTTCAGGTCACCTGAAATTTAATTTCTGCCAAGATCATATGTGATTTCATAATGTGGGCAGTCGTTTCATTGCTGGAGAACTCAATCCAAGTGCACTCACTCAATCTGTGCCATTTTTCTTCATGTTCTTCTATAAATCCTCCAAAGAAGATCCACCCGACATGCTTAGGGACTTTTTCTCTTTCTTGACATTGCATGTATACCAATGGAGTACATATAATGTCTATCAGGCATCCCTCTCTTTCACTTCAGGCATGACCTACTTTCTTTTCTGTTCATACGGCTTACCACAATTACCTTTGTACAATCTGTAATAAATAATTCTTCATTGCTAATATGATACAGCCTACTCATACCGGTCATGGGCCTCTCCACTGTCCTTTGGGTGACTTGAAATTTTAATTCTTCAGAGACCATGCCAGTGCTTTACTGTGAATTACAGAACTTTGAAGTCTTCAAGACTCAGGTACCAGAGTCCCCCTGAGACCAGGGTGTTTAATAATTCACACTCATATAACAATACCAGGTGGAGAAGCACAGCATTAAGACAGTAAATTTCCATGTTAGAGAGGAGTTTGGAATAGCTAAAAGTGCTGTGCACTTTCCCAAATGCAATCTGGCCCCCTTTCTACCTTCCGTTAAATCTGGGTCCAACTCAGAATCCATCTGCTGTTACTCCTCATTAAAATTATTATGGTCTCTTGATTCTCATTAGATTTCCTGACCATCCATTGCTTTGTGTTTCCTGGCATGATAGCAATTTTTCATGAGGTCTCTAGGGTTGTGAGTGTTTTTTCTTCTTTCCTCCAACAAGGTTAGATACCTAATCCCTCTAAAATACCCCTGAAATAACTTTTAATTGTTACCCTAACACAGAACTCTAGGAAACAGTTTGATTTAGAGAAGAGGAAAAAAATGAGGGAAGAAGTAGTAAAAGTTGAAGCAAAAATGATTAACTCTTGACCATTTCAATAATGAAAGGAATGACTGATACAAATTGCTGTGAAAAGAAGGTTATAGTCACAATGAGAATGAGATCAAAGTAATGAGGAGGAGGAAGATGGAGTGGGTGTGTTCCCTTCAGGGACAAGACCTGTGATTTCATTGATGTTGAGAGGTTCTAGACAAGAAAACTCCTACTATCTAGGTAGGTTGGCATCATCTCTGCATATAGTAACCTAAGAGAGTTACCTTGAGTGCTGAGATAAATAATAATTTCTCAAACTAATATTATGAGAAATTAAACTGAATATGTAAAAGAATATAATGAATAATTAAAAAATAAAATCAATCAAATAATTTGCCCAGAGGCAGAGCCATGATGGCAGAGTAAAGAAAGGTACTCACCTGAGCTCTCCCCTAAACCTCTCCAAATATCTTTGAAAAAATGACTCTGAACAAATTGTATAGCAGCAGAATCCACAAAAACATGGAATGAAACAAATTTCCAGCCTAGGACAACTTGGAAGGTTGGCAAGAAAGATCTGTTACACCAGCGTGATAGAGGAGTACAGTCCAGTGCAGGCTGCAACTGAGAAGACCAGCCACCAGCAAACTAGGAACAGACCTCAGGGCAACTGAATCACTGGCAGCAGTGGTGGTTTCCAGACCTCTCAGCCTATAGATGCCAAAGACAACTTAGGAGGTCAGCAGAAAAGGTATGTTTCAAAAGGGTAAGGGAGGAGCACAGTCCATCGCAGGCCATGGCAGTGCAACTCTGGCCCCAGCAAACCAGGAACAGGCCTTGGGACTGACTGAATCATCAGTGGCAGCAGCAGTCACTGCTTCCACAGATCGTAGCCCACAGAGGGTAAGGGAGTTGAACAACTGGTCAGAAGGAAATTACAGGGATTTTTTTTCCAGCACTGAGGAAAGACTATTGCTTTGCCCATGCTCAGGTCTGGATCACAGTCCTGGGTGGGAGTCCCACAGTGAAGAGGAGCACTAGGACACCAGAGCTTGTGGACACAGTGGAAGAGTGCTTGTGGTTACTCACAGACAAAAACACAGGCCAAGAGAGTAGTAAACATCTCATACCGCCATGGAAAGACTGAAAGTTTACAGGTCCCTAGAAGTATCTCTGAAAACAGCTGCACGAAACCCCTGAAGCTTGAGACAGTGCACCCTTCACCCTGGAAGCAGAGCCTTACTTAAACAAGAAGCTAAAAGTCAAGTAACAGTCTGGGGAAATGAGAAAACAACAGAAAAAAATTCTGACTATAAAAAGTTACTATGGTGACAAGGAAGATCAAAACACACTTAGAAGAAGACAAAAAAGTCAAAGCTCCTGGAACCAAATCCTCCAAGAAAACTATGAATTGGTCGCAGGCCGTGGAAGAGTTCAAAGAGGATTTTGAAAATCAAGTGAAAAAGGAAGAGGAAAAGTTGGGAAGTGAAATGAGAGTGATACAAGAAGATCATGAAAAATGAGTCAACAGCTTGCTAAAGGAGAAAAAAAAATACTGAAGAAAATAGCACCTTAAAAAATAGGCTAACCCAAATAGCAAAAGAGGTCCAAAAGGCCAATAAGGAGAATAATGCCTTAAAAAGCAGAAGGCCAGATATAAAAGGAAGTCCAAAAGCTAGCTAAAGAAAATAATTCCTTAAAAATTAGACGGGAACAAATAGAAGCTAATGACTTTGTGAGAAACCAAGAAACAATAAAACACAACCAAAAGAATAAAAAAAAAAAAGAAGACAATGTAAAATATCTCATTGTAAAAACAACAAACCTAGAAAGTAGATCCAGGAGTGAGAATTTAAAATTTTTTGGACTACCTGAAAGCCACAATTTTAAAAAGAGCCTAGACATTATCTTTCAAGGAACTATCAAGAAAATTGCCCGGATATTCTAGAACCAGTAGGTAAAATAGAAATTTAAAGAACCCACTGATCACCTCCTGAAGGAGATCCCCAAAGGAAAACTTCTAGGAGCATTATAGCCAAATTCAAGAGTTCCCAGGTCAAGGAGAGAATATTGTAAGCAGCCAAAAAGAAACAATTCAAGTATGGTGGTGTCACGGTCAGGATAACACAAGATTTAGCAGCTGCTACCTTAAAGGATTGGAGGGCTTGGAATAGGATATTCCAGAGGTAAAAGGAGCTAGGATTAAAACCAAGAATCACCTATCCAGGAAAACTGAATATAATCTTTCAGGGGAAAAAATGGGCATTCAATGAGATAGAGGACTTTCAAGCATTCTTGATGAAAAGACCAGAACTGAATAGAAAATTTGATTTTCAAATACCAGACTCAAGAGAGGCATAAAAAGGTAAACAGGAAAGGCAAAATCATAAGGAACTTAATAAAGTTAAACTTAATAAGGTTCAAATGAGAACTTTCTCATTATTATATAGACAGAGGACACAAGTGTGAGTTGAATATGAAGGGATGATATATAAAAAATAAAATTAAGGGGTGAGAGAGGAATGTACTGGGAGAAATAAAGAGAGAGGTAGAATGGGGGAAATTGTTTCACATAAAAGAGCCAAGAAAAAGCTTCCACTGTGGAGTGGGGAAGTGAGGGGACGTGAGTGAACCTTACTCTCACTAGAATTGGCTCAAAGAGAGAATAATATACACACTCAATTGGTATAAAAATCTATATTACCCCACAAGAAATCAGAATCAGAAGGATATAAGAAAAGGGGCAAGAGTAGTAGAAGGGAGGCCAGATTAGGAAAGGTTTAATTAGAATGCAATCAACTGTGGCACTTTCCAGACTTCTCAATCCACAAATGTCGAAGAAAATTTAGAAGGTCAGTGGGAAAGATCTGTGGGACCTGGGTGAGAGAGGAGCACTGTCCAGCCCCCAGGGGTGGTGGCAGCAGCTGCAACAGCAGCTGTTTTCAGAGCCCTTGGTCCACAGATGGTGGGGGAATCAAGTATAGACAGAGGACACAGAGTGAGTTGAATATGAAGGGTTGATATCTAAAAAATAAAATGAAGGGGTGAGAGAGAAATGTACTGAGAAAAAGAGACAGGGAGAGGTAGTATGGCATAAATTATATCACATAAAAGAAGCAAGAAAAAGCTTTTACAATGGAGGGGAAGAGGGGGAAGGCAAGAGGGAATGAGTGAACCTTACCTTCATCAGATTTGGCTTAAGGAGGGAATAACATGCACATTCAATCGGGTATAGAAATCTATCTTACCCCACAGGAAAGTAGAGAGGAAGGGGATAAGAGAGGGAGGATGGTAGAAGGGAGGGTAGATTGGGGGAGGGGATGGTCAGAAACAAACACTTTTGAGGAGGGGCAGCTCAAAGTTTTAAAAACAAATACTGAGAAATAAGATATACAGGCAATGAGGTGTAGAAATCTACCTTACCTTACAGCAAAATAGAAGAGGAAGGGGACAAGAGAAGGGGGAGTGTGATAGAAGATAGGGCAGATTGGGGGAAGGGGTAATCAGAATGCATGTGGTCTTGCGGTGGGTGGAGAGGAGAGATGGGGAGAAAATTTGAAACTCAAAATCTTGAGGAAATGAATGTTGAAAACTAAAAATAAATCAATTCATAACAAAAAAAAAGAAATGATGAGCAGAATGCTCTCAGAAAAACCTGGAAAAACATGAGCTGATGAAAAGTGAAACATACTGTACACAAAGTAACAACAATACTGTATGATGATCAGCTATGAATGACTTAGCTATTCTCAGCAATACAACGATCCAAGAGAATTAATTCTCAATGAAAAATGCTATCTGTCCCCAGAGAAAGAACTGATGGTTTCTGAATACAGATTGAAGCATGCTTTTAACATAACAATAATAATGATAATAATAATTTGTCCAGCATCACACAAGCAATATGTGTGAAAGTTGGGAATTATGCCAAGGTCTTGCTGACTCCAAAGTCAGTTTCTCCTTCTACTACAACAATGCTACTTCTATTGTGATGATAATTACCATAACAGATTTGGAAAGTTTCTTAACAAAAATCAATACAATATTATTTAAACACAAGTTTCATCACTATATACCAGCTGTGGAAAGATCACCTCACCTCCTCTATGTCCAGTAGCTCAAACCTAGCATCTTTTCCTATCTGGTCACTGTGGCCTCAGACTTTCTGGTAGCTTTACCACCTTTATTTTCTAATTAGAGAAACCACTTGACTGGGAATTTCTTTTACCTAGGCATCCCTTGGATATTCTTGGAAACTTTTAAAATCCCTCTTTTATTATACACATTAAGAGATAGCACCAGGGGTAGAGCCAAGGTGGTGGAGTAGAAGCAGAGATCTGATTGAGCTCTCCCCCTAAACCCCTGGAAATACCTGCAAAATTACTTTAAACAAATTCTAGAGCAGTAGAAGCCACAAAATAACAGAGTGAAGCAGATTTCCAGCCCAAGACAGAAAGATTTATCACACCATATTTAGAGAGGAGCTCAGCTCAGCATGGGCCATACCAGCACAGACAGAATTGGAGCAGGCCTCAGGGTACTGAATCACTGGCAGCTACAGTGGTTTACAGACTTTTCAACCCACAAATGTGAAACACAGCTTCAAAGGTCAGTGGGAAAGCTTTCTCCCCTGGGAGAGAGGGAAGGATGGTACAGCCCTGGCCCCAGCCCCACCCAAAGGGCAGTGGAAGCCACTTCTGCAGTGGTGGCTGCTTCTGGAGCTCTTGGCTGACAGATGGTGGGAGAACCAAGCTGTTGATCTGGATCACAGTCCTGAGTGGTAGTCCTGGGGTGAGGAGAAGCTCTGACATGGTGGAGCTAGTGGTGGCTGTGGAGAGGGAAACTTCCTTGCAGTTCCAGGGCAGAAAAGAGTGCTTGTGGTTGCTCGTGGACCAGAACACAGGCCAGGAGAGGAGTAAACACCTCTCTTTTGATCATACCACTTTGGAGGAACTGAAAATTTACAGGTCCCTAGAGATATCTCTGAAAACTTCTACACAAAACCCTTGAAACTTGGGGTAGCAAACCCTCCACTTAACAAAGAGCTCAAAAATAAAAAAAAAATGGCTGGAAAAATGAGCAAACAGAGGGAAAAGAATAAGACTATAGAAGGCTATTTTCTTGGTAAAAAGATGTTTTCTTACAAGATCAAGGCATGCAGCCAGAGGAAAACAACAAGGTAAAGGCTCCTACATCCAAAGCCTGGAAGAAAAACACGAAATGGTCTCAGGCCATGGAAGAGCTCAAAAAGAATTTTGAAAATCAAGTAAGAGAAGTAGAGGAAAAATTGGGAAGAGAAAGGAGAATGATACAAGAAAATCATGAAAAAACGAGCCAACAGATGGCTACAGGAGACCTCCACAAAAATGTTGATGGAAGTAATACCTTTATAGACTAACCCAAATGGCAAAAGGGGTGCAAAAAGCCAACAAGGGGAAGAATGCCTTGAAAAGCAAAATTGGCCAAATAGAACAGGAGGTCCAAAAGCTCACTGAAGAAAATAATTCCTTAAAAATTAGAATGGAGCAAATGGAAGCTAAAGACTTTATGAGAAATCAAGAAATTATAAAAGAGAACCAAAAGAATGAAAAAAAATTAGAAGACCATGTGAAATATCTCATTGGAAAAACCACTGATCTGGACAATAGATCCAGGAGAGATAATTTAAAAATTATTGGACTGGGAGCAGCTAGGTGGCACTGTGAGTAGAGCACCGGCCCTGGAGTCAAAAGGACCTGAGTTCAAATCCAGCCTCAGACACTTGACACACTTACTAGCTATGTGACCTTGGGCAAGTCATTTAACCCCAATTGCCCTGCCTTCCTTCCCCTTTGCAAAAAAAAAAAATGTTGGACTACCTGAAAACCATGATTAAAAAAAAAAAAGCCTGGACATCATCTTTCAAGAAATGATTAAGGAAAACTGCCCTGATATTCTAGAACCAGAGAGTAAAGTAGAAATGGAAAGAATTCACTGATCATTTCCTAAAAAGTTTTCCAAAACAAAAACTCCTAAGAATATTATAGCCAAATTCCAGGGTTCCCAGGTAAAGGAGAAAATATTACCAATGGCAAGAAAGAAACAATTCAAGTGCTGTGGAAACACAATCAGGATAACACAAGATTTAGCAACTTCCACCTTAAAGGACTGGAGGGCCTAGAATATGATATTCCAGAGGTCAAAGGAAAAAGGATTAAAACTAAGAATCGCCTACCCAGCAAAACTGAGGATAATATTTTGGGGGGGAAAATGGAATTTCAATGAAATAAAAGACTTCCAAGCATTCTTGTTGAAAAGACCAGAGCTGAATAGAAAATTTGACTTTCAAATACAAGAATCAAGAGAAACATGAAAAAGTAAACGGGAAAGAGAAGCCATAAGAGAGTTATTAAAGTTGAATTGTGTACACGGAAAAATGATATTTATTTACATGGAAAGATGATATTTTCAATTCAAGAGACCTCTCTCAGTATGTATATGTGTGTGTATGTGTGTATGTATAATATAAAGATGACCCCAGACTCAATTCTGAAGTTGGCATCTCAAGCATTTTTTTCAAGAGGCTGAAGGGTTTCTCCACTTTGGTTCTTGAGAAGCGGGCACAAATCCTCAGAAAGGAAAAGTGCATCTTATAGAAGCAGAAATTGAGCTTTTATGGGATTAGTGCCCCCCCCCCCAGCAAACCCCCTCCCTTCTTGGTCAAGATTGGTCCCCAGTTACATCATTCCCTATATGCCATGTTAGTTATTATGTTGCTGACCAAGACAAGGCTTCTGAGCCCCCCTCTCCATACATTGCTTACTGTTCAGGTTCCTTTTAAGGTCTTCGTCTTATCTCAGCAACCCTTGGGCTGTCAAAAGGTCAGAGTCATCTATATGGAAACTTGTTTCATGAGAGGGGCCCTGTGGTTCCATCTGTGCAGAAACTTATTTCACAAGACTGTCACAGACACTATGTCAGCAACCTTTATGTTGTCAAGTCGTCTGCGTGGAAAATTTCACAAGAGGGCCCCTATGGCTTCATCTGTGTGGAAACTGAACTTTACATTTTATAATATAACATGTATATGAGTATGTGTGTATGTATGTATATATGCATGTGTGTGTACATATGTGTGTATATACGTGGGTATATATACCTAGACAGAGGGCACAGGGTGAGCTGAATATGAAGAGATGATACCTAAAAGATAAAATTAAGTGTTGAGAGGAATGTACTGGGAAAAAGAAAAAGAGAGAGGTAGAATGTAGTAAATCATCTCACATGAAAGAAGCAAGAAAGAGCTTTCCCAATGGAGGGGAAGAGGGTGGTGTGTGGGAATAAGTTGGCTTAAGGAGGCAGTAACATGCATACTTGATTGGGTATGGAAATCTATCTTACCCTACCGAAAAGCAGGGGAGAAGGGGATAAGAGAGAGGAGATAACAGAAGGGACAGCAGATTGGGGGTGGGGCGCTAATAAGAAGCAAACACTTTTGTGGAGGGACAGGTCAAACGAGAGAATAGAATAAATGGAGGGTGGGACAGGATAGAGGGTAATATAGTTAGTCTATAACAACATGACTGTTATGGAAGTGTTTTGCATGACAACACATGTATAACCTATATCGAATTGCTTGCTTTCTCAATGAGGGTGGGTGTGGAGGGAGAAAAGGAGAGAATGTGAAACTCAAGGTTTTAAAAATGAAGGTTAAAAATTATTTTGACATGCAACTGGGAAATAAGATATCAGGCAACAGGGTATAGAAATCTATCTTGGCCTACAGGAAAATAGCAGGGAAGGGGATAAGAGAAGGGGGTGGGGGGTAATAGAAGGGAGAGCAGATTGGGGGAAGGGGTAATCAAAATGCACACTGTCTGGGGGTGGGGGAGGGAAGAGGTGGGGAGAAAATTTGGAATGCATTATCTTTTAGAAATGAATGTTGAAAACTGAAAATAAATAAATTTATATTAGAAAAATAAGAGATAGCACCAAGTTTTAATATCATTCCATATTGTGTATTTTATCAGACCTTGCCAACTGATAACATAACAAGTCAGATGTTTATCTGCCAGCCAAAAGAGACATGTTACCTTTTCTTTCTGGGTTAGTCAGATCAGAAAACAATTCGAGACATCTTTCCCAGCACAGAGGAAGGACTTGATTACCGCTTGTTTCCTTTTTATTAAGCTCCAAATATAACAACTGTATGTAGCTTCAAAGAACTATATATAAAGGACTATCAGACCCTGGTTGAAGGATATTGTTGTCTTAAGCAGGTCTTTTAGAGAGAAAAAAAAAGTGTATTTGATAGTTTATTATTTTTGAAGTTTTCAAAACTTATCAAATAAGTCAGAGGAGAAGAAATATCCTTTATATATCTACTTACACCACCATAAACTGCTATGTGTATAGTAGAGCTGTGCTGCTCTTCCTTAAATAAAGATGCATTACTCATCCCTTTCATAAATCTTGGTGGACTGAATCTAGTGTTAATGGATGGAGTTATTCTGTCAGACCTAAAAAATGGGATTATGACTGAAAATCTATGCATTTCCTAATTTATGGCCTGCTGCCTGGTAGTTAAAAAAAGGCAAGGAAGAAAACCTTGTTGGAGTGTTTCAAAAAGCCACCCCTCCTGGCTTCAGTAACAACACAGTAAAAGAAAGATTTCTCTTGTTTAGAGGTCATTTAGCTGAAGACAAAGGAAATGAAATGCATACAGGAAAAGCTTAGTTTGAACTTATGACAAATGGAGGAGTGTCCACTATTTTAAATAAGACTTTTTTTTCCTTTCCTGGTGACTTTGTCAAAGGAGATATATTAATGGCAAGCCATATAGAGGAACTTTATGAGGATTTGGTGGAAGCCTGGGTTGCTTAGCAATTAATCATTTCGGAAAGAAGTTGAAAGTGCATCTCTCACAAGTCATTCCTCATGTATGGATAAAATAAAATAAAATAAAAATTGGAGATGCCTTAACTTGGAGCTCATGCATAATAGATATATTAAGAAAAAGCCTTCTATGATTATCCTATACTCACCATGCCTCTTTCTATCTCTGTATTCCAAGTTAGGTAAAAAAGAGGCATGTGTTTCATCTGTTTGAGTTAAGGGAATGAACCATGTCACAAAGTATGTGCCATGGATTTTTTACTGAATTTTGTTATCCCCTTTGGTGAAATGATAGCCACACCATTTTTCAAAAGCTAGGCAACTCCTTTGTCTGGAAATATTAAAAGGTAGTCAGGGGAAGTAACTAAACCAGGGACATTCACCTTTGAAGCTCTCACTGAGAAAGAAAGCGTCAGAAAAGATACTTTAAAAATCCCAGAAGGGCAGTATTTCGGCATGGCACAATCATGCCCTAAAGGTAGTAAAATTTTAATGATTATGGTAAAGACAGATTGCAATTGTGACCTTGCTATTTAATAGTTATGAAAGGGAAATTTCTGGACCAAAATTCAAAGGAAAGCAAGAAAAATGTAAATGCCACACTACTGGCCTCTCATGAGAAATCAACCCTTGTAAATGAATCATATCTAGGCAATAGTCTACAACAAAATTGTATTCTCTTCCCTTCCCCACTTTTAAGAAAACTGGGATTCTTTTTCCTTCTATGTTACAACAGGCAACCCTTGGCTCTTTGGAAAACCTTTCTTCCATCTCCTTCTTTCTATCATGAAAACACCTAGGGATCTTTATTGAAAGTGTCCTAACACTTCTATACCAGTGAAGAAGTCATGGTATTTCCTTGCTACTAAAGAGGCTCTCTTCTCCACATTTAACTTCCAAGTCTGCAATTCTGTACTAAATAAACCAGACCCAGTGGAAGAGCCATTTTTTAAAGCCAACGCCTTTATATAAATTTCAATGCCTCATTGGGGAGTGGGAGGGAAGAAATAAGCATTTATAAAGCAATTGCTATGAATCAAGCACTATGCTAAGTGCTTTACAAATGGTATCTCATCATAACAGCATCTACCCCCAAGGAATGTTGTGAAGACAAAATGAGATAATTTTGTGAAGTTCTTAACATAGTGCCTGACTCAGAGTAAGTGCTATATAAATGCTTATTACCTACCTCTCATCTGAGCCTCACAATAACTCTGGGAGGTAGGTGCAGTTATTATTTCCATTTTACAGTTCAGTAAACTGAGACAAACAGGGTTAAGTCACTTGCCCAGAGTCACACAGCTACTAAGTATCTGAGGCTGAATTAGAATTCTATCTTATGTGTATGTTATGATCAAGATAGAAATGGAAGCTCATGTACAGGGAGAGAAGCTGTGGTAAAAAGCACAAAAAGGAGATGTGGATATTACTTGATCTCCAGTGCAATGTTGGTAAAGATGCAGTGTCTCTGAGAGTATTGAGTAAAATTGATATTAAGATGTTTGAGTTCATAGTTTATATTCTGGGAAGTAACTAAAGTACGTGTCAAGGTTTCTTAATGTTGATTATTAAATAGCAAGGACTATAATCACTAAACCAGAAGCAAAGTTGGGGAGCAATACAGATGCTATTAAATGGAAGAGATCTTTCCATGAATGTCTTAGGTTGATGACATCCAGAAATAGAATAACTAGGCCAAGGAGAGCAGTGCCTTTACCCAGGGTGCTAACGTAGAAGAAACCTGAGTGCTTCCTTCTTAAAATCTTTCTCCAGCCTAGTAGCTCACTCAATAGTGATGACTGTGGCTATTTCTTTGCCACTCTTAAGGGTATATTTCAATGGCACTTCCTTTTTTGTCCTAACTTACCCCCACAATTACATCCCCAGCCACCATCTTCCTACTTTGTTTTTCTTCATGGACAATGAGGAGTTGGGGTTCATAACCCAGCCATGATAAGGATATATGGTATGAAGATAGCTTGGGGTCTCAGGCCCATTGCCAAAAGAATTTTCTCTCATGTGTCAGAATTCTTGGATAATGTCTTTTAAAATGCACATAAAATAGTTAATTGATATTATTTTACTTGCTTTCTCAGTGGGTGGGAGAGGGGTGGTGGGGAGGAAGAGAATTTGGAGCTCAGTTTTAAAAGAAAACAACATTTAAAATTAAAAAAATTAAATTTAAAAATGCATATAATGATGTTTGTCTTGATTGGTAAAAATTCTTTACCCTCAATATTTTTAGAGAAAAGACATCAAATTCATTTTATCATTGTGAAGGTAGGACCTACAATACTTCAAAACTGATTGTATAGGCTGTGGCAGCAGCTACTGCAGGGCAATCAGCCTACAGACTAAATGTTTGAAAGTCACCTATTTAAACTTCCACGAGCCAAGATGGCAGAGTAAGCAGTAAGTCACTCTCACCCTCCTTTGTTGTCCTTGAAAAACCCAGAGAATACTGCCCCAGAAAAAATCCTGGAACAGTGGAGCCAGGACAAAGATGGGGCACAGCAGTCTTCTAGCTTGGGAGGCTAGGTCAATTAAGGGACAGGTCCCTCTTGCTGTGGCTGAAGGGGACCAATACAGGATGGAAGGCAACCCAGGAAGCCAGCAGCAAGCCCTACCTCAGCCAACCAGTGGGAAACCTTGAGCTCCAGGATGGTGGAGAAGGCAAGGGCCATCACCAGGCACATACCACCTCCAGCTCAGCACAGGGTAAACTACCAGACCACTACAATGTCCAAGTGCAAGCACCTGAGGTCCCAGAACAGAAAACCAGTAACCAGACCCTAGACCCCAGCACAAGAAGTCCAGGACAGTGTCCCCTGGGCTGCAGAAGCAGAGATCAAATTTAAAAGCCAAGAATAAAGGCAAACAACATGAGTAAGAAGAATAAAAAAAATACAATGACTATAGAGAAATATCTTGGTGACAGGAAGATCGACATGCAAATTCAGGAGAGTACAACACGGTCAATATATCCACATCCAAAACCTCAAAGGGGAATATGAACTGGTCTCAAGCCCAAAAAGCCTTCTTGGAAGAGCTCGAAAAGGATTTTAAAAGTCAAATAAGAAAGGCAGAAGAAAAATTTTAAATGACAATTGACAAAATGGAAAAAAGTACACTGAAGAAAACACCTCCTTAGAAAGTAGAATTGGCCAAATACAAAAGGAGGATAAAAAGCTAACTGAAAAAAACAATTCATTAAAAATTAGAAGTGGGCAAGTAGAAGCTAATGACTCTATGAAACATCAAGAATCAGTCAAATAAAATCAAAAGAATGAAAAAATAGAAGAAAATATAAAATATCTCATTGGAAAAACAACAGGTCCAGGAGAGATAATTTAAGAATTATTGGTCTACCCAAAGGCTGTAATCAAAAAAAAGAGCCTGGACAACATCTTTCAAGAAATCATCAAAGAAAACTCCCCTGAGGTCCTAGAATCTACCAATCACCTCCTGAAAGAGATCCATCCAAATTGAAAACACAAAGGAATATTGTAGCCAAATTCCAGAATTATCAGTCCAAGGAGAAAATACTGCAAGCAGCCAAAAAGAAACAATTCAAATATCATGGAACCACAGTCAGGATTACGTAGAACCTTGTAGTTTCTACATAAAAGGAGTAGAGGGAATGGAATATGATATTCCATAAGGCAAAGGGATTGGATTACAACCAACGATCAACTACCCAGTGAAATTGAGCATAATCTTTCAGGAGAGGAAATGGATATTCAGTGAAATAGAGGACTTCCAGACTTTCCTGATGAAAACACCAGAGCATAAAGGAAAATTTTATCTACAAATACAAGACTTAAGAGAGGCATAAAAAGATAAACAGGAAGGGGGGTGGAACCAAACATGTTATTCAATAAGGACAAACTGTTTACAACTGTACATGGGAAGATGGATACTTACAACTCTTAAGAACTGTATCTTTATATAAAAGGGAAATACATAGACAGAGGGGTGAGTTAAAATTGATTTTGATGTGATGATTAAAAAAAACCTAATTAAGTGCTGAAAGAATATTGCAATGGGAGAAGAGAAAATGAGGAGGCAGAAAAGGGTAAATTACATCACATGAAGAGGAACAAAGATATATTAAGGTAGAGGGAAAGTAGGGAGGGTGATGAGCATTGTTTGAACTTTATTCTCATTAGATTTGGATCAAGTTGGGAATCACATACTCGGGTATAGAAATCAAACTTGCCCTATAGGCAGTTGGAGCAGAAAGAGGAAAGAAAAGGGAGGGAGACATAAAAGAGAGTGAAAAAGTTGTAAGGGAAAAAGGAAAGAAAAGGGAGCAGGGCTGATAGAAGAGAGGGTAGTTTGAGGGAGGCAGCAGTCAAAAGCAAAAGTATAGTGAGTAAAAGAAAAATAAAAGCATAAACAGGTTTGGAGGATAGGATGGAGAGAAAGACACAAATATGAATTATAATTGTGAATGTGAATAGGATGAACTCTCCAATAAAATGGAAGCAGATAGCAGAATGGATTAAAAATCATAATCCTAAAATATTATTTTACAAGAAACATATTCAAAACAGAGGGATACACACAGGGTAAAGGTAAAGGGCTGGAGCAGAATATATTATGCTTCAGCTGAAGTTAATAAAAAAAAGGAGGGGTAGTAATCCTGATCTCAGACAAAGCAAAAGCAAAAGCAGATCTAATTAAAAGACATAAGGAAGGAAACTATATCCTTCTAAAAGGCACCATAGACAATGAAGTAATATCATTACTTAACATATATGTGCCAAGTAGTATAGCATCCACATTCCTAAAGGAGAAGTTAAGAAGAAATAGACAGCAAAACTATACTAGTGGGGAACCTCAGCCTTCCCCTCTCTGAACTAGATAAATCTAACCATAAAATAAACAAGAAAGAAGTTAAGGAGGTGAATAGAATTTTACAAAAGTTAGATATGGTAGACTGCTAGAGAAAAATCAATGGGGATAGAAAGGAATATACCTTTTTTCTTGGTGGTACATGGCACTTACACAAAATTGACCATGTACTAGGATATAAAAACCTCACAATCCAATTCAGAAAGGCAGAAATATCAAATTCATCTTTTCCACTGCATGATGCAATCAAAATTATATGTAATAAAGGGTCATGGAAAGATGGACTAAAAATCAGTTGGAAACTAAATAATCTAATCCTAGAGAATGAGTGGGTCAAACAACAAATCACAGAAACAATCAATAACTTCATCCAAGAGAATGACAATAATGAGACAACATACCAAAACTTATGAAATGCAGCCAAAGCAATTCTCAGAGGAAGTTTTATATCTCTAAATGTTTACATGAATAAAATAGAGAATGAGGAGATCAGTGAATTGGGCATGCTACTAAAAAAGCTAAAAAAAGAACCAATTAAAAATCCTCAATTAAATACCAAATTAGAAATACTGAATACCAAAGGAGAGATTAATAAAGTTGAAATTAAGAAAACTATTGAACTAACAAATAAAATTAAGAGCTCGTTTTACAAAAAAAAAAAATAATAAAATAGATAAAATATTGGTTAATTTTATTTTAAAAAATGAAAGAAGAAAACGAAATTACCAGTATCAAAAAATAAAAAAGGTGAATTCACCACCAATGAAGAGGAGATTAAAACAATAATTAGGAACTGTTTTGACCAACTGTATGCCCATAAATTTGACAATCTTAGTGAAATGGATGAATATTTACAAAAATATAAATTACCCAGATTAACAGAAGAGGAAGTAAAATACTTAAATAACCCCATAGCAGGAAAAGAAATTGAGGAAGCCACCTATGGAAAAAATCTCCAGGACCAGATGAATTTAGAAGCAAATTCTATCAAACATTTAAAAACAATTAATTCTAATTCTATATAGGTTATTTGGGAAAATAGGCAAAGAAGCAGTCCTACCAAATTCTTTTATTATTCAAATATGTTACTAATAGCTAATCAAGGAAGAGTCAAAACAGAGAAAGAAAATTATAGACTAATTTCCCTAATGAATATAGATGCAAAAATTTTAAATAAAATATTAGAAAAAAGATTACATCAACTTATCACAAGAGTAATATACTATGACCAGGTAGGATTTACTCCAGGAATGCAAGGTTGGTTCAATATTAGGAAAACTATCAGCATAATTGATCATGTCAACAACAAAACTAACAGAAACCATATGATTATCTCAATAGATGCAGAAAAAGCTTTTGACAAAATACAACACTCATTTGTATTAAAAACAATAGAGAGCATAGGAATAAATGGAGTCTTCCTTAAAATGATAAGTAGCATCTACCAAAAACCTTCAGTAAGAATTATATGTAATGGGGATAACCTAGAAGCATTTCCAACAAGATCAGGGGTGAAACAAGAATTTCCATTATCACCGCTGTTATTCAATATGGTACTATAAATATTAGTTTTAGTAATAAGAGAAGAAAAAAGAAATTGAAGGAATTAAAATAGGCAAAGAAGAAACTACGCTATCACTCTTTGTAGATGATATGATGATATACTTAGAGAATCCTAGAGAATAAAATAAAAAACTACTTGAAATAATAAATAACTTTAGCAAAGTTTTAGGTTATAAAATAAACCCACATAAGTCCTCAGCATTTCTATATGTTACTAAGAAAACCCAATATCAAGAGATAGAAAGAAAAATTCCATTTAAAGTTACTGTAGATATTATAAAATATTTGGAAGTCTCCCAGCCAAAAGAAAACCCAGAAACACAATTACAAAACACTTTTCATAGAAATAAAGTCAGATCTAAATAACTGGGAAAATTTCACTTGTTCATGGGTAGGCTGAGATAATATAATAAAAATGACAATTCTACCTAAAGTAATTTACTTATTCAGTGCCATATGAATCAAACTACCAAAAAATTATTTTTTAGAGCTAGAGAAAAATAATAACAAAATTCATCAGGAAGAACTAAAGGTCCAGAATATCAAGGAAATTAATGAAAAGAAATGCTAGGGGAGGTGGCCTTGTCATACCAGATCTTAAATTGTATTACAAAGCATCAATCATCAAAATTACTTGGCACTGGCTAAGAAATAGTGTGGTTCATCAGTGGAATAGGTTAAGTACACAAGACACAGTAATCAATGACTATAGTAGCCTGCTATTTGATAAACCCAAAGACTCCCACTTCTGGGATAAGAACTCATTATTTGACAAAAACTGCTGGGAAAATTGGAAAACGGTATGGCAGAAACTGGGCATAGACCAATATCTTACATCATATACCAAAATAAAGTCAAAATAGGTACAATTTAGATATAAAGTCTGATACTATAAGCAAACTGGGAGAACAAGGAATAGTTTATCTGTCAGATGTATGGAGAATGGAGGAATTTATGACCCAACAAGAGATAGAGAAGATTATGAAATGCAAAACGGATAATTTTGATTACATTAAATTGAAAAGTTTTTGTACAAACAAAGCCAATGCAACCAGGATTAGAAGGGAAGTAGGAAACTGGGAAAGAATTTTTACAACCATACAACCAATGTCTCTGATAAAGGTCTCATGTCTAAAATATACACGGAACTGATCCAAATTTATAGGAATACAAATCATTCACCAATTGAGAAATTATCAAAGGATATGAACAGGCAGTTTTCAGAGGAAGAAATTAAAACTATCTATAGTCATATGAAAAAATGCTCTAAATCATTATTGATTAGAGATGCAAATCAAAACAGCTCTGAGGGACTACATCACACCTATCAGATTGGCTAACATGACAAAACAGGAAAAAGATAAATGTTTGAGAAGATGTGGGAAAGTTGGAACATTAATTCATTGTTAGCAGAGCAGTGAACTTATCCAACCATTCTGGAGAGCAATTTGGAACTATGCCCTAAGCGCTATAAAAATGTGCATACTCTTTGACTCAGCAATATCACTCCTAGGGCTATATGCCAAGGTTATCACACAAGTGGGAAAGGGACCTCTATGTACAAAAATATTTATAGCAGCTCTTTTTGTGGTGGCAAAGAATTGAAAATCAAGGGGATCAATTGGAGAATGGCTGAACAAGTTCTGGTATATGAATGTAATGGAATACTATTGTGCTATAAGAAATGGGGAAGATACAGACTTCATAATAACCTGGAAAGAACTATATGATCTGATGCTGAGTGAGAGGAGCAGAACCGGGAGAACATTATACACAACCACAGGCATATTGATTCTACGATGATTAACTTTGATAGACTTGCCTCTCCTCAGCAATACAAGGCTCAAAGACAGCCCCAAAGGACTCGTGATGGAAAAGCTAACTACATCCAGAGAAAGAACTGTGGAATCTGAATGCAGATTGAGGCAAACTATTTGCTCTCTCTTTCTTTTCATTTCTCCTTTTTTTTTTTTGGTTTTGTTTCTTCTCTCTCATGATTCATTCCATTGGTCATAAATCTTCTTTGCAACTTGACTACTCTGTAAATAAGTTTAATGCAAAGGTATATGTAGAAGATACATCACGTTCCATGCTGTCTTGGGGGAAAGAGAGGAGAGGAGGGAAGGGAAGAAAATTTGAAACTCAAGAACATGTAATACTAAGTGTCGTAAACTAAAAACAAAAAATCTAATTAAAAAAAGAATTTTTACAACCAGAGTCTCTGCTAAAGGCCTCATTTCTAAAATATGTAGAGAACTGAGTCAAATTTATAAGACTACAAGTCATTCCCCAATTGAGAAATGGTCAAAAGATATGAACAGGCAGTTTTCAGAGGAAGAAATTAAAGATATCTATAGTCATATGAGAAAACGCTCTGAATCACTATTGATCAGAGAAATGTAAATCAAAACCACTCTTAGATACCACCTCATACCTGTTAGATTGGCTAACATGACTAAACAGGAAAATTATAAATGCTGGAGAAGTGTGGGAAAATTGGAACACTAGTGTGTTGCTGATGAAGCTGTGAACTGATCCAACCATTTTGAAGAGCAATTGGGAACTATGCCCAAAGGGCTGCAAAAATATGCACACTAAGCAATACCACTAGTAGGTCTATATTCAAAAGAGATCATACAAGTGGGAAAATGACCCACTTGTACAAAAATATTTATAGCAGCTCTTTTTGTGGTGTCCAAGAACTGGACATTGAGGGGATGCCCATCAATTGGGGAATGCCTGAACAAGTTGTGGTATATGAATATAATAGAATACTACTGCGCTATAAGAAATGATGTACAGGCAGACTTCATAAAAACCTGGAAAGACTTATATGAACTGAGGCTGAGAGAGGGAGCCAGGAGAACATTGTACACAGTTACAGCCACAATGAGCTATGACCAACTTTGATAGATTTGGCTCTTCTCAGCAATGCAAGGTTCCAAGACAACTCCAAAAGGTTCATAATGGAAAATGCTATTCATATCCAGAGAAAGAATTATAGAGTCTGAATTCAGATTGAAGTATACTATTTATTCTCTCTTTTTTGTTTTGTTTTGTTTTGTTTCTTCTTTCTTGTTTCATTCCATTGGTTACAATTCCTCTTTACAACAAATTTGAAAATATGTTTAATGTGCATGTATATGTAGAGCCTATATCAGATTGCAAGCCTTCCTGAAGATGGGGGAAGGTAAGGAGAGGAGGAAAATTTGCAACCTAAAAGCCTGTGGACCTGAATGCTGTAAACTAAAAAGTAATTAATTAATTAATTTTTTAAAATGATTGGATTATGGAAGGAGAAATAGGTGAGGAAAGAGAAGAGAATCATTCAAGTCTGTAAATCTGAGTAATTGAAATAAATAGTAGAGTCTTACAAAGAACTCAGTTAGTTTGGAGGAGGGGTGATGATCCGGTTTCCAAATTCAGAACAGATCATTAGAAGCAGCAAATTAGAAGGGAGGGAAGGCTGAGACAATGACAGTGGCATAAAGTGAGAAAAGACAGTAAGAAAGAACTTCCCCCACCCCAAAATTTTAAAATGCAGACACAATGACACCTAAAGGATAATAGCCTGTGTTGCTTAATG
This sequence comes from Phalanger gymnotis, assembly GCA_028646595.1. Classification (NCBI taxonomy): domain Eukaryota; kingdom Metazoa; phylum Chordata; class Mammalia; order Diprotodontia; family Phalangeridae; genus Phalanger; species Phalanger gymnotis. Next base: position 313,752,896 of record CM053623.1, on the reverse strand, counting down.
TAGAGGTAAGCAACTCTACATACCTCAATATCTTCTAACAATATCACTGTATTAGAGGACAGCAAATTGACATTCATCATGATGATATCAAATTGCTTAGAAATGGTTACTATGGTCAGTATAGTCTGTTTACTATGACAAGGAATTAAATGATAAGCGTGTTTAAAAGTTTGATACTTACAGAGAAAAAAATCTCAACAATCCAGAAATTAGATAGAGGATTCTGGGAAAATGGCAGAATGAATCAGAAAATTCCAAACTCTCCAGATTTCTTCCACAAACAAGACAAAATATTGCCTCAGGGCAAACAGTGGGTTAAAAAAAAACAACCAAAGTTGGGTCAGAATAGTGGTCCTCCTGGGACAACCTAATAAGATCTGAAGAAAAATCTCAGGACTGAGTTTTGGTCTCTGTGAAGTATAAACATCTCCAGGCTAGTTCCACTGAAATAGCAAGCAGCAAGCCCTTTGGCTAGCTGTGTTGGGAAGTAGCCTCTGCCCCAGCCACAGGAATTTTCACCTCTCAGACAGTGTGGGAAGTCAGGCATCTTAGCAGAAGACTGAGGGAACTCAGCTGAGTTGCCGAGATGTGGCTCTGGGCTAGAAGGAAACAGCACATGCCAGGTGATCACAGAAGCAGTGGGATGGGGATGCTGCTGGCCATGGGCACTAACAGAAGGGTGGAGTTTTTGGTTTTGATTCCAGGCCAGAGAGGAGAACTGAAGGAAGACCAGATGGTGCCAGAGGCATTATCCCCCATACCCCAGAACTAGCAGTGATTATAATAATAAGCTGCTACAATTTTTTTTCACAATGAGCAGGCAAAGGATAAAGAACCCAACTATAGAAAGTTACTATGGGAATAGAGAAGACCAGGATTTGTCTTTAGAGAAGAATACTGAAGCAAAAGCAGCCTTTTCTACCCCAAAGAGTAAAGTCAGATGGTCACCTGCCCAAAACAAGATTCATAGGAGAACTTTAAAAAGACTTTAAAAATCAAATGAAAGATACTGAGAAAAATTTTTAAATAAGAACAATCCAAGAAAAACAAGAAGATTATGAAAAAAAGTCAACCAACTGGAAAAGGAGACCCAGAATCTTAAGGAAGAAAATGACTCTGAAAATTATAATCGGGCAAGGGGAAGTCACTGAAGTTATATGAGACTGAGAAGTAATAAGAAAAATTGTAAAGAGTGAAAAAATAAGAGAAAATATGAAACATCTCATAAGAAAAATAACTGATCTGGAGAACAGATCAAGAAAAGAAAACATAAGAATAATTAGACTACCTGAAAGCTACAATCAAAAAAAAGGATCATAATAAAAAGTTTATAAAAAATAATTAAAGAAAATTGTCCTGAAGTGTTAGAACAAGAGGGGAAAGTAGAAATAGAAAAAAAATCCACCTATCACCACCTGAAAAAGATCCTATGAGGAAAAGTTATAGAAATATCATAGTCAAATTCTGAAACCTTCAGCTCAGGGAGAAAACATTACAAGCAGCAAGGAAAAACAATTCAGATATGGCAGAACCACAATTAGAATCACACAAAACATAGCAGCTACTACACTCAAAGACCACAGGTTTTGGAATACTAACATATCAAAGAGCAAAAGAACTGAGGTTTTGGCTGAAAATATCATAACTAGCAAAGCTAAGCATAATCCTGAATGAAAAAATGGATATTTAGTGAATTGCCAGACTTTCAAGATTTTGTTGCCCCCCCCAAAAAAAAACTTTCAATAGAAAACTTAACATACAAGATCCAAGAGAAATATAACATACACATTGAAGACTAATTAAAGGAACTGAGTAAGACCAGACAGCTTACTTTTTATATAATTGGAATTGTAAAATGTGTCTAAGATTGCTATTAGTAATTAGGTAGTTCAAAATAAAGATTGGGGTAGACCTGAGTATGATGTGATTCTAAAAAGTAACCACTTAGGGAAAGGTAAAAAGAGGAATTATATTAAAGAAATGAGGTGTGAGAGGAAGGACTGACACAGAGGAATTTAGATGTAAGCAAGGCTGATAGTTCTGGAACCCTACTCACTTCTGGAATGGGCTAAAAAGGGAACAAACATACATATCTAGAAGGTATAAAATATTCTAAATTCAGAAAGAAATAAAAAGCTAAGGGTTTAGGGAGGATAAGAGGGGAATTTTTAGATAGAAACCCCTACTCACATCAGATCTGGGTTAAAGAAACAACAATATATACATTTAGAAGGGAATAAAAGTCTTCTAAATTTATAAAGAAATAAGAGAGTGAGGGAATAGGACAAGGAGGGGCTACAGAAGAGTGTTTAATAGGAATAGGAAGCTAAGGTAGAGATCTTTGGAGGGGGTTAAGTAACAGCAACACAAGGTAGTAGGTAGAAGTAAAGTAGAGGAGTCAGGAGGGAGAGAAAATAAAGGATACACACAAACATAAAGATCAAGAGTAGAATTTATTAGGAAAAAAGAAACAGGGATAGTAATCATGACCTCAGAAAAAGCTAAGGCTAAAATAGATTTAATCAAAAGAGAAAAATAGAGGACCTATCCCAAATGTCAGATTAATCAATATTGTTTTAGACTATTTAAAATAACTAGACAATATAAGGTTGGAATATTGCTGTGGTGTAGGAAATGATGAGTTGGTGAACTTAGAAAAACATAAAGACTCAGAATTATGAAGGAAGAAGTTATCCACCCTCAGAGAAACAGAGGACAGACAAGCACAGAATGGTCTTACATAGATGCATATGAATGTATATGTCTATGTATGAGTATGATTACAGATATTTAAGTATACATCTATATGTAAGTGTATGTGTATGTGTATGTATATATGTTTGTGTGTATGTGTTTGTATATGTATGTGTATGCGTATATGTATATGTATATGTATATGTATATGTATATGTATATGTATATGTATATGTATATGTATATGTATATGTATATGTATATGTATATGTATATGTATATGTACATGTACATGTATATGTGTATATATATATATGTATATGTGTATGTGTATGTGTATGTGTATGTGTATGGATGTATCTATAGCTATAGAGA
>CM053623.1:313649812-313749327 GCA_028646595.1 Phalanger gymnotis | reverse complement strand
TCTTCAGTATTTTTTGGGTCTCCCTTAGCAAGTCATTGACTTGTTTTTCATGGTTTTCTTGCATCACTCTCATTTCTCTTCCCAATTTTTCCTCTACGTCTCTAACTTGCTTTTCCAAATCCTTTTTGAGCTCTTCCATGGCCTGAGACCAGCTCATGTTTTTCTTGGAGGCTTTTGATGTAGGCTTTTTGACTTTGTTGACTTCTTCTGGCTGCACATTTTGGTCTTCTTTGTCACCAAAAAAGGATTCCAGAGTCTGAGACTGAATCTGGGTGCATTTTCACTGGCTGACCATGTTCCCAGCCAACTACTTGACCCTTGAGTTTTTCGTTGGGGTATGACTGCTTGTAGAGAGTACTTTGGCCCAAGCCTGAAGGGCTGCGCTGCTGTTTTCAGAGCTACTTGTACACAGCAAGCTCTGCCACACCAGTGCTCTTCTACCCCCAAGAACCCCACTCTGGACCTGATTCAGATCTTAAGCAGGCTCTGCACTCCTGCTCAGATCTGCCACTTAACTCCTCCCACCTGGTGGGCCTGGGACCAGAAGCAACTGCAGCTGTAGTTCTGTAGCTGCACCACCCCTGCTGTCTCTGGGGCGATGGCCAAACTGCAAACTCCTTTCACTCTGTCCCTCCAGCTTTTCCCTTGTCTGTTGTCTTTGGTGTTTGTGGGTTGAGAAGTCTGGTAACTGCCACAGCTCACTGATTCAGGGTGGTAGGGCCTGTTCTGCCTAGCTCCTGGTCTGGGCACAGCCCACGCTGGGCTCTGCTCCCTTCCACTCTCAGATCCGTGCATGATAGACCTTACCCAGTGACCATCCTGGCCGTCCTGGGCTGGAGCCCTGCTTCCCTCTTCTATTTCATGGGTTCTGCAGTTCTAGAATTTGTTCAGAGCCATCTTTTATTGGTGTTTGGAGGGTCCTGGGGGAGAGCCCTAGGCAAGTCCCTGCTTTCTAGCCACTATCCTGGCTCCGCTCCCTCTGTTGTTTTTATTATTACTATTAACAGTAACAGTAGCTAACATTTTTATAGTGCGTTAAGGTTGGCAAAGATCTTTTACAGAAATTACCTCTTTTAATCCTCACAACAATATGAGGCAGGTGATACTATTATCCCTATTTATAGTTTAGAAAACTGAGTTTGAAAGAGGTCAAGTGACTTGCACAAGGTTGTACAGCTAATGAGTGCTTCTAAGGCAGGATGAGAACTCCATTCTTCCTAATTCCAGGTGGAGTGCTCCCTCCACTACCCCAGAGGTATTAAAGGCAGCTGAATGAAATTAAAAAGTAATTGGGTAATACTTAGCAAGGTAAATAATAATACATAGTCAATAGATGTCAAATAGATGTCAATGTCAATACAATGTCAATAGATGTCAATGAGTTTGACTTTTATTACTGGAAAACTCCTATTTAACCAACAAAGAAGCAGTACTTCCCACCTTTTGGTGATGAGGGCCAATTCACCTGTGGTAATGTCAAACTCTCTATGCCTCTCAGAAAGTCATTTACCTCTATTCTCTTGCCTCTTACCCTTTCTTGTTCAGGGTTTGATGTGTGTGTGCATGTGTGTGTGCACGTGCATGTGTGTATGTGCATGTGTGTGCATGTGTGTGTGTATGTATATGTATATGTGTGCATGTATGTATGTGTGCACATATGTGCTTGCGTGTGTTTGCGTGTGCACACATTTATTTATTCAACTGGATTCTAATAGATCATGGTGTTGCCACCCACAATGAAACTTTTTATCTTCACTATTATGTTTCAGAAAAGTCAATCATATTAGCACCACTTAATTATATATGATTCTTTGCTTCCAACCATAAAGAACAAAAGAATAATAATAAAATACACTTAAAATGACCATATCCATAGCTTCTCTGTGGCCTAAGCACACCTAGGGATTTCAAGATAAACAATTAAAGTAGTTAGACATGAACCTCTATTCTCCTGCTGCTATCAAACAACAATAGCCGCTCAACTCCAAGCTCACTCACTGTGAGTGTCCAGGGCCTGGGCTGGATACTCTAAACTAAATTCTCACCATCTTCTAATGCTGTTGCTCTTATGCTCATCTTTAACTCCCTATCTTCTATATCTGGGCACTCTGAGTCCTCATTACCTCCTGTTTCAACAATGTGGCTAGGAGCTTCTATGGGGGTGTAAGGTCCACCCACAGCAGGCCTCCAGAAAGCTGCCAACAGCACAGATTATTTTGATCTGCTTAACTAAGGAAAGCAAGGTGAAGAAGTTGACAAGCTTACTTTAATTCAGCATACAAATATCATCCACTTAGCTCAGGTGAATAAGACCAGCACACTGAACTTCAGAACAAAATACAAACAAATTACAAACATGGACAGACAGACCTTGTCTGATTCAAATCCCAATACATAGTTACCAGAGTTCAACAAAGTCTCAGCATCCAGGTTACAAGCTGGAGGGCTCCTTAGCTACAGCTGCCCAGAGTCTCCTTATCAACACCATCTCGAGAGCCCTGCACAAATGGCTCTGTCCTCCCTTCTTATAGGGCTTCAGACATCATCAAACGTCATCTGAATGAACAGAATTTAGGCTGCTATGATTGGTTCTTGAGTTAGCCCCTCCCCTTATGACCCTGGGAGGTTCACATCCTCGTAGGTTAGGTTAACATCTAATAGGGCATGGCTCTGGAGTTAACACCTCCCCTTAGCCAGCCCCACCCTGGGCCCCACCCCAGTTACCAATCCACACCCACATAGGTTCCACACCCAATAGCGGTTTGGGCCTGCGGCTTAGCACCTAGTAAGGCTCAATGAAATACACTGAATTACTCAAAGCAAACAAACGCCAAACTCTTCAAGGGCACTAAGTGCTAAGGAGCCTGTTTTGCTTACCAACACACCTCCTCAGACTGCTGCTACTCACTACTGTCCCTTATACCAGCAAATACAGTGAATTCAGGTTTCTATGGGTCATGAGCAGCCCAGATTTTTCAGTCCTATCCAGAATCCAGAGGGGAAAAAAAGATAGGCTTACTGACAACCTTAGTTTATGTCTCACCTTTGTCCTTCCTTCTTCTTCAAATGATGTAATTACATTCTAGATTGTTTTCACTTTTGGCAAGTCATATTTTACATCACTAGTGTCAAACTTAAGTAATAACAAATCCCTGTAGGTGTATATTGACCTAGAAAACCAGAAATATTATCTATGTTGTATTGTATTCTTATTTATTTTGTTAAACATTTCCCAATTATATTTTAATCTGATTCATTTGCACTGGGAGTTTTGCAATGTGAGGGAATTTGACACATCTGTTCTTCCCTCATTTGGTCATACTCTCCTTCTTGTTCCCCATTCCCAATGTCCTCCTCTTTCATGGGCCACCAAAGGTTGGAATCCAACCATGTTCCAGCAAAGAAGATTGGGCCACAGAGCCAGAATGATTATACTTAGGTTTTATTATTATAGGAGGGCTTAGTGAATCTAGAAAAGGAAGCAGTAATCAAAAAAAAAGCCAGCAAGGCTTCATCAAGCATATGTCATGCCAGATTAATCTTATTTCTTTTTTTCTTGACAGTTCTAATGGATTAGTAGATCAATGCTGCGTTACATGGATGTTAGTAAAGAATTTAGCCAACTCTCTCATGCAATTCTTATGGAAAAGATGGAGTGATATAGGCTAGACATTAAGACAATTGGGTCTATTTGAAACTGGTTGAGTGGCTAGATACAAAGAGTGGTTATTAAATGGATCAGTATCAAGTCAGATGGAATCCAGTTCAGTGCCTCTGGGATCTGTACTTGATCTCATGTCATTGACATGTTTATCAATGACTTGGACAAAGGTATGGAGGGCATTTCTGTCAAATTTTTAAGTGAAAAAAGCTCAAAGGAATAACTAATACACTGGAAAATAGAGTCAGCACACAAAACAATATCAAAGGGCTGGAACATTGTGATCTAATAACATGAAATGTAATAGGGATAAACACATATTTGTGTTGCAAAATGAACATCACAAGTATAAGATGAGGAAGAGTCAAGCTAAACGCGAGATGACAATAAGATGCAGCAAACAAAAGAGATAATTCAATTCCAACTTGCAGTAACTGAAGGTAGTGCAGAGAGGTGGAAATAGTACTGAGTTTGCAGTCACAGGACCCGAGTTCAAATTCCAGCTCTGCCACTTATGACCACGTGATCTTGGGTCTCTCTGGGTCTCAGTTTCCTTATCTATAAAATGGACAGGTTGGGGAAAAAATGATCCTTTTTAGCTCTATACTCTATGATCCTGATACCTAGAGTGTACAGGTATTCCTAAAGTTTGGACACATAGGCAAAAAATGCATATTTTCAAGAAATGAAATGAATGAAATTTTCAACAACATTTTATTTAATTTGAATATTAACAAATAACATCTTCAATATGATTTCCATCATTTGTGATGCAAAGATTGATGTGCTTTGCAAGATTCATGTGAACTCAATGAAATAACTCCACATTGCCATCAATTTTAGCACATTCACTCTTTATGCATTCAATCAAGTGTGTTACATCTGTGATTTTCATTGAGTACGCCTTCTCCTTTAGCATACCCCAGAAAAAGAAGCCGCTGAAGAACACAGAGTCTTTGGTAAAATGTTAATGAGTTAATGAGATGTTAATGAGATGTCCTATGTGTCCAGACTTTAGGGACACCCTGTAGAAATAGGGAGGTACTAGATCTGCTGTACTCTACTCTGGTCAAAACAGAGTATTGTATATTACATTCAATTCTGGTTGCTACACTTTAGGAAGGACACGGATAAGCTGAAAAGTATCCAGAAGAGGGCAACCAGAATGGTGAAGGGCCCCATAATGCCATGACACATAATGATCAGTTGAAGGAACTAGGGATGTTTGATCTGCAGAAGAGAAAATTACAGGGAGGAAGTGATGGATGTCCTTAAGTATTTGAGTTTCTGTCAAATAGAAATGGGAACAGATGCTCTGCTAGACTTCAGGGAGCAGAACTAGGAGTAGTAGGTGGTAGAATTAAGAAAAACATTTCTCCTTGAGGTACAGAAAAACTTTCTAACAACTAGCACTATCCATAAGTGACCTGAGGGAAATGAGTAGAAGCAGAACATTGTAAACAGTCAAAGCAATATGGTATGATGCTCAGATGACTTAGCTATTATCAGCAATACAATGATCCAAGACAATTCTGAAGGAATTATCATGAGAAATGTTCTCCGTCTCCAGAGAATGAACTGACAGAGTCTGAATGCAGATCAAAGGATATTTTTTTTATTTTGTTTTTCTTTAGGTGTTTTTTTTGGTCTGTGTTTTCTTTCACAACATGACTAATATGGAAATATGTTTTGCATAACTGCTCATGTATAATCTAAATTAAATTGCTTGCCTTCTCAATGAAGGAGATGAGGAGGGAGAAAGAGAGAGAATTTGGAACTCAAATATTTTGCAAATGACTGTTAAAAATTACTTGCACATGTAATTGGGAAAAATAGAATATTAAATAAACTTTAAGGTGACTCGATCTGCCTTAGGAGGCTGGCTTTCCCCTATTTTAGAGGACCTCAAGGAAAAACTAAATGATTTGTTAGATATAACATAAGAAAGATTCTTTTGTAGGTACAGTTTGAACTGAACTAATTGGCGTCTGAGATCACTTCCAACTCTCAGATTCTGTGCAATTCTTTAACCTCTCTGGATCTTATTTTCTTCTAATATGAAAAATGAAAAGTTTGGACTAGGTACTTTCTAAGGTCCTTTCTAACTCTAAATTCCTATGATCCTGTGATCTCCTCAGGATTTTGCTGGCAAACATTTAACAAGAGAAAATGTATTCACAACACACTTTTAGGTTTAATAGGCATCATTAACATTTTCTGTCATTTTCTTAAGTATAGAAAATTAACAAAATAATAAATCAAGTTCTGAGTTATAGTGTTTACTGATTTCTGAGGTATAAACATTCAGGTTGAAAATTTGACAATAGCTTTTGAGCTGTTTTGAGTTGACTCCAGCTCACCCCTGGATCTCAAGATCCTACAGAACTGCATCCAGATTGCCATGAGCATTTTGGGTAAGTTAATGGCACTAGAAAATAAAATCAAGATCCCCCTATTCCCTTCTTCCTTCTAGTTTTGTTTTTTGTGTTTTGGTTTGGTTTGGTTTTTGGTTTGAGAGGGTAGATCTAGGGAAAAGGAAAGGAAGGAAAAGGGAAAAGAATAGCAGTCAGAGGTTTTAAAATCAACAGCAGTATCAACGCATGCCAACAGGCTGTGGTATGATGTTCTGTTTTTGTTCTTTTTTGTGTTTCTGGGCTATAGTGGTTTTCTAGGTTTAAATCAAAGTAGTTCCATATGAAAAAGGGCAATCATATGAAGGCCTTCTTACCCACTTCCTATTTACTGATACCTGTACTGATAATACAGTACTGGTGGTGAGGGTGTTTTAAGTCAAACAATTAGGCAAAATAATTCTACTCTGAAGTGCTACCAAAAAGAAGTTAACATGGTCTGTTCTCTGAAACCTAAGTAAACCTGTGCTTTAAATAAACACAAATAAAATTTACTAGGATTTATTCGCAAGGGAAAAAATAAAAGCACAAATTCAGGGGAAAAATCAATACAGATAGCTTCCTACAAGGACCATTTGCCAACATTGTTAAGATTATCTTGAATTCTCCATGTTAGAATGATGACCCGTGATGCTGTTAGAAATTAGAATGTGGATGGTAATATAGTTCCTTGATGGAGAAGATGCCATTCATTCTTTCAAAGATTATAGGATTTAAGCCTGGAAAGCATCTTTAAAAATAATATACGGCAGGTGTTCTTAACCTTTTTTGTGTCATGGAACTCTTTAGCAGACCTCTGAGTATTTTTAAATGTATGAAATAAAATACATAGGATTAGGATTATAAAAGAAATCCAATTTTATTGAAATACAGTTATCAAAACATTAAAAGTTCAGTTTCATGAATCCTGATTAAGATCCCTTAATCTAATACTCATTCATTTTAAAGATGAGGGAAAAGAAGCTGATAGAGGTAAAGTTACTTGCCTAGAGTTGACAGAGTTAGACTTAACCCTGACATACAGGTAGTGAGTAACAGAGTCAGATCTCTGATTTGAAATATAATATTCTTTCTACTATATCATACTTATCTCTACTCAAAATAGACAGTAAAAAAGTTTCTTGGAAGAGAAATGGAGAGGCAGCAGAATCACCAGACTAAGGCCAAAAATCATAAAAATCTACATCCCCAACAGATAAAGATAATGGATCTAAGTTCAAGCACAGAGTCCTTTATTAATTTGTCATACTTCAGTGAGTTGAATGCCCAAGAGAAATGCTCCTGCAATGAGGTCCCATTCACCTCTAATGCCTTTAAATGTGATATACCTGTATCAGGAAAGTGGTGAACATGTGTCATTTCTAAATGATTCCCTGTTATGAAATCTATGGAAAATGAATTTTTGGAGACACATCAATTCCATGCCTGTCCTCTGAAATGTCTGGTCAGAGTAGCCATAGCTTCCTTTCCCCCTGAGAAAACTACATGAGAATAGACACATTTCTCCTTCTCTCTTTTCCAAAGAGGCCCAAGGGATGCCTGCTTCTTTAATTACCTATCTGTCCATCAATTTAGTTATCTATTCATTTATCTGTTTATTTATTCATTCTTTTTTTGTATGTCAGTGAATCTGAATCATTACTTTCTGTTACAGGAATAAAAGATTTTCATACTTTTAAAGTGCTTCAGTTATCAGTGAAACAATCAAGAAGGGAAACTTCTTACATGGAATCTTCTTGTCAAAAATAAATAACATAACATGGAGAAGCTGAAAGTCTGACCCACAATGAATATCAGCAACCAGGAGCCTGGAGATGATACTTAAAGAGAAGGGGGAGGAGAAATAAAGGACACACAGTGGGCAATGATGAGGCATATGAAGGGTAAAAGCAAACTATAACATTATCATTGTGGATCTCAGAAGAACAACATGAGTAAAAATTTTCACAAGGGACATATAGATATAATATGTATATATCATATATAATAACATTAATATGTACATATTAATATGATGGAAAAGAAGATGGGTTGGTCACATGGTGAGGGCAAGCTATGACAGGTTAATAGATTGAGTGATCTATTGGTATCCTTGTGATTCTAGGAGAAAGCAAGGAAAGCCTTCAGCATGTTGGGTAGACCCACCTGTGGTGAAAATTTGGGAGGACACAATAAGAGTCACCCAAGATGGGCAGATATAGATGGGTTGCTAGGTACATCACTGGAGTAAAATTCAAAATCCATTATTTCACATGAGTCCATCAAATCACATGTCCTCATGTGAAGCATCCTTTTGATTTTTCCTAAATATATTCTTAGGTCAAGCTTAGTTGAATAAATGGATGAATGTTCCAGGGTATAATGAAATCAACACAAACCATCAACAAATAGGAAGATCTAGGAGACTTCACCATGAATCAAAAATCTCTCTTTCATTTGAATTGTTCATAAAACATCCTCCATGACTATGGCTAACGCTTTAGATGAACATTCAGCTCCCTATTTCACGGTTTCTTATTTGAGGTAAATAAAGAATTTTTAACTAAGTTATCTATGAGGTTTTGCTTATCAAATAATCTGATATGATCTTTTTTAAAAATGCATGAAACACTCATCAGAGTAAAACCTTTAAACTGCATTTTTCTCATGTTTTCTCTCTTAAATCAAGTGATTTCTTAAAATTAATGAATAATAAACACAGCAGGCTCCTGGATTTTTTTCAGTTTCAGGAGATTGTGTGTCTATAAAGATGAGTTCTACAGTAGGCAATCCTTGGCAAAAGAATGTCAATTTCCATTTCATGTATTCATCAAAGATTCTCCCAATCCATGTGCAGATCTTTCACAAAAAGCTTTTACAAAGATGAGGAAGCAGGCTTTTTAGTGTTTAGTTGGGTCTTTAGTTATTTGTATTTTTTCAATGTCTTTTGTGGGCTAATGCTAGCACATTATTTTGTATGTATGTATATATTTGTATAAAATGATTTATATAAAATTTGTGTGTATATGTGTGTTTATACATATTTGTATAAAATGATTCCTCTGCGCTTTCCAGATTGTTCCCTAGCATGGGTTTCATAGGTATGCATTTAATTTGGACCAAACATGCTTATCAAATTACCTTTTTAAGTGTCATTTCAGTTTTCTTTTATAGGACATGAAATACTGAGATGTTAAAATGAAAATGTTATACCATCACTATATCATTATCTACCACCAGTGATGATAAAAATATTTTGTTTTAAAGATACCGATAAATACATTCCCTGTTATGTCTGACACTCTTCTGCTACTTTTATCTATGCTCTTGGAATGCTGTGGTCTAATTGGGTATTAAGCCCAAATTTCTGTACACTTGTTTTTTGCTACTGCTGCTTTTTTTGTTGTTTTATAAAGGATTACTGCTCATAATCTGGCACTATATTCCTCTACAGTGTTTAATAAATGATTTTGAATTGTAATCCATAATTGCCATGTTAATCAATCAACAAACTTTATTTTTTTTACTTTTATTAATTTATTTAGTTTTAGTTTTCAACATTCATTTCCACAAGATTTTGAGTTCTAAATTTTCTCCCCATCTTTCCCCTCCTCCTAGCACAAGATGGCGTACATTCTGATTACCCCTTCCCCCAATCTGTCCCCCCTTCTATTAACCCCTCTTTCTCTTATCCCTTTCTCTTCTAGTTTTCTATTTTCCTATAGGGCAAGACAGACTTCTACACTCCATTGCCTGTATATCTTATTTCCCATTTATATGTCCAAACAATTTTTAACATTTCTTTTTAAAACTTTGAGTTCCAAATTCTTTCCCTTTCTCCCTCCCCACCCACCTTCATGGAGAAGGCAAGCAATTCGATATAGGTTATACATGTGTAGTCATGCAAAACACTTCCATAATAGTCATGTTGTGAAAGACTAACTATGTTTCTGTCCATCTTATCCCATTCCCCATTTATTCTATTCTCTCCTTTGACACTGTCTTCCTCAAAAGTGTTTCCTTCTGATTAGCTCTTCCCCAATCAGTCCTCCCTTCTATCATCCCCCCTCTTTTATCCCTTTCCCCCCACTTTCCTGTAGGGTAAGATAGATGTCCATACCCAATTGAGTGTGTGTGTTATCCCCTCCTTAAGCCAAATCTGATGAGGGTAAGGGTCACTCATTCTCTCTCACCTCTCCTTCCTCCCCTCTACTGTAAATGCTTTTTCTTCCCTTTTTTAGGTGAGATAATTTACCCAATTCTACTTCTCCCTTTCTCCTTCTGCTAGTATATTCCTCTATCTCACCCCTTAATTTTATTTTTTTTACATATCATCCCTTCATATTCAACTCACCCTGTGCCCTCTGTGTATATGTGTGTGTGTGCGTGTGTCTCTGTGTACGTGTGTCTCTGTGTGTGTGTGTGGATGGATGGATGGATTCCCTTCAAATATCTTAATACTGAGAAAGGTCTCATGAGTTACAAATATCATTTTTCCATATAAGAATGTAAACAGTTCAACTTTAATAAGCCTCTTATGATTTCTCTTTCCTGTTTACCTTTTCGTGCTTCTCTTGAGTCTTGTATTTGAAAGTCAAATTTTCTATTCAGCTCTGCTCTTTTCATCAAGAATGCTTGAAATTCCTCTATCTCATTGACTATACATTTTTCCCCTGAAGGATTATACTCAGTTTTTCTGGGTAGGTGATTTTTGGTCTTAACTCTAGTTCCTTTGACCTCCAAATATTACATTCCAAGCCCTCTGATCCCTTAATGTAGAAGCTGCTAAAACCTGTCTTATCCTGATTGTGTTTCCACAATGCTTGAATTGTTTCTGGCTGTGTGCAATATTTTCTCCTTGACTTGAGAACTCCAAAATTTGACTACAATATTCCTACTAGTTTTCCTTTTTGGATCTATTTCAGGAGGTGATCTGTGGATTCTTGCCATTTTCCTTGATCATTTCTTGAAAGATGTTGTCTAGTCTCTTTTTTATCATGGATTTCAGGTAGTCCAATAATTTTTAAATTATCTCTCCTGGATCTATTTTCCAGGTCAGTTGTTTTTCCAAAGAGATATTTCACATAATCTTCTATTTTCTCATTCTTTTGGTTTTGTTTTATAACTTCTTGATTTCTCATAGAGTCTTATTTTCTTCAGTATTTTTTTTGGTTCTCCTTTGGCAAGCTGTCGACTCATTTTTCATTATTTTCATGCATCACTCTCATTTCTCTTCCCAATTTTTCCTCTACTTCTCTTACTTGATATTCACAATCCTCTTTGAGCTCTTCCATGGCTCAAAATTTGCTTCACTTTTCCATGTTTTGTGGGTTCTGCTGCTCTAGAATTTGTTTAAAGTCAATTTTACAGATATTTGGAGGGGCTTGGGGGAGAGCTCAAGTAAGTCCCTGGAAATGCTAGCTACAAAAATAAGATAAAAGAAAGAAATTAAGGGCATAAATATGGATAAGCTGGAGATAAGCTATCCTTATTTACTGAGGATATTATGGAATACTTGGAAAACAGGGAAATCGGTGGAACAGACTAGACAAGGGAGAATCAGAAACAATGAAACTAGATAGTCCACTGTTAAATAAAGCAAAAAATATAAATTTCCTAGTAAAATCTCCTTATTTGATAAAAATTGATGGGAGAATTGGAAGGCCTTCAAGACAGAAATTAGGCTAAGACTTACACCTTACACAATAATCCACAATACATTCTAAATGGATGTATGACCTTAATATTAAAGATCATACTATTTTAAAAAAAACTGATCGTATACCTCTCATAGATATGGGTAAGAGATATTCTTTTCTAAAAAAATATTTGATTTAATTTTATTTTCAGTTTGAAATTCTCTCCCTTGACCCTTCTCCCTTAATCATTAAGAAGGCAAGGAAAATGAAATCCATTATAAATATATATAGCCACGCAAATTTCTACTTTAGTTATGTCCTCACCACCCCCTCCCAAAAAATCAAGAAAAAAGGGAAAATATATGCTTCAATATATACTCTGAGTCCATTAGTCCTCTATCTAGAGGCAAATAACATGCTTCATGGTGAATCCTTTGGAATTGTGGTGGTCAGAGTTACTAAATTTTTCATAGTTTGTTATCTTTACAATATTGCTGTTACTGTATAAATTGTTTTCCTTCATCTCAGTGAAGTTTGCATCAGTTCACATAAGTCTTCCAAGGTTTTTGTGAAACTATTCCCTTCATCATTTATTATAGCACAATGGCATGCCATCATATTCATATACTTATTATACTTATTTACTGATTTCCTTCCATTTATGGGAATTCCCTCCATTTCCAATTCTTTGCAACCACATAAAGAGCTGCTATAAATGTGTGTATGTGTATTCCATTTTCACTTTTTTAAAAATCCCTTTAGAGTACAGACCTACCAGCAGTATCCCTGAAAAAATGGCACAGTTTAATAGCTTTTTGGACATAGTTCCAAATTGCTTTGCAAAATGGTTAGACTAGCTCACAACTCCACTAGTAGCACATTACTATACCTGTTTTCACACCCACTTCCACCCCCAGCATCTGTCATGTACTACAGCATTTTTTTAATCTGTATTTCTCTAATTAGTAGTGATTTCAAGCATTTTTTTCACAAGGCTATTGATAGCTTTGGTTTCTTCCTCTGAAAACAACCTATTTATATCCTTTGACCATTTGCCAGTTATAGAATAGCCAATATACACTTAATCAAAGAAGAAATAGAGGCAATTACAAAATATAAAATAGACAACCTTGATTAGATGAAACTGAAAAACTTCTGCACAGTCAAAATTAATGCAGGTAGGATAATAAAAGAAGTGGATGAATGAAAAAAATGTTTTTAATCAAATTTCTCTGATATTCTAATCTAATTCCATGTGGATTTGGACCCTAGTTCATTGATTGTGCCCACTTCATTAACTCTGATATGACTGCCACTTTTGTAACCAGTTTTTTTAGTTGGTTAAGATAGACTATGTTTCATTTGTTATATTGCCTGCAGCTCACCATGTATAGTACATAATTATTTATATCAACCATTTATTGTTATTACTGTGTTGCCATAAGGTGAGGTGAGGAGACTATTCAGGCAACACAGCTGACAATTCTGATTTCTCTTCATAGTTGTTCCTCTAGAACAGGCCTGTGCAACATATGGCCCATGGGTCGCTGGCAACTCATCAAAGTATTTTATGTTTCCACATTCATTTTCTATGTTTTTGGTTGTTTCTGATGTTGAACAGGGATAAAGTGAGTGCAGCCACATGCCAACACAGCTGACACCTGCTATGTGATGAGTGGCAAAAACGCAAGAACTTCTTCCCCTCTTCTACTGCACAGATGCCCTCCAAGTTACATGAGTGTCTAGTGCTTGCTCCAAGGTCAGACACTCAGTTCAGGATTTGTTTGTATGTGAGCAGTTGCTGTGGAGGTTTTTTGGATCTAACTTTAAAATTTTGGGGGTGACTTTGTAAAATGAGTGATAAAAAGAAACAGAAAACTGAATCAGAACATAGAGTGTTTAATCTTGAGTGGACAAATAGATACTTGTTTACTTACACAAGAGACAAAACATTGTGCCTTTTTTGAGGAGAAGTAATAGCTATTCCAAAGGAAAACAATCTTCATCACCATTTCTAATCAAAACATCCTGACTTAAGCAAATTGGACACCAATGAAAAACAAATTAAAGTGTCCAAGTTGTTGAAAAATCTCAGTGGGGAACAATGGTTTTCCATGTACATAAACTCAGAAAATGGGGTGCCTACTGAGATTAGTTTTCAGATTTCTAAAGAAATTGATTTCAAACATGATTCTGAAGTATGATAAACTGATTGCTGAAAAGAAATGTAATACATCTGATAGACTAAATGTAAACAGTAAGAAAATATGAAAAATGTATTAAAACTTGTACCACTTAGCAATGTAATTTTTAACATTAATGTAATTTCATGATAAATAAAAATCTTAAGTAATAAGTATAATTAATTGATATTAATTAAAATTTCCCTTTTTAATATGGTTTATTTGCAAAATAGTTTAATCATTAATTATATCTTTATTTGGAAAGTGAGCTGCTAAAAACCTATCTGTGGCCTGAAGAAGTTTACACTATTTTTATTTTGGTCCCTACCTATTGCCAAGTTGTGCAGATCTACTCTAGAAGAAGGAAAATCATCAGTGGTGGTTGTAAAACAAATACTAATGAATTTCCATTAGTAAAACTGGCAACATAGCTACACAAAAGAACATTTGCTATTACACTTATAAGTATGATGTATGATCAAGCAATCTGCTGTTGGCCTATAGCTATTTAACTGACTGTTCATACCCTTCCCCATCAGCTACTCTTTTTTGCCTCATCACCATCTCCTCTATTTCATCCCCCAAACAAAGTTTTCCTTGACAAACAAAGTTGTATACCCAATCATCTACATTCATGAACCTTAGTGCCTGGGTTGAATCTATATAGAACCTATGTGTATACCTATAGGTATTTCTTTGCCCATAACTGTATAAATGTATCTATATCAATATATGCATTGCATGTGTCTTCTCAGTGCCTTATTTGCCCAACTGGGAAAAAATGTCAATAAAAAAATTAGTAAACATATGAATTAAGTACTTCTCTATACTTCTGTTGATTTTTTAAAATTAATTTATTTTTAGTTTTAAACATTCACTTCCATAAGTTCTAAATTTTCTCTACCTCTCTCCTCTCCCCTATCCCCAAGATAGCCTGCAACTTGATATAGGTTCTACATATAAATGCTTATTAAACATATTTTCATATTAGTCACATTGCATAGAAGAATTAGAATGAATGAGAGGAACCATGAGAAAGAAAAAACAAAACAAAACCAAAAAAAATAGTATGCTTCAATCTGCTTTCAGACTCCATAAAACTTTCTCCAGATGTGGATGGCATTTTCCATCATGAGACTTTTGGAGTTGTTTTAGGTCATTGCATTGCTGAGAAGAGCTAAGTGTATCAAAGTGTAATAGTAATTAACGTAGGACTTTTTGCTGTTGACCTTTTGAATGGGGCGGATAAAGTGGGATGTTTTTGTATTTCTCAGCACTGAGACAATTGAAAGCCATTGATTTGTATCTGATGTGATATTGGGGGTAGGGAACTTCTCTATGCCCAGCCTGGGTGAGGTCATGGCCCTGAACAGGATATATAAGCGCAGAGGTTAGCGTTCTCTCTCTCAGAGCTCTGAGCCACAACAGGAGTGGCGCGTGACTCTGGGCCAGCCGTATAATGAGCTCCCTGACTGAACACCCAGATGTTGATAACTACGAATTGTATTTGGTCTGTAATTCAAGGTGCTGGTTTTTTCCCCTAAACTAAGTAAATGATATTTGTATGCAAGACTAAAGTAAAATTGTTAACCCCTTAATGTTGCTTTCCTTAATAAAGCAGATGAAAAGAACTTGGGCTTGCAGTATTCTGTGAGCTGGTTGTTGTTGGCTTTATGCCCTCACAGCAGCTGCTAGCCAGATTGTTGATACACAAAGTCAGTCATCACACAATGTGGCTATCACTATATACAATATTCTACTGGTTCTGCTCACCTCAATTAGGATCAGTTCATATAAGTCTTTCCAGGTTTTTCTGAAGTCATCCTCATTTCTCATCATTTCTTATAGCACAATGGTATTCCATTACATTCAAATACTACAACTTGTTCAGCCATTCCCCAGTTGATGGACATCCCCTCAATCTCCAGTTCTTGGACATCACAAAAAGAGCTGCTATGAAATATTTTCATACCTGTGTATTCTTTCCCAGTTTTTATGATCTCCTTGGGATACAGACCTACAAGTGTTATTGCTAGGTCAAAGCATATGCAGTTTTTTAGCCCTTTGGACATAATTCCAAATTACTCTCCAGAATGGTAGGATCAGTTCAAACTCCACCCACACTGCATTAGTGTCCCAATTTTCCCACTTTTTCTCCAACATTTATCATTTTCCTCTTTTGTCATTTTAGCCAACCTGATAGGTGTGACGTAGTACCTCAGGGTTGTTTTGATTTGCATTTCTCTATTCAATAGTGATTTAAACCATTTTCTCATATGACTATAGATAGCTTTAATTTCTTCCTCTGAAAACTGCCTCTTCATATCCCTTGACCATTTATCTATTGGGGAATGACTTGATTTCTTATAAATTTGACTCAGTTCTCTATATATTTTAGACATGAGGCCTTTATCAGAGACTCTGGTTGTAAAAATTCTTTCCCAATTTTCTGCTTGTTGGTACATAACTTTTAATTTAATGCAATCAAGATTATCCATTTTGGATTTCATAATGTTCTCTAATGTTTGGTCTCTCTTGTTTGGTCATAAATTCCTCCATTCTCCATAAATGTGACAGATAAGCTATTCCTTGCTCTCCCAGTTTGCTTATAGTATCAGAGTTTATATCTAAATTATGTACTCATTTGCACTTTATTTGGGTGTACAGTGTAAGATAGGTCTATTCCCAGTTTCTGCCATACTATTTTCCAGTTTTCCCAGCAGTTTTTCTCAAATAGTGAGTTCTTATCCCAGAAGCTGGGGTCGTTGTGTTTATGAAACAGTATATTACTATAGTCGTTGACTACTGTGTCTTGTGTACCTCACCTATTCCACTGATGATGATTGCTGCTTGATAACACAATTTAAGATCTGGTGTGTCTAGACAACCTTCTCTAGCATTCCTTTTAGCTAACTCCCTTGAATTCCAGATGAATTTTATTATTTTTTAGGTCTATAAAATAATTTTTTGTAGTTTGATTGGTATGGCAATGAATAAGTAAATTAATTTAGGTAGAATTGTCATTTTTATTATATTAGGTTGGACAACCCATGAGCAACTCATGCTTTTCCAATTATTTATATCTGACTTTATTTGTGTGAAAAGTGTTTTATAATTGTGTTCACATAGTTCCTGGGTTTGTTTTGCTAGGTGGACTCCCAAATATTTTATAATGCCTATGGTAACTTTAAATGGAATTTCTCTTTCTATCTCTTGATGTTGGGCTTTGTTAGTAATATGTAGAAATGCTGAAGATTTATATGGGCTTATCTGTGACTTTACTAAACTTGTTTATTATTTCATGTAACTTTTTACTTGATTTTCTATAATTCTCTAAGTATATCATCATACCATCTGCAAAGAGTGATAGTATAGTTTCTTCTTTGCCTATTTTAATTCCTTCATTTTTTTTCCTTCTAAAGCTAATGTTTCTAGAACCATATTGAATAATAGAGGTGATAATGGACATTCTTGTTTCACCCCTGACCTTACTGGAAATGCTTCTAGGTTATCCCCATTACATATAATGCTTGCTGATGGTTTTAGGTAGATGCTACTTCTCACTTTAAGGAAGACTCCATTCATTCCTATACTTTCTCATGTTTTTAATAAGAATGGGTGTTGTAGTTTGTCAAAAAAAATTTTCTGCATCTATTGAGATAATCATATGGTTTCTGCAAGTTTTGTTATTGATATGATCAATTATACTGATAGTTTTCCTACTATTGAACCAGCTTTGCCTTCCTGGAATAAATGTTACCTGGTCATACTGTATTATTCTTGTGATAAGTTGCTGCAATCTTTTTGCTAATATTTTATTTAAAATTTTTGCATCTATATTCATTAGGGAAATTGGTCTGTAATTTTCTTTCTCTGTTTTGATTCTTCCAGTTTTAGGTGTCAGTACCATATTTGTATCATAAAAATAATTTGGTAAGACTCCTTCTTCATCTATTTTCCCAAATAGTCTATAAAGTATGGAATTTAAATGTTCTTTAAATGTTTGATAGAATTCACATGTAAAACCATCCGACCCTCGAGAATTTTTCCTACCGAGTTCATTGATGGCTTGTTCAATTTCTTTTTCTGCGATAGGGTTAAATATTCTATTTCCTCTTCTGTTAATCTGGGAAATTTATATTTTTGTAAATATTCATCCATTTCACTAAGATTTGCATATTTATTGACATATACTTGGGCAAAACAGTTCCTAATTAGTTTTAATTTCCTCTTCATTGGAGATGAATTCACTCTTTTCATTTTTTATACTGGTAATTTGGTTTTCTTCTTTCTTTTTAATCAAATTAACCAAAGGTTATCTGTTTTATTGGCTTTTTCATAAAACCAGCTCTTAGTTTTATTATTTTTTTTGTTTTTATTAGTTTTTATTATTTTATTTTAGTTCAATAGTTTTATTAATTTCAATGTTATTAATCTCTCCTTTGGTTTTCAGTATTTCTAATTTGATATTTAATTGGGGATTTTTAATTTGTTCTTTTTCTAACTTTTTTAGTTGCATGCCCAATTGATTGATCTCCTCTTTCTCTCTTTCATTCATATAAGCATTCAGAGATACAAAACTTCCCCTAAGAACCACTTTCACTGCATCCCATAAGTTGTAGTATGTTGTGTCATAATTGTCATTCTCTTTGATGAAGTTATTGATTGTTTCTATGATTTGTTGCTTGACCCATTCATTCTTTAGGATTAGATTATTTAGTTTCCGATTAATTTTTAATCTGTCTTTCCATGGCCCTTTATTACATATAATTTTTATTGTATCATGATCTGAAAAGGATATGCTTAATGTTTCTGCTTTTCTGCCTTGGATTGTGAGGTTTCTATGCTCTAGTACATGGTCAGTTTTTGTGTAGGTTCCATGAACCACCAAGAAAAAGGTATATTCTTTTCTATCCCCATTCAATTTTCTCTAGCGGTCTACCATATCTAACTTTTCTAAAAGTCTATTTGCTTCCTTAACTTCTTTATTGTTTATTTTGTGATTAGATATATCTAGTTCAGAGAGGGAGAGGTCGAGGTCCCCCACTGGTATAATTTTGGTGTCTATTTCTTCCTGTAACTTCTTTAACTTCTCCTCCAAGAATTCAGGGGCTATACTAGTTGGTGCATATGTTTAGTAATGATATTACTTCATTGCCTATGGTGCCTTTTAGCATGATACAGTTTCCTTCCTTATCTCTTTTAATTAGGTTTATTTTTGCTTTTACTTTGTCTGAGATTAGGATTTCTATCTCTGCTTTTTTTTACTTCAGCTGAAGCATAATATATTCTACTCCTGCCTTTTACCTTTACCCTGTCTGTATCCCTCTGTTTCAAATGTGGTTCTTGTAAACAACATATTGTAGGATTATGTTTTTAATCCATTCTGCTATCTCCTTCCATTTTATGGGAGAGTTCATCTCATTCACATCCAGTTATGATTACTATCTGTGTCTTTCTCTCCTTCCCATTTATGCTTTTATTTCTACTTTCTCCCTTTCTCTCCTCAAAAGAGTTTTGCTTTTCACCACCACGTCTCTCAATCTTCCCTCCCTTCCATCAGTCCTCTCCTTTTTCTTCCCACTTTCCCCAACTACTGCCCATAGAACAAGTTAGATTTCTACACCTAAGTATGTTATTCCCTCTTTGAACCAAATCAGATGAGAGTAAAGTTCAACAATGCTCATCTCCTTCCCTTCTTTCCCTTTTTTGCCTCTTCATGTGATGTAATTTACCCTTTTCTGCCTCCTCCTTCTACTCCTCCTCTTCTCCCACTACAATCCCATTTCACCCCTTAATTAGGTTTTTTTTATCATCATATCAGTTAATTTTTACCCACACCCTCCATCTATGTATATCCCTTTTAAATGTCATAATAAAGATTCAATTCTCAAGAGTTATGAGTATCATCTTCCCCTGTAGAGATTTAAACACTTTGCCCTTATTGAATAACATTGGCATATTTACAATGATTATTTATATTGTGATTATTACCTTGCTTATACAGCCACATAACATGGCAGATTCCAAATTATGTTGTGCTACATGCACTGGCAGTTTTGATGTTAGAAGATCTATTCAATCCATTCTTTCAAGATGATCAAAATACAAAATTTACTGCATGGGATCTCACAATGGTCTGTGTCTGGAAATGTCTATAGGAAATGGCCATAGAGAAAATATCTGAGGAATTCTAGCCATTTGTAAGCTATCATATGAATTATTTGTCCACAAATCAGTTTTAGGGGGAAGTCATATGCCATAATTCCAGAAGGCTATCTTCAAATTATATTGGTAATATCACATGCAACTGTATTAGCAAGGCAATAAACACAATATAGACAATAATTGTCAAAATGCCTATGTGGTTCTGTGTCACAAAATATGACACTCTCCACATGGAAGGTAGAAGGTAGAAGGTAGAAGGTAGAAGTAAACCATTATTCAGATACCAAAACCAGTGAGCCCAATCCACCACAGCAGCAAAGAATTCAATTTTCAATATCACAGCATGGAGCCTCACCATCTCATAACCTTCTATGCCCCCCCACCACTGGGGCCTTCCTACAAACTCACTCACAACATAGCACCCACATCTGCTCTCTCCCTCAGTTCTAACTGCTCTCTCTCAGCATTTCCTGTAACACACTTTCTTTTTCCTCTCAGCAAGCTCCTCCCACCACATGTGACTTAGACTTCTTGTGATGTAAGCCAATCACATGGCCTATTAATGGGTGGACAAGATCTTCAAATCTATATTATCATTATACATATATATGTGTGTATATATATATGTATATATATATATATATGACATGTCTGTGGTTACTAATTTGTCAGTTTTTCATGTAGATTCTCACATGGCCCTCACTACACCAGAACATGAGTTCAGCCCCAAGATCTTTTCTTATCCATTACATATGGCAATGGGAGTTTTGGGATAACTGGTGTCAAAAGAACTTTACAACAAAATAACAGGGATGATACAAAATAAGTACATAAAACAATATCATCATTCCCCCCTCAAATGAATGAGGCTCAAAATCATGGGGTAAGAGGTGAAGGTCTCATCCTCCATAGCTTCTTCCTGCTAAAATTGGACACAGAGCTGTCCCTACCCCAAGAGGTCGAAAGTCCCATTTGAGAGATCAGTTCTTTAGCTGGCATCTGGAGCTTGGTCAATGCCAAATCCAGGGATGACACATCACGGTCATGGTCAGGTCCAGAGGTGACACCCAAACACATCAGAGGGTGACATCTGGATTAAACAATCAGGAATCTGCAGGTGGATGGTACTAAGCCTGAAGGAAACAAATCTCACAAACAAATTTAACAGACAAAAGCCAAAAAGAAACAAGGATACAATCATAGCCTCATTCATGATAGAATACATGAGTCAAGGATACAGTTTCATAGTCATTTTCTCCCAGGTAAACAATTGTTACAGTATTAACTTTATCATGTGCTATAATTTCTTCAGTCTTTGGAACGTCATCCAGCTTCCGTTTTACCCATAGTTTAGCTCCCAATTTTATTTTACCGGTAGAACCAATCCCTTCCATTCCTCTGCTACTTGCTTTAATAATGCATGAGAGATACTAATACCTCAATCTTTTGCCCACCACTGTGTGGCCTGGACCCCTAAATGGCAGGCCATTTGGTGGACCTATCAGTTGATGTCAGAGTAGGGGCAATATGTTCAGTAGCAATCTTTGCTAGTCGATCAGCATGTGCATAGTACTCGTGTTCTGGTGTAGTGAGGGCCATGTGAGAATCTACATGAAAAACTGACAAATTAGTAACCACAGACATGTCCTATATATCTTCTCATAATTCTTCACCCCAAACTTGTTTGCTATGAATTTTCCAATTTTGATTTTTCCACATGGGCATCCATGTAGCTAACCCACTAGCTACTGCCCATGAATCATTGAATATGTGACACTGACCTCCTTGTTCTGCTTTGATAGCTTGATGTACTGTCATCAGTTCAGCCTATTGACTACTTCCACCTACCCCAGTACTTTCCAAAGTCTGCCTAGTACATGGGTTATAGGCTATTGCTTTCCATTGTCTTTTATAGCCCAAATATTTTGCTGTCCCATCAGTAAACCATGCATGTTTCTTCTGTTCTTCAGTTAATCTATCTTATCCTTCATTCCATATTATCAAGGACTATACCAACTGTTGCTTTGGTTCAGGGGGTTTATCATTTTCCTCAATGTCTATGCTTGCTATAGATTCATGTAGAGCAGAAACACCACTTTTGCCTGTTTTTGATCTATTCTGAGCATACCATTTCCATTTAATTATGCTAGCATCTTGCACATGTACAATTCTGTGAGATGCTGAGGTACTCATTACCCAAGTCATAATTTGGATTCCAAGCCTTAATATCACATCATGGCCCATAGTCAGTTGTTCAGTCTCTACCAAAGCCCAATATGCAGTGAACAGCTGCTTTTCAAAAGGTGTGTATTATATTCCAAATCAAGGAAATTCCCTAGACCAATATGCTAAGGGTGCATTTTGGCTTTGTTGTTTTTTCCATAAATTCTGGTTCACATAGGCATCTTGTACAGTCACTTGTAGTTCCACTGGACCACTTTGCATAGGCCATAAATCTAGAGCAGTCTTGGCTTCTTCAAAAGCTTTACTCTGCTCAAGTCCGGATTCGAATTCATATTTTTTCCTAGTAACTTTATATAAGGTAACTTTATATAAATCTGTCCTAAATGTGGAATGTGATGTCTCCAATATCCAAATACTCCTATAAATTTTGGGGCCTCTTTCTTATTGTTGGGGATAGGAAAATCTTAAATCTTTTGTCGAGCTTGTGGGAGAATTTCTCACAGTCCTTTACTCCACTGTATCCCCAAAAGCTTTATGGTTGAGCTGGTCCTTGAATCTTTCCAGGGTTAATTTCCCATCCTTTGCTTTTCATATGGTCAATTAAAAGTGTCAAACTCTTCTCCACTTCTTTTACATTTTCCCCTTGTATCATAATATCATGTATTGGGTAAGCTGTATAGCAGGTAAATTTAATTCATCTAAATGTTCAGCCACAATTCTATGACAAATAGCTGGGCTATGCAGATATCCTTGTGGCAATTGGGTAAAAGCATATTGTCTGCCCTGCCATGTGAAAGCAAATTGGTCCCATTATTTAGAGTCTATTGGGATCATAAAGAAAGCATTGGCTAAATAAATAACTGCATACCAAGTCCCATCATACTTCTGGATCCTTTCTATTAAAGTAACAGTATCGGGAACAGTAGCATACAAGGGAGGAGTCACTTCATTCAATTGTCTATTATCTACTGTCATTCTCCATATTACATCTGACTTTCAGACTGGCCAAACAGGACTATTCCATTGAGTGGCTGTGGGAACTAACATTCCAGACTCAACATATTCCTTTATAGTATTGACAATTTCATCTTGCCCACCTGGCACATGATAGTGCTTCAAAGTAATTATTTTAGAAGGTTCAAGTAAAGTTATTGGGTCCATTTTTACTTTTCCCACTAAAACTGTATTAATTCCTATCTTTCTTACTGCAAATTGATACCCCCTTTCAGGTAAGTTCAGAGTCATACCTCTCAATATATCTATTCCAATGATGTATTCAGGAATGGGTACAATGACCATGGTATATTCTTTCTTAGGCAATTGTCCAAATTTTTCATCATTAGTTTGACTTGTCTGGCTGATATTTCAGTCTTTCCTAGTCATATGATGGTAATAGGAGTTCCATGACCAAAATTGTCAGGATTTCCATAAATCCAGGTGTCTTCTGACCTAATATCAATCAATGCCCTAGTTATAGTATTTGATCCATTTTTCCAATACACAGATTAATATGGGGTCTCTAATCCCATATGTGTATTTCTTTAATCTGAGTTGGGGCTTGGCCAATTTCCTAGTCTCCCTGAAGATGTGACTCACTTGGATACAAGGGTTCAAGATCTGTACAATTTGTAGGGGCAGTTCTTACTTCTCTATTCTGTCTGATATTAAGCCCCTTATCTTGGTACATTTTGTATAGTTCATTAGTTGGAATACCACCTATCATTCCAAAATCCACCACTGCTCTCAATAGAGCAGTAAACATTTCTTTTCTTGTCACTCTATTCTGACTTTGCATCCTCTGGTTACTCACTCTTCTCTCTGAAGGAAATTAACTTTTCTTCACCTGTCTCCTGAATCACTTAACTGTGAAATCTTATCTAGCACCTCTGAAAGAGGGCACCCTACCTCCCTAATTCGCAAAGTCAGAATCAAGTGCAGAAGGAGCGATCTTAACTATTAAATCTCTATGAGAGACTCCCAAAAGAGTATCATAGTATGCATCTGCATTTCCCATCATAAGTAGTCTTCGTCACCTCCTCCTTTAACTTTCTCGTACAGTTTCTAAGTAAATGCCAGGGTCTATCTACACTGGGCCATACAGAATCCATTGTATACTCTTGGTTACATCCTTCTGCTGCAAAAGTTAATGGGCTAATTGTCCTGTTGCAGATGATAATGCCTAAAAACTTGCTGTACAAAAAGGTTCTGACTAATGCTTATGAATTTCATACAGTCCACACTATCCACAGATACATCTGTGGCCACTTCATCACTGATTCTCACAGTCTAAGATAGTAATGATTCTCCCATTCCTTGGATAAACCTACTCAAGATATCTGTGATTTCCTGCTGTTCGAAATCCTCCAAAACCTCTCTGAACACTATATTATTTTCTTGGGTTTCTTGCCTCCTTCACAGTATGGGGCACACTTCTGTCTGAGGAGCCTGGTCTGATATTGTATCATTCTCTGGCTCAACAGTATCATACCACAAAATAATATTTCATGCCTCAGCTTCTGATATTATATCATTCCTGACTCTCTTCCCCTGTTACCAGGGCAACCAGACAGGCAGCTAGACTTGACCTAGGCTGAACTCAAATGCACTCTTGACCTCCTTGGATTCTTCTTTCTTCTAGCCAAATTAACAGCAAAATCAGTCGATTCCTGAACAATAATCTGTTCTTCTGCCACCTGAGATTCCCCATCTTGCTGTGGCAAAGAAATATTCTCATTTGAGCTAGATGTTTCTTTAATCTGAGTGCTGTTAAGTCTGTCCCTGCTTTCACATATAATACAATACACTGTGAGTAAAATCCAGCCTCTCCTAGAAAGTGCTGTTGGCAGTTCTCTCCCTGGCTTAACTTTAATTTCTTGCAAACATCTTTCCAAATTTCTACGTTCTCCCCTCTGAAGCTTCTGTTTCCAGTCCTCACATAGTGCTGTTCCAAGGGACCATTCTCTGGCTAGGGAAGAATAAGGTACCTCCTCCCATCCTGGGATAACCACTTCTTCCTCTAATGCCCTTCTACCTCCAAACAGAGATCTTATACCTTGCGACCCTGTTTGTGATGATAAATGTATTAGCAAGGCAATAAACACAACATCGATGATAATCATGATTACATTTATGTAGTTTTGTATTGCAAAATATGAGAGACTCTTCATATGGAAGGTAGAAGGAGTAAAATACTTATTCAGATATCAGAGGACTAAATCCCATAACCAATAAGTCCAACCCATCCAAGCAGCAATCACCTCCCCAAACAAGTAAGCCCACTTTATCATAACAGCAAAGAACTTAAAATTCATTATCACGGAATAGAGCCTTCCCATCCCAAAACCATCCACCCCCTTGCTGGGGCCTTCCCAAAAATACACTCACAGCACAGGCACCACATCTGTTCTCTCCCTCAGTTCTAACTGCTCTCTGTCTCTCTCTGTCTCTCTCTCTCTCTCTCTCTCTCTCTCTCTCTCTCTCTCTCTCAGCATTTCCTGTGACACACTTTCCTTTTTCTCTCAGCAAGCTCCTCTCACCACACGTGACTTAGGCTTCCTGTGACATAAGCAGGTCACATGGCCTATTAATGGGTAGGAAAGATCTTCAAATCTAAATTGTCATTATGACAACCCATGTAGGAATTCCAGGTATAAGCTAGAAACCAGGTCTAAAGTCTAGAAATTGGATCTGAAGAAAACAATGTTTATGCTCTGGGAATCAAAATTCACAACTCAGCTTATTAGCCAACACTTCGCTTTGCCTTTCTGACCTCTAGAATTTCCTACTTAGACCTATACTACCTACCTTGGCTATGATTCTAGACTAAACTCCTTGCCTGCCTGGATATTGGCCTTCTAGATCTCTCTTGCTTAGTGCTGATTCTTCTTGACCATCTCTGTCATGGCAGAAAGAGCCCTGACCTAGAAGTCAAAAGATCTGGGTTTTGAGTCCCTGCTTTACAAGATTCTAGCTCTATCAGCTTAGATATGTCACTAAAATGCTCTAAGCCCCAGTTTTGACATCTGTAAAATGGGGATAATAGTACAGAAAGCAACTCTGTGGGATTGCTGTGAAGAAGAAATTTCATAAACTCTCAAACACTGAGGCAGCACAGAGTAGCACAGATACCATGCTGGATTTAGAGTCAGGATGGGGTGAGTTGATATCCTACCTTCGATACTCATTAACTGTGTGACCCGAGTAATTCCCTTAATCCTTCTGAGATTGTTTCCATATCAGTAAAATAGGGATAATAATAAATACACTACCAACCTCCAGGTGCTTTAAAGGCATCTAATAACTTCTCAGTAAAACAAGGATAATGCCTATAGTTTCTCACAGGATATTTGGGAAGATCATATGAGATGATTAAATACAGGGTGTCCCAAAAGTCTTAGGCCATTTTAATAGCTCTAAATAGTTCAGCTTAAAATGGCATTAAGACTTTCAGGACACCCTGTATAAACTGCTTTGTAAACTTTAATGTGTGGTGTAAATGTCAGCCTCTTTATGATGATGATGATCACTGTCCCATTGTTACCCATACCTAAGAATGGCAAAAACAATTTATAATCCTATTTACAAATGTTTTGAATGTCTGGAATGTAGGTTACTACTAGCAAAGGGAAAGCCTTCAGGCATGCTGTTAAACTGTCATCAGCAACAGCTACAGGTCTACAAGCCCTGGTCTGAGGCTTAAGTTGTTTACCATCTTTACAATGGTGCAGGGAAACCATTTCCAAAGCACATGTGGGGAATGCATTTGGGAAAGAAAATAGATCAGCAAAAAAACACTCAATAAGCTTATTTTCTTACCCCTGGAAAAACAACTTGCCTTGGTTTCTTGCCCTCCAACCTTTAAATCTTTCTCTCTAAGGATTTATCTATCCCATAGCTCATCCTATTGAATTTTTGTAATCAGCGGGTGAACTGTTCTATTCCTTCTGCTTTCCTATCAAGACTATAGTATAAATGAGTTCCCTGGCTCAAGTTTGTATATCCTTTCTAAAATATATTGAATAAATATGTAAATAATGCTGTCTCCTGAGCTAAAACGGTATGCAAAGATGCTTAAGGATGATCACAATAATGCAAAATTCATGACAACTCATTTGCTGTAATGGTAAATCTGAGTCAGTAAATGGCATTTAAAAATACAGATGGGAGATACTTTCAGCAGGAGGATAAGCTCAATATGTGTAAAAGTCCAAAGTTTCAAAAGTAAATAAGTTCTGTGCTAACACAATGGCAAAATGGATTATGTTGTCATTTTGTCCTAGCAAGTCAATTGTGATGCAGGAGTCTGCAGAGATCTGAAGGGCTCTTAGCTTGCTATAAATAGCCTTCCAGGGAAAACTAAGGCTGCTGAGGCAATCTCTAATGGCAAAGGAAGGAGTTAGTGCCATTCCTAATGCCATGTCTCATCAAAGGACACCTCACTACACACTGATGGAGTTAAAACTAATGCTGAGTCTCTTTCTCCCCCAAACAAAATAGAGCAATGGCTTATTTGAAGAACAAGGTTCCAAATCCAAAGTACATAGATGGAAGTGGCTTTCACTCAACCCCACTATTTGATATAAACACAAAATCTGGACACAAGATTGTCCTGCTTTCACTTCACCTCTTTCTCCACCACCGAAGCAAAGACTTGTTCATCGCAGCCAAAAGACTCTTTGATAAGGAACCTTTGGACAACTGCCTCAAGATTTCTGCCTGCACCAGCAGCTGAGTGAAGAAACCCTAATGCATGCCCAAAAGCTAACAACATAGTGCTATAGTGCCTTAGGCTACAGAATTCAATTCCACTGAACTGAACCTAATTCGACAAGTATTTACTTATTAACGGCCTACTATGAGTGAGCCTGTGCTCACCTTAATAATATCTGCCCATCTCATTTCCTCATCTAAAAAATAAAGAATCTAGATTAGATAACCTCAAAAGTCGCTTCCAGTTCTCAATCTACGATCCCATAATCATCACTGTGCTAGGTGCTGGGAATACAAAGACAATAAAGAAAAGTCTCTTCCCTCAAGGCGCTTACATTCTCCTGGACTTGGCAAACCCTTCTCCCTTGAGCAGCTGTGTGATCATCCTAATGTGGAAAAGAGGGATAATAATACTAGTGAGCCTTACCTCTTAGGGTTGAGAGGAAAATGCTTTTGTAAACTTCAGAGTGCTATATCAAAATAAATTATTCTTGTCATTTCTTCACAAGCAACCTCCTGGCAAGATGGGTAGGCCTCATTAATATTCCTAGGGAAGTCGTCTTGATCCTTATTGAATTATGGCCCTGTGTTGACAAGTCCTATACCTCTACCCTACTTGTTCTGCAAACAGACTGACCTCTCATTGTTCCCACTTTGATGCCAGTCCAACTGTGGAAGATCCCCATGTGTCCCTATCCAATAACTTTCAGGCCCCACCAGGAGGAGGGTCAGGTGGGTCAGGATGCAACTTTATTTCACCATCAATTCCCAATTAAAGAAATGGGCCCTGCAGTCAAATTGACAAATATGTATGTGCCAGGTACTGTGCTAAACTCTGGGGATACAAATCAAAAAAGATAGTCTTTGCCCTCAAGGAGGTTACATTCTAACGGGAGAAAACAACATATAAAAGAAAGCTGAAAAGGGAGAAGGGGTGAGGGGAAGGGAACCTGTAGCTGAGGGCATGGTAGGAAAAGTCCAGAGAGTCAGAAGCAGAGCTGGGAGAAGAGAAAAAAATGGTTGGCATAGGCGGCTCTTCAAAATGGAAGCTCTTAAAGAAACTCACCAATAAATTCTCTTCAAAGAGAATGTTCTCACCAACAATGCAATATAACTCATAACTGCATTGTTAATATATTTTTGCTTAATGGAAATTGCTTAATGGGAAGATCTTTTCCATCCATTAATAGGCCCAGGTGACCTGCCTAAGTAACATAGAAAGCTGAGTCACATGATTCTGTGATGGGAGGAGCTTGCTGGAAAGGGTGGAGCAGGAAGGGTGGAGCAGAAGGGAAGAAGTTGGTCAGAGCAGTTAGAGCTGAGGGAGAGAGAGGAAGCAGGCAAGCAGCTAGCTGGTTTTATTTGTGGGAAGGCCCTAGCTGGGGAAAGGCTTTGAGATGGAAGTTCCCCCTGCATTATTATTGTGTATGGATTTCTTTATTGCTGTGATGGATTTGGCTTTCTGGTGTTAGGATTTGGCTTTCTGGTATTTGAATAAATGTATTGGTTCTGTCTTCCATATAGAGAGTCTGTTATATTTTGTAATTCAGAACTATGCCAGCATATTCATAGATGCTGTAGGCACCGTGAATATCACATTGGCGATACAATAACCCAACTTTCACCACCACCCCTGCCCACCATCCCATCCTGTGAAACTATTGTCCTAGTCCTCATAGCTTGTCTGAGGGTCCAGCCAAAGTACTGGGAGACTTCCTTGCATTCTCTTGACATTGGCTCTAATGAAGCACACAAATACCCTTGTCACATGACCAGCCCACCATCTTCCATTTCCATTTTAGACAGATGCACATACACACATATGTGTGTATAAAAATATTTTACCATTATGTATTCCATATATAATGGGAAAGGATACACATATATATACATATATATGTGATGGAAATACATTTACGCATATACATATATGTGTGTGTGTATATGTGTATACAATGTATATATACACACACGTATGTATATATGTGATTGTATACATACACACACATATATATGCATATGTATATATACATATACATATATATACTTTACTTCAATTCTCATGTGTAATTCCTAATTTGGTAAATGCTGCAGCTGTTCATACCAACCAACTTCTTTCTGAATGGAATATTAAATTCTTCAAAGGCTGTTGTGTTCTATTAGTTGGAGGTGTACAAAAATATCAGAAAACGATTAAAATAAAAACATTGGGCCTTTGTATTACTGAGAAGTTTAGAGCCATTAAAGGAATTATGAAATTTTCCCAAAGCAATCCAGCCTTCTTTCCACCTCCTGTTTAGGTCTAGGCCTGACTCATTGTCCATTTGCAGCATCTGTCCAAGATAGCTATGATGATGGACAAGATCCAATTTGAAGGACTCATCAATATCCTGGAGCAAAACATGATCACTGTGTGCTTTCTTACCAGTCTCCCTCACAGAGATTCAGCAAGGATTAAAAAATGATAGAAAAGTATAGGCAGTTACAAAATGCAAGCTACAAAATGGTTTACATCACACTGTCCAATAGAATAATGTTTACCACCATATTTTTTTTATTTTTATTCCTGTTTCCTCCCATGTTCAATACTGACATAAGTATTTTGTCTTTCATCTGTAGGGCCACTTATATTTGAAGTTCTATTTTCCAGTGCTTGGCTTTATATGTCTTTTCCTCTTGTTTCTTTTTTTTCCTTATTATGTCACATCAACCGACATAGGGATGTTCACAAAGTGAATTCCCAATTAGTTAATGTTCCATCTAAATTACCTTGGAAGAAGAATCTGACAATAAAGAGAAAGTAACTTCTATCCATTGTTCACTTATGTGTTAATTAACAACTTCTGGTGACTCTTTTTGTTGTTATATGACTATGACCCAGACAGATTCCTTCAACTTACAATTGAGAAAGGTTATAGAGTATAAGAGGAAGAACACTGGTTCTTTTAGTGAGGAGAATGTGGATTCAAATCATAGGTCTTTTACTTTCTGGCTATGACTTTAATCTCTCTGAGGCTCAATTTCCTCATGAATTAAATGGAAATAATAATGGCTTTCCCCTGTCCTCACTCCACTGATACCAGGAAAAAAGGCCACAACAGGCAATTTACCTCCATGTCTTCTGCTATGAGCCATATGGAGTGTTTCAACAAAAAATAAATATGTAAGAGCTTTGGTTTAGGCTGGCTTTCTGAAGTTATGTGTGACACACCCAAGAAATGGAACTGTGATGTAAGTAGAACCAAAAAAAAAATGATGTATACTAAATTACAACTCAATGTAAAAAAAAAAAAAAGATTGAGGTACTTAAGAATTCTTATCAATGCACTGACAAAGTCACCAAAGAAGTATTCCTCTCTCCTCTCATCAGAGAGGTCGTGAACTATAAGTAAAGAATGAGGCCTATGTTAATAGATATTGCCAATGTGTTGATATCTCAATTTTTCCTATTTAAATATGCTTCTTTGTTGTAGGGGAAGGTTGAGGGGGAAAGGGTAATGTTTTTAAAAGAATGAATAAATAATTTTATTTTAAAGTCAAATTTTCTATTCAGCTCTGGTCTTTTCACTGAGAAAGCTTAAAAGTCCTCTATTTTATTAAAAATCCATATTTTTCCTTGGAGCATGATACTCAGTTTTGCTGGGTAGGTGATTCTTGGTTTTAATGCTAGCTCCATTGACCTCCAGAATATCACATTCCAAGCCCTTCAATCTCTTCATGTAGAAGCTGCTAGATCTTGGGTTATTCTTATTGGGTTTCCACGATACTCAAATTGTTTCTTTCTGGCTGCTTGCAGTATTTTCTCCTTGATCTGGGAGCTCTGGAATTTGGCGACAATATTCCTAGGAGATTTTTTGGGGGGATCTACTTGAGGAGGTGATCTGTGGATTCTTTCAATTTCTATTTTACCCTCTGGCTCTAGAATATCAGGGCAGCTCTCCTTGATAATTTCTTGAAAGATGATATCTAGGCTCTTTTTTTGATCATGGCTTTCAGGTAGTCCAATAATTTTTAAATTATCTCTTCTGGATCTATTTTCCAGGCCCTGCTTCCCTCTGCTATTTTGTGGGTTCTGCAGTTCTTCTCTGTTGTCTTTAGTGTTTGTGGGTTGAGAAGTCTGGCAACTGCCACAGCTCACTGATTCAGGACGCTAGGGCCTGTTCCACCTGGCTTCTGGTCTGGTTGGTCTGCACGGCCCACGATGGGCTCTGCTCCACTCCCAGCTCCATGTGCGATAGACCTCACCCAGCAACCATCCAGGCTGTCCTGGGCTGGAGCCCTGCTTCCCTCTGATATTTTGTGGGTTCTGCAGTTCTAGAATTGGTTCAGAGCCATTTTTATAGGTTTTTGGAGGGTCGTGGCAGGAGCTTACACCAGTCCCTGCTTTCCAGCTGCCATCTTGGCTCTTCCCCCCAGTAATTTTATTTTAAAAAAAGGAAAAAAAGACCTATGTATCTTGGAAAATTTTGAAAACAGATTCATGGGGAAATGGTGACATTGCCCTCATTTATTGCCATGCCAGTTTGCGAGGTCCATGATAGGATGTAGTACAGGAAAAAGTGGAAAAAAATATGAATGCTTTTCTATCTTTCTCAGCTGTTTGACAGTTGGCTTTGGCTACATGCTGGCTATTTGCTGCAATACCCTTGTGACCCAACAAAGTCAAGAAAATCAAAGATCACAACCAGATGAAAGGATGTCGAAGCTGTCAAGATCAAGAAAAACAAAGATGACAACAAGTTTAATATTCACTGCAGCAGGTACCTATAAAAGTTGGTCATCACAGAAAAAGAGAAAGGAATGAAAGTCAAGTCCCAGCCTCTAGTATTGGCTGAAGGAGTATAAGTGAAGGCCATGTGAAATCACGCCATATCTGAAGTGTGTTAAAATTTAGAAGAAAGAACAGCCAGTGACCCAGGCTGGGAGAAAGCAGGTCAAGCAAAACTGGTGGTGATCTCCAGGCCTCCCAGCCCAGGACAGGAGTCTGTCAGAACTACAGTAGGCAGCAGGTCAGTGCCTGCAGCTGCAAGAGCAACTACTCCCAACTCTTGCAGCCCAGTCTAAAGGTTTGAAACTCGCCTTCTTGAACTTCCAGGAGCCATGATGACCAGGTTAAAAATCTTTCATCCCTCCCTTTCCCACCCATATAATACTCCCTCGGGAGAAACTCTGAAATAGAGGAGCCAGAAGTGGGGTTTCGGTAGCCAAACAGTGGGAGTTCCTGAACCCCAGGGGGTGTGGAGCCAGCAAGAGTGAACATCAGGAACCCAGAGGTGCCTTTGCACAGCCAGGAGAAGTGGCACACATTGGCACAGATGACGGGTGAAACCACCCTAGGGGAAAAGGAGACTTCCAGCAGCCAGACCACCCCTCCCTCACACCTCACCAGAGGCTACAGCACACAAAGCTAATAACTGGGCCCACAATTCCCAACACAAGAAGCCTGGGTCAGAGCCCCCTAATCCCCAGAAGCAGAAATCCACTTTAAAGCCAGGAAACAGTTAACCAACATGAGGAAGCACTCGAGGAAACCAAGGACCCAATGATTCTTTTTATGGAGACACAGAAGTTCAAAAATACCAATTCAGAAGAGGACAGCATTGGCACTATACTCACATCTGAAACCTCCAAAGGGAATATGAACTGGTCCCAAGCCCAAAAACTATTCCTGGAAAAGCTCAAGGAGGATTTTAAAAACCAAATTAGAGAGTTAAAGAAAAAGTGGAAAAAAAATTAACTTATGAGAACAAATCTTTAAAAAGTAAAATTGACAAAATGGCGAAGGGTATTTGGAATCTAATTAGAGATAATGATGGCCTGAAAAGTAAAATTAACCAAATGGAAAAGGAGGTACAGAAGCAAAATAAAGATAACAATTAATTAAAAATTAGAATTAAGCAAGAAGAAGCTAATTACTCTATGAGGCATAAAGAATCAGTCAAAAAAATCTAAAGAATGAAAAAACAGAAGAAAATGTGAAATATCTGATTGGAAAAACAACTGACCTGGAAAAGAGATCCAGGAGAGACAATCTAAGAATTTTTGATCTACCAGAAAGCCATGATGAAAAAAGAGCCTGGACAGTATCTTCCAAGAAATCACAAGGATAACTACCCTGAGAACAAGAGGGTAAAATTGTCATTGAACAAATCCACCAATGACCACCTGAAAGAGACCCCAAATTGAAAACTCAAAGGAATATTATAGCCAAATTCCAGAATTATCAGGTCAAGGAGAAAATACTGCAAGCAGCCAGAAAGAAAAAATTCAAATATTGTGGAACCACAGTCAGGATCACACAGAATCTTGCAGCTTCTACATTAAAAGACAGGAGAAATTGGAATATGATATTCCAAAAGGCAAAGGAGCTTGGACTACAACCAAGGATCAACTAACTAGCACAACTGAACATTATTTTTCAGGCAAAGAGATGGACATTCAATGAAATAAGGGAATTCCAGACCTTCCTGATGAAAAGGTCAGAGCTCAATGGAAAACTTGATCTTCAAATACAATACTCAAGAGAGACATAAAAAGGTAAACGGGGAAAAAAAAACCTTGTTAATTGATAAGGGCAAATTGTTTACATCCTTATATAGGATTATATTGTTTTATATGTGTTATGTGTGTGTGTGTGTGAGTATTACATATATAT
The DNA here is from genome assembly GCA_028646595.1 of Phalanger gymnotis. NCBI lineage: Eukaryota > Metazoa > Chordata > Mammalia > Diprotodontia > Phalangeridae > Phalanger > Phalanger gymnotis. The sequence continues at coordinate 313,714,738 of CM053623.1, read as the reverse complement.
GTCAATCTTGAGAATAGTACAGTTATCATGACAATTGAAAGTGATAGTGATATACATAGACAGAAGTTGTGAGTATAAATTAACTGATGGGATGATAAAAAATAGTTTAGGGGTGCAAAGGGATTGTTCTGGGAGAAGAGGTAAGGAGATAATAAAAAAAAGGTGATTACATCACGTGAAGAGGCACAAAAACATATTATAGTAGAGGGAAAGAAGGGAGGGAGAAGAGCAATATTTGAGCTTTACACTAATCAGATTTGGCTCAAGAAGGGAATATCATACTCTGTTAAGTATAGAAATCAAACTTGTCCTACAGGCAGTAGGACAGGAAAGAGGAAAGAAAAATGGGGATCGTCAAAAGAGAGGGAAGAATTAGCAAGTGGAAAAGGGTAAGATAAGGGAGGGGAATCAATAGGGAGGGCAAACTGAGGAAGGCAGTGGTCAAAAGCAAAATTCATTGTGGAGTGGGAGAAGGGAGAAATAAAAACATAAACAGGGAAATAGTATGGAGAAAAAGACATAATCATAATGGTGAATGTGAATGGGATGAACTCTCCCATAAAATGGAGGAAGATAGCAGAATGGATTAAAAAACATAATCCTACAATATGTTGCTTACAAGAAACACATTTGAAACAAGGGGATACAAAGAGGATAAAGATAAAAGGCTGGAGGAGAATATATTGTGCTTCAGCTAAAGTAAAAAAAAAGCAGGGGTAGCAATTCTAATCTCAGACAAAGCAAAAGCAAAGACAGATCTAATTAAAAGAGATAAGGAAGGACAGTATATCCTGCTAAAAGTTACCATAGAAAATGAAGCAACAGCATTACTTAACATATATGCACCAAGAGGTATAGCATGCAAATTCTTAGAGGAGAAGTTAAGGGAGTTACAGGAAGAAATGGACCACAAAACTATACTAGTGGGGGACCACAAACTCCCCCCTCTGAACTTGATAAATCTAACCTCTAAATAAACAAGAAAGAAAGAAGTTAAGGAGGTGAATAGAATTTTGGAAAAGGCAGATATGACAGACCTCTGGGGAAAACTAAATGGTGATAAAAAGGAATATACTTTTTCTTAGCAGTACATGGCACATGCTCAAAAATTGACCATGTAACACAGGCAATGGGGCATAGAAATTTATCTTGCCCTACAAGAAAGGAAGGGAAAAGGGGATGGGAGGGGAGTGGGGTGACAGATGGGAGGGCAGACTGGGGAACAGGGCAACCAGAATATATGCCATCTTGGAGTGGGGGGGAGGGTAGAAATGGGGAGAAAATTTGTACCTCAAACTCTTGTGAAAATCAATGCTGAAAACTAAATATATTAAATGATAAACTGAAAAAAAATCGACCATGCACTAGAGCAAAAAAAAAACCTCACAACCCAGTGCAGAAAGGCAGAAAGAGTGAATGAATGCTTTTCAGATCATGATGCAATAAAAATTATTAGCAATAAAAGACCAGGGAAAAATAAACTAAAACTCATTTGGAAACTAAATAATCTAATCCTACAGAATGAGTGAGCCAAAGAACAAATTGAAGAAACAATTAATAACTTCATTCAAGAGAATGACAATAATGAGACAACATACCAAGACTTATGGGATGCAGCAAAAGCAGTTCTTAGGAAAAGTTTTATAAACACTTACATGAATAAAATAGATAAAAAGCAGATCAATGAAATTGGCATGCAACTGAAAAAGCTTGAAAAAGAACAAACTGAAAATCCCCAATTAAATACCAAATTGAAATACTGAAAATCAAAGAAGAGACTAATAAAATTGAAATCAAGAAAACTGTTGGACTAATAAATAAAACTGTGAGCTGCTTTTATGAAAAAACCAATAAAGTCGATAAACCTTTGGTCAATTTGAATAAAAAAAGAAGAAAACCAAATTACCGGTATCAAAAATGAAAAGGGTGAATTCGTCTCCAATGAGGAGGAAATTTAAACAATACTTAGGAATTATTTTTGCCCAATTGTATGCCCATAAATTTGACAACCTTAGGTAAATGGATGAATATTTACAAAGATATAAATTGCCCAGGTTGACAGAAAAGGAAGTAAACACATAAATAACCCCATCTCAGAAAAAGAAATTGAACAAGCCGTCAAAGAACTCCGTAGGAAAAAATCTCCAGGGCCAGATGGCTTTATATGTGAATTCTATCAAACATTTAAAGAACAATTAACTCCCATACTTTATAGACTATTTGGGAAAATAGGTGAAAAAGGAGTCCTACCAAATTCTTTTTATGACACAAATATGGTACTAATACCCAAACCAGGAAGAGTCAAAACAGAGAATGAAAATTATAGACAAATTTCACTAATGAATATAGATGTAAAATTTTAATAAAATATTAGCAAAAAGATTGCAGCAACTTATCAGGAGAATAATACAATACGACCAGGTAGGATTTATTCCAAGAAGGCAAAACTGGTTGAATATTAGGAAAACTATCAGCATAATTGATCATATCAATAACAAAACTAACAGAAACCATGTGATTATCTCAATAGATGCAGAAAAAAGCTTTAGACAAAATACAACACCCATTCCTATTAAAAACATGAGAAAGCATAGGAATCAATGGAGTCTTCTTTAAAATGGAAAGTAGCATCTACCTAAAACCATCAGCAAGCAGAATATGTAATGGGGATAAGCTAGATGCATTCCCAGTAAGATTAGGGGTGAAACATGGATGTCCATCATCACCCCTATTATTCAATTTGGTACCACAAATATTAGCTGTAGCAACAAGAGAAGAAAAAGCAACTAAAGGAATTAGAATAGGCAAAGAAGAAACTGAATTATCACTCTTTGCAGAGGATATGATTACTTACTTAGAGAATCAAATAAAAAAAACTACTTGAAATAATAAACAACTTTAGCAAAGTTGCAGGATATGAAATAAACCCACATAAATCCTTTGCATTCCTATACATTACTAACAGAGTCCAATGGCAAGAGATAGAAAAATAAATTCCATTTAAAGTTACTGTAGACACAACAAAATATTTGGGAGTCTACCTGCCAAGACAAAGCCAAGGCCTAAACACTTTCCATGCAAATGAAGTCAGATCTAAATAAATGGGAAAACATCAGTTGCTTGTGGCTAGGCTGAGCTAATATAATACAAATGACAATTTTACCTAAATTAATTTACTTATGCCATACCAATCAAACTACTACAAAATTATTTTAAAGAGCTAGATAAAATAATAACAAAATTCATCTGGAAGAACAAAAGATCCAGAATATCAAGAGAATTAAAGAAAAGAAATACTAGGGAAGATGGCCTGGCCAAACCAGATATTAAACTATTATAAAGCAGCAGTCATCAAAACTACTTGGTACTGGCTAAGAAACAGAGTGGTGGATCAGTGGAATAGGTTAGGTACACAAGACACAATAGCCAACAACTATAGCAATCTATTCTTTAATAAACCCAAAGAGTTTCACTTCTGTGTTAAAATTCAGTATTTCACAAAAACTGCTGGGAAAATTGGAATATGATATGGCGGAAACTGCACACAGACCAATATCATACACTATATACCAAAATAAAGTCAAAATGGGCTTATGATTTAGGAATAAAGACTGATACTATCAGCAATTTGGGAGAGCAAGGAGTAGTTTACCTGTCAGATTTATGGGAAAGGGAAGAATTCATGACCCAACAAGAGATAGAAAGCATTACAAAATGCAAAATGGATTGTGACTATGTTAAATTGAAAAGCTTTTATGTAAACAAAGGCAAATGCAGCAAAGATTAGGAGGGAAACAGAAAATTGAGAAAAAATGTTTACAACCAATGTCTCTGATAAAGGCTTCATATCAAAAATATTCAGGGAACTGAATTAAATTTATAGGAATACAAGTCATTCCCCAATTGAGAAATGGCCAAATGATATGAACAGTCAGTTTTCAGAGAAAGAAATTAAAGCTATCTATAGTCATATGAAAAAATGCTCTAAATCGCTATTGATTAGAGAAATGCAAATCAAAACAATTCTTAGGTACCACCTCTCTCCTGTCAGATTGGTTAACATGACAAAACAGGAAAATGATAAATGTTGGAGAGGATGTGAGAAAATTGGAACATTGCTACATTGTTGGTGGAGTTGCGATCTGATCCAGCCATTCTGGAAAGCAATTTGGAACTGTGTCCTAAGGGCTATAAAAATGCACATACCCTTTGACTCAGCAATACCACTTCTAGGGCTATATTCCAAAGAAATCACACAAGCGGGAAAGGGACCTATATGTACAAAAATACTTGTAGCAGCTCTTTTTGTGGCAAAGAACTGGAAATCAAGGAGATGCCCATCAATTGGGGAATGGCTAAACAAGTTGTGGTATACGTATGTAATAGAATACTTTTGTGCTGCAAGAAATGAGGAGCAGATGGACTTCATTACAACCTGGAATGACTTTTATGAACTGATGCTGAGTGAGGGGAGCAGAAGTAGATCAATATGCATGACTACAGACACACATTATCTGTAAGGACCAACTTTATAGACTTGACTCCTCTCATCAATGCAAGGTTCAAAGACAGCCTCAAAAGATTCATGGTGGAAAAACCTATGCACATCCAGAGAAAGAATTATGGAGTCTGAATGCAGATGGAGGCAAACTATTTGCTCTCTTTTTTTTTCTTTATTTTTTGGTTTCATTTCTCTGTTTCATGATTCATCCTATTGGTTATAATTCTTCTTTACAACTGGACCATTATGTAAATAAGTCCAATATGAAAGGAATTATAGAACTTACTTTGCATTACATTCTCTCTTGTGGTGAGGGGGAAGGAGAGAGGAAGAGAAATTTTGGAATCCAAAAACCTGTGGAACTGAATGTTGTAAACTACGAATATATGTATACATATGTATATATGTATATATATATATGAAAGAGAAAAAAATATTGATACAGTAGTTACTTAATAAAGAAATATTTCAGAATAGAGTCCATATAAAACAGTCCACATAAAATAAAAGAATATATTGTGAGTGACAAGGTTTTAAAAAAACTAGTCTCATGTGTGAGTGTATGTGTATAGTGCATGTAGACATTGGTGGTCCTTATCCAAATTCCCACTTGTATTGATGATTTAGGTCCCCCAAACCAAGAGCAGTTAGCTACATCTCTCTTTCAGGTCCCTGGGTACTCTCAAAAGGTAATGGGTGTCTTTTTAGTACTTGTGGCTTGACTTCTCCTTTCAGTGTGTTTTCTCCAACATCACTCAATTGCCAGTTAGAGTTTGTATCTCTCTTACAGCATTGATTAACCCAGCAATTAGCATTTCGGTAACATTTAGCAAATTAACATCAAATTATCCTTTAAAATGAGATATTTACTAAGCAGAGAGAACAAGGACAGAACTATGAAATATCCCTTAAAAACTTTATGAATTTCCCACATACGCACTCAAGACAAAGCTAAAGTACATGTAACAAAAAAGGAAATTCGTGATTCTTGAAAGCCCTTTTGATGAAGTCCCTAAAGACGGTCCCCTTAAGTGTGATGTAGGGTTCATTCCTCCACCACACTCCCACCAGGTTCTTTGTAGAGCCTTGAATCTACATCCAGTGTGTCCTTGGCTCTAAATGCAAATACTGCCATCAGTTCTGCTGGAGATACTATTAATATGGCCAGAAGCCAGATGTGAGACCCAAAATCCTTTACTCTCTTCAAACTTGACAAACTCCTGTGGGAAAAGGGGAGGTTAAGGCATCCTCCCTCCTTCCCTTTCCCCAGTAATTCCTTCTCAGGGGCTTAGTTGGAATGTTCTTTTCTTCCCACTGTCAGGAACTCAAATCTCCTTATTTCAGCTAGCTCATGGGTTTTATACTGGTCCCAGAAGTTATAACCAAGTCTTTCCGCCAATCTGCACAAACTTCCTATCACACTTAAGTAAGTATTAAGTATTGTTCACACCTTGTGAACAACTGAGGTGCATTCTCACCTAGTAACAGCATTTTATCATTCCCTTTGGGGGCAGTGGAGTAAAATAATTGATGTATTCAATCAACCCTGTTAAAATACATATGCATATATAGTGCATAAGCATACGTATATTATTTAGGTTCAGGCTGTCACATATCTCTATTACTCATTATCAACAAAATGAATCACCTTTGAAATGAAAATGTTATCACCAACCTCCAAGATGAGAAGCAGCTGCTTGTAAGAATGCATTTAATGCTGTAATTATATGGAAGGATTGCGTTTCTGACTCTCTCAGGATTTCACAACCATAATTCAGCTCTCTTCTTACTTTTGAACTTCCCTTGGAGCCTGGGGCCTTCTCAACCTGGAGCTTTGCTCCAATATCCTGTACCACTATCTTCTCCCATTGGTGAATTCTTCCTGAGGCTCTCATTTTGTGGGTGGGACCAGGCCAGACATTTTTCATTCCCCTCTGATCTGTGTTTCTGGTTCTCTTGACTTGGTCACCATGCCCTTAAATAGGCACCTTCTCCCTGCTCCTACCTTCAGCTCCTTTTTATACGTTGTCTTTATCAAAATGTAAGTTCCTCCAGGACAGTTACTATCTCTCTTTTGTCAGTATTTGTATCCCCAATACTTAGCACAGAGCTGGGCACAGAATAAGAACTTAATGAATGATTGTTGCCTTGCTTGATGCCTATGACAGGTCTCCACTTTCAAGGGATTCTACATCAGTATAGATCATTCATACAAGGGAGGTACTTTCTTCAAGAGGCTTAAGAGGAATAATTCATCTTTTTTATAATGGGAGGCTGAATTTAAAAAAAAGAAAGAAAGAAAAGGAGTTAACCTAGAGCCATTGTGGCTGACAAAAACAGAAACAAAAAGATAACTCTAAAAATGGATCATGATTCCAGAAAACTGTTCCTGGTACCAAATGGCAATCTATATTCATCTCTCACCATGTAGCTTTGAATAGGATAATAGGCCCAATTTCATGTTTGTAATGATGAAGAATGAGAGTAAGGCAATATCTGATATTATGCTGTCCAACAGCTTTAACAAAAGGGGAAAAGAGATCATGGAGTACATTTAGTTTCACAAAGAACACAAAGGAAGCCATGCTGAGATGGGAATGTATAAGACCGTGGTTTCAGTCCCTCTAAGTATGTGAGCATATCCTCAATCTGGAAGGAAAGAAGGTATTTTTTGTGAAAGTGAGAAGGTCCCTCCAGGCAGCAGGTACAAGTTGGGGCCTGAGATGTGATTATAGGACAGGAATGTCTGATATCTGTCTGGTGTAGAGATTCCAGCACATTCAGAAGAAAGATTAATGTATAGATGGAATACTTTAGGATGGGGCAAGTAACAAGAATTCAACCCATGAGTTCCAGGAATAAGACTCATTTTCTTTTCTTTTCTTTTTTTTTTTTTGCTCAGTATATACATACCCTCAAATATTACTGTGTTTGCTTTTATGGGTACATTGGAATATGAATATTTTCATTCATCTCAGACTTGGCTGCTATTCTCCAACATTCATCTATTTCAGGTAATTTTTTGTTTAGTTTTGTCTTGTTTTGTTGGCCTCTTGAGTTGGGTAAGGTTAAAGAAATGGGCTGCAATAAAACAAGAAACTTTGTCCTTCCTCTCAGCCTCAACTTTCCCATGGGTGTCCAAATGTCTGGATATTTTCTTTTTCTTTCACTGTTTTGGAGTTCCCCGGGTCCTTCCTGTTCATAGAGGACATAATCATAAAATGCAGTAAGAATGAACATAGGCAAATTTTGTCTAATGCAGACTCCAATGTGAGCCCACAAATCATAGGGTTTTCAGAAACTTGGCGAAGGTAGTTCTCAAAATAGGACGAAATCTTGAGTCCTTTAAATATTGTAGGCTTAGGAATTGAGAAAAGAGGTATATTATTCTCAAATGTACAGAGGGCTTACTATATTATTATTAGTTTACTCAAAATTCCCTTCTAAATATGTAAGGAAGAACAGAAAAATTGTAGGAATAGAAAGAAAGGAGGAGGGATATGACAAATAATCTACAACATACAGGCCTAAAAAGTTGTACAAATCTGTATTAATTTTAACAATGAGTAGGCTTTACTACAACAGGCTAATTTGTGAGAGGGCCATCTTTAATCCCGAGAAAACCATGGGTGGCTGCTGCAGTCAGCATGGTGTTTGTACTTTGTAAAAGACTCTATGAACTAATGGGCTTGCACAGACATGTAGGCCAATCTACTTGACAAAGAATTCCAGGACTTCTCATCCGTTTCAACTGATGGAATAAAGGTAATCCTGCTGTTTGAATGACCTTACACTTAGCATTATTGTCTTATGCACAAAAGAGAAACCAACCTGATCCTTTACGGAGATAGCAGGATTGTCATCCAATTCCAAATGAATGAACTTTTGTATTAAAATGACAGGAATTAGATTTGCTGCTAGAACAATTATGTAACAATAATAATAGAAACAGCTTGGTAAGTCAAACAAAAGTCACACAAATTTTTAGCATATGGAAATACAATGACTCTTATGTCAAAGAAACACTTCTTCATCACTTAAAATTATCACCAATTCCACCACTTGAATACCCAAATAAAGTCAACATATTTCCCAGAGACAATGAGATCCAAGGGACAAAGTTTTTAAAGTGATATTGAAATGCTATGAAATTGGTTCTTTCTTCCAGCCCACTGTTCATTTGTTTTTCTGAGTATTTGAATAAATTCATTTATTTCCTTGGAGTTGCATGTATTACTCAGGAAGATATGACTAATAAGTTTCCAAGAAAAATGAAATGTTAATAGCTCTATATTCTATATTCTTCAGACCTCATCTGGAACTTTGTGTTCAGTCATGGGCGCATAGTATAAGCAGAACATTGATGACCTAGAGAGCAACCAGTGAAAGGCAACCAGGATAGTGGAGGACTTGGAGCTATTACAATATGATAAACCGGGTGGAAAAAAAAAACATGAATGCTTAGCATGAAGAAAAAAAACATGGAGGTTGGGGGAAGACATGATAGCTGTGTTCAAGTATTTAAAGGGACATCATGTAGATTAGACTTATTCTGCTTAGCCCCAAAGGACAGAACCAAGAGCAATGGGTAAAACATGAAAAGAGACAAATTTTGGTTTGATTTTGTAGAAAAACTTCCAAATTATTTTGTTGGTTTTACTGCTGTTTAGTCATTTCAGACTTTTTGTGACACCCTTTGGGGATTTTCTCAGCAGAGATACTGAATGATTTGCCATTTACTTCATCAGCTCATTTTATAGATGAGGAAACTGAGGCAAACAAGGGTAATTGACTTGCCCAAGGTCACACAGCTAGTAAGTGTCTAAGGCTGGATTTGAATATGGGTTTTCTTGTCTCCAGACCCAGTTCACTATCCACTGCTCCACCTAGCTGCCCTAACAATTAGAGCTTGACCAAAAGTTGAAAGAGCTATCTTGAGAAGTGGTACATTCACCCTCCTTAAAGTTCTTCAAGTAAATGATGAATGACCACTTGTATAAATATAGTAGGAATTATTTTTGTATATAAATTGGACCAGATGACTGCCAAGGCCCCTTCCAACTCTTAAAATTCTATCATTCTATGACTCCCATTGTAATGTATGCGGTCCAAATGCACCACAAAATAAACACGTGAACTTGAATAAAATGAAAGTTTTTTGACATTGTGAGCCTTGTCAAGCCATTATGAAGTTAGAATTCAATTGGTTCTTAAGGCAATATCTAACACAACCTGTCCTAACATACTGATGAATGAAAATTTCAGTTAAATAAGCTTGTTTGGTTTTTGTCTACAGTAACTAACTATTGTCTGTGTTCAAAATGTAGGCCATATCTCCCTTTTCCAGGGTATCCTAAAGAATGAAAAGTTGTTTAAATGAATGGAAGAAGAACCTTAAGACAAAAACAAAGAAGAAAAAGTATTTAAAGAGTCAGAAGAGAATAAAAGAATGATATTCAATAAAGGAAAAGAAAAAAGGGAGTGACTTTCTATTTCTACCACCTAACAAAGTGTTTTTCCCATTACACATGCTCAATGAGTACTTGGTGAATTAAGTTGAAAACTGAAGTCTGAATAATTGCCCTTCTCATAAAAAGGAAAGCCAGCAAATTTGGAAAGGAAAGCAGCAAATTTGATCATGTCACTCCCCTACACAATCAATTCTGGTGGCATCCTATTATTTCAAGCAATCAAGACCAAGACTTAACTAGGCTGCCTGGCATTTAAAGTGTATCATAACCCGGAACCACTTCTCTTCCCAGTCTCATACATTATGCTCTTCCATATAGACTGCAGTCTAGCCAAATTGGATTTTTTTCCTGCTTGGAGGCAATTGGGATTAAGTGACTTGCCCAGGGTCACAGAGCTAGTAAGTTTCTGAGACTGGATTTGAACTGAGATCCTCCTACGGGGCCAGAGCAAATTGGACTTCTTGATGTTTCTCCTACATATCAGTTCATCTCCTACCTCTGAATCTTTTAATTGTTTATCCTCTATGCCTAATAGGAACTCCCTCCTTACCATGATCTTTCAGAATCTCCAGTTTCCCTTGAGGCTCAGCTCAAATACTACTATCTACATTAGCCTTTTCTGATTTTCCCAGATGTTGGTGCCTTCTCCTCAAAATATCCTTGAATCTATCATGTATATATGTAGACTTATATAGGTATATGCTGTCTTGCCCCCAACCAGCTTATAAACTCTGTGAGGAAAAGGTCTGCTTTTGCTTTTGTCTTTATATTCCTAGTAATAGTACATCTCACACAAAAGGCACTTAATATACAGTTGTTGGTGGCTGGACAAAAGGGTGGATGGATGGATGGATAAGAAGATGGAGGGATGGAGCAGTTGCTTAGTCTCCAAGGAATGGCTATGTGAAATCACTGGCTTTATAAGAAAAAGAGATCATTTATTAAGGTCAGAAAAAGAAATAGGTAACAGTTACTCCCTCCTGAGGAAGATGAAAGTCACCTAATTGTCAAGTTGACCTTAATAACAGAAAGAACAACTGTGATCCCAGGTCATGTATCTAGGATTTGACAGAGAAATTCCCAAGACTTGTCAAACCTGATGATTACTATCTGCCTTCTGATTATTCATGTGGATCCCAGATGTGTCAGAAGTGGGATATGAACCCTCGCCTCCATAAGGAGACCAGAACTCTCTGCTAGGGAAGGAGCAACCTTGAGTTTGGCACCTTAAACCACTTGGCCATCCTGACACTAAATAGTAACTGTTTCTCTTTTGGGCAGTAACCCTGAGGGTCTTCCCCTCCCAGTTTGATTTTTTTTTATTTTGAGTTTTTGATTAAAGGGGCCACGTCTTGATTAACTTCTTAAAGAGGCCAATTCACTGAATGGCGTTATCTCATTCAAAGTGAGAACCTGAAAAGACCTTAGCCTAAAAGGCCAGGGTTTCCCAATGCATCCTGGCCCATCCCCAGTTGTCCTGGTGAATATCAGGCCACTGGACCCAGATGGCTCTGGAAGAAAAAGTGAGTCTGGTCACCTTGCACAGCCCTCTCTCAACTTAAAAATCTCTCCCCTCAAAAATCAAAGTAAACTGCAAGTCATGTCATTATCTTCCTGATGTCATGGTCCTCTTGGAGAATGAAGGACAAACACAACACAACCTGTGGATCCTAGTGATTGTCAGAAAAAAAATCTAGAAAGAAGCACAAAAGATTATACTGGACAAGAAACTGGAAACCTTGAGGGCACAAGTGACATTTTCATCACTGCTACGAACTGAAAGTAAAGATTTTAGGGGAGGAAGTTAGACAGAGAAATGAATAGCTAGTTAAGAAAATGCTAAGTTAAAACAGCATTTGCATTTCTTAAAATATAAGAATGAAGGGCTCTTGGCCAGAAATTATATGTACCTAACAGGGACTGGTAAAAATATATTTCTCTGGACTTTTACAAATTTAATCCAATATGAAATGTAAGGGGCTATTACAGAGAATAATTATAAGGAAAAGAGCAATAGAGATGCCTAGAAATTCAAAGGAAATAAAATATAAGAAAGGATCCAGCAATAAAATCCATGGCCCTAGGTGTCTATATGCAAATGCAGAAAGTTTAGGCAACAAGCAAGGTTTACCAGAGATCTTAAAATCAGGAAGGATAGTTATCAAAAAGGTTTGATGGGATCAGACCCATGACTGGAGTATGGCTTTGAAGATGGATGTTATTAGTCCCAGACTTCCTCAGAATCATTAAGCACTTTTTTCAAAAACCCAACCAAAAAAGAAGAAAGGAAATAAGTTTGCACAAAGAAATCCCAACCAAAAAAAAACTAGCAGAAAGATTGAGGAAAGAGGAGCAAATAAAAGCTTCAAAACCAATGAAGAATTATTACAAGGTTAAACAAATACAGGTTTCAGCTCAGTGAAAATGAAAACTTCCAAACAACTTCCACAAAACTCCAGAAGAAAAAGAACAATTCTATAATACCCAAAACTAAGATGCCAGAAAAGAAATGGACCAAAAAAAAAATCAAACCCGAGAGTGGTTAGAAGGCTTGACCAAAGAATGGGGAAAAAAGAAGAGTCAAATGCTCTTAACACAATGATTAAAAGAAGAAATAATGGCTTAGAATAGAGGCAAGAATTCTTAGGAAATGCAATCTAAGATCTACTTATACATTCATATTAAACATATTTTGACATTAGTCATGATATAAAGAAGAATTATCTGACACAAGGAATAGAGGAGATGGAATTCAAATTTTCAATTATACAAAAAAAACCTTAAAAGTCAAAAGGAAGGAAAAATAAAAGAATATTTGTGCTATCTATAACAAAAACTGGCCAACTCAAGGCAAGAATGTGATAAGTGTTGGTCTAGAAAAATATGAGAAAACAAAAAAAAACCACTGATACTTTATTTTCAGGAAATTGTAAAAAAAAAATCATCTGGAAACATTGGGACAACAGGGTAGAATGGAATTTGATCCAATACAGAGGGTGCCATGAGAAAGGAAATATAACTTTCTCTCACTCTAAAATATAGTTACCAAGCTCCAAAGATATCAGATCTGGAGAACATAAAAAACGACTAAGAAAACAGATCACATACTAAGGGAACCCTCTTCAGAACTGCTAAGGATTCCTTATCACTCATGAGAATTGAAAGGAAAAAATAAAATATTCATTGAGAGCTACAGTGTCCAAAAAATATGTCATCTGTGCTGCTGTACTCTGTCCTATTCAGAATATACCTCAATCAATATATTTAGTTCTGGATCTACATACAAGGGAAGATAAGCCAAAGAGCCTGTAGTTCATGACATATGGAGGAATCGTTGAAGGAACTGTTAAGCCAAAGAAGCAAAAATTTAGCAGGGACATAATACCTCCCTGCAGGTGTTTGAAATGCTAGCAATGTGAAAGAGAAAACTGATTTGCTGTACGTCATCCCAGGAAGCAAAACTGGATAAATGGTTAGAAGTTAAATAAATGCAGATTACAGTTGAACATAAATAAAAACTCTCTAACAAGTAACCCTATTCAAAAGTAGAATGGGCTGCCTCTGAAGGTAGCTGGTTCCTCCTCACTAAAGGTCTTTAAATGAAGACTGAATGGGCATATTTTCTGAATATAATAGTGGGAATTCAGTACTAATGTTTTTCCTCCAAGGTCCATTCAAACTAAGTTTTTCTGATTCTGTACAGTCAGACCAATGTCTTCTCTGAATTGCCTGGTTGTTTGACAAATGTGATTAGTTTGGCATTCTCTAAGTGCAGTTTAATTTCAATTTTTTCTAAATTTACCTTAAAATCTGTATCAGTAAATCATACCAAGAAACGAAATGCCAACACAAGTGCTCCATCCATCACTGTGAAAGAACAACTGTGGCTGTGAAATGCTGCTTCTATGAACAGCTGAAGCAGAATCTTTGGCTGGAAATCAAGAAGGATTGAAATAGCAATTAAGAACAAAAATAATGGAAATGAGGGAACACTTTTATTTATTAACCTTATTTTTATTGAAGGTGTCACTAATTATATCAATTAGTGTTTGTGCTTAATACAAAGATCAATACCTTTCAGAAACCATGACCATCATCGGCACCATGCTAGAAAACTGACCCAGTTGACAATAAATCCACCCTAAAACAGTATAACTAGTATTAACTTTTTAAAAATATGTGGTAAGGGACCTGTGAACTCATCAATGCAGATGTTTTCTCCAGTGATGCAGAGAGCAACTTAAATATACTTGCCTATCTGTCCTGTGATACACTTTTAAAAAAAAATAATTTATTTTAGTTTTCAACATTCACTTCCATAAAGTTCTGATTTTTTGATTTTCTGCCCCACCCTCTCCTCCCCCTTCCCCAAGACAGCATGCAATCTGATATAGGCTCTACTTATACGTTCATATTAAACATATTTTCACATTAGTCATGATGTGAAGAAGAATTAGAACCAATGGGAGGAACCAGAAAAAAGAAGAAACAAAACAAGAGAAAAGGAGAGCAAATAGTATGCTTCTGTATTGTTGATGTATTTTTGCTTAATTTGAAGATCTTCCCATCCATTAATAGGTCTATTTGATCTGCTTAAATCACATGGAAGCCCAAGTCACATGTGGTGGGAGGAGCTTGCTGAATGGGTAGAGCAAAAAGGGTGAAGCAGAACTGAGAGGAAGTGAGGTTAGAGTAGTTAGAGTGGTGGGAGAGAGTGGAAGGAGGCAAGGAGGCAGCTAGGATTGTGAGTGTTTGTTTGTGGGAAGGCCTGAGCAGGAGGAAGGCTTTGGAATGGCTTTGCACCCTGCAGTGGTAATGTGTATTAACTTCTTTGTTGCTACGATGGATTCGGTTTACTGGTGTTGGGATTTGGCTTTCTGGCATCTGAATAAATGTTTTGCTTCTTTTTTCTATATGGAGAGTCTGTTATATTTTGTGATTCAGAACCATGCTGGCATATTCATGGCAATAGCAACCACTGCGAATATTGCCTTGACAATACAGCTCCCATCCACATTTAGACACCAAAGTTCTTTCTCAAGATGTGGATAGCATTTTCCATCATGAGTCTCTTGGAGTTGTCTTGGATCTTTGCACTGCTGAGCATAGCTAAGTCTATCAAAGTTAGTCATTGCACAGTATGACTGTTACTGTGTACAATATTTTTCCGGTTCTGCTCATTTCACTCAGCATCAGTTCACATAAGTCTTTCCAGGTTTTTCTGCTCATCATTTTTTATAGCATAATAGTATTCCATTACATTCATATACTACAACTTGCTCATCATTCCCCAACTGATGGACACCCTCGATTTCCAAGTCTTTGCCACCACAGAAAGAACTGCTATAAATATTTTTGTACATGTGGAGTCCTTTTCCTGTTTTTATGATCTCTTTGCGATACAGACATAGAAGTGGTATTGTTGGGTCAAAGGGTATGCACAATTGTATCTATGCTACCCTTTAGCAGGATGTAGTTTCTTTCCTTGTGTCTTTTAATTAGATCTATTTTTGTTTTTGCTTTGTCTGAGATCAGCATTTCTACCCCTGCTTTTTTTACTTCAACTTAAGCATATATATATTCTGCTCCAGCCTTTTACCTTTACTCTGTGTGTATCCCCCTGTTTCAAATGTGTTTCTTATAAACAACATCTTGTAGGATTATCTTAATCCACTCTGCTATCTGCTTCCATTTTATAGGAGAGTTCATCCCATTCACATTCACAGTTATGATTACTATCTATCTTTATCTCCATCTTATTTTCCCCTGTTAATGATTTTCTCTTTCCTCTCTCTCTTTCCCTCCTCACTAGAGTTTTTCTTTCAACCACCACCTCCTTCTGTCTGCCCTCTCTTCTATCAGATCCTTCCCTTTTCTTCCCCTTTACCTTTACTACTTCTCTCTCTTCTATACAATCTCTCCCTTTTCTTTCCCCTTTCCCCTCTTACTTCCGATAGGATAAGTTAGATTTCTATGCCTAATTGACTATGTTATTCCCTCTTTGACTCAAATTTGATGATAGTAGGGTTCAAATAATGCTCATCTCCCTCCCTTCTTTCCCTCTACTGTAATGGGTTTTTGTGCCTTTTCATGTGATTTAATTTACCCTTCTCTGCCTCTCCCTTTCCTCTTCTCCCAGTACAATCCCTTTTTACCACTTAGATTTTTTTTATCATCACATCAAAGTCAACTTACACCCATGTCTTCTGTCTATGTATACCTCTTTTAAATAGCATGATAATACAGTTCTCAAGAGTTACGAGTGTCATCTTCCCTTGTAGAGATGCAAATAGTTTGCTCTTATTAATAACATGTTGTTGTTTTTTTTCTTTCCTGTTTACCTTTTTATACCTCTCTTGAGTCTTGTATTTGAAGATCAAATTTTCCTCTGAACTCTGGTGTTTTCATCAGGAAAGTCTGAAAGTCTTCTATTTCACGAAATATTCGTTTCCTTACCTGAAAGGTTATTCTCAGTTTCCCTGGGTATTGATTCTTGGTTGTAATCCAAGCTCCTTTGCCTTATGGAATATCGTACTCTACACCCTCCAATTTTTTGATGTAGAAGCTAAAAGAGCCAGCATAATTCTGACTGTGGTTCCAAGATATTTAACTTGTTTCTTTCTGGCTGTTTGCAGTATTTTCTCCTTGACCTAATAATTCTGGAATTTGGCTAAAATATTCCTTGGCATTTTCAATTTGGGATCTCTTTCAGGAGATGATCATTGGATTCTTTTGATGACTATTTTACCCTTTGGTTCTAGGACCTTAGGATAGTTTTCTTTGATGATTTCCTGAAAGATGCTATCCAGGCTCTTTTTTTCATCCTGGTTTTCAGGTAGAGCAATAACTTTTAGATTGTCTCTCCTGGGTCTATTTTCCAGGTCAGTTGTTTTGCCAGTTTTATGTTTTCTTCTATTTTTTTTTTCATTCTTTTGTTGTTGTGTGACTGATTCTTGATATCTCATAGAGTCATTAGCTTCCACTTGCCCAGCTCTAATTTTTAAGAAATTGTTTTCTTCCATTAGATGTTGTATCTCCTTTTTCTATTTAGCCCATTTTATTTTTTAAGGACTTTGTGTCTTCAATGAGTTTTTGTGCCTCCTTTTCCATTTGACCAATTCTACTTGTTAAGGAGCTGTTTTCTACAGCAAATTTTTGTCCTTTCTTTTCCAAGCTATTGACTCTCTCTTGCATACCTCTCATTTCTTTCCCCAATTTTCCTTTTATCTCTCTTATTTGACTTTGAAAATCCTTCTTTAGTTCTTTGAAAAAAGCTTTTTGGGCTTGAGACCAGTTCATATTCCCCTTTGAGATTTTGGATATGGGTATACTGAAAAAGTTGTTCTCTTCTGAATTTGTGCCTTGATCTTCCTCATCCCCATAATAAGAATCTATGGTCATTATCTGTTTCTGCTTTTTGCTCATGATGTTTGCCTAATTCCTGGCTTTTAGATTGAGCTCTCCTGCTGGAGTGCAGTGGGCAATGACCCAAGCTTCTTGTCTTAGGAGCCTGGGACCTGGTCACAGACTTTGTATGCTGGGGCCTCAGGTGTTGGCGGCTGGAGGCTGTAGGGATCTGGCTGAGCTGGGATCAGCAACACTGGAACTCACAGGGTGTGGGTGGGGAGTCTGGCCCCAGGGAGAAACCTGTTTGCCTGGACTTTGCACTCAAATGTTTGGCTCCTGCTCACACGGGCCTTGCACTCAAAAGTTTGGAGGATGTCTGCCAGCCTGGAGCTGTGCCTCCCAGAGTTATGCTGAAGCACTGGAAGATTCGGCTGCTGGAGAACACCAGAATACATAGTGTTTTTCTGAGCAGGTATCTACCAGCTCCCCTGCCTATACTGAGGCACTGGGGGAGGGGGGTGTCCTGGTGTTGGTGTTTGCCTGCTCCACCACCCTGGGGCTCAGGGTCTCCCCCTGGTTTCCTTAAGAGGGGCTTGCCACTGGCTTGCTGGGATATCTTTCATCCTGTACTGCTCCCCCTTTCCTAGAGAGAGAGATGCCTTTCCCATTAATCCCTCAAACTTCCTAGGCTACAAGACTGTTACACCCCATCTTTCTACTGGCTCAGTTGTTCTAGGATTTTTCCTGGGGTGATATTTTCTTAACTTCTAGAGGTCAGTAAGGGGAGGTGAGAGCAACTTACTTCCAACTCCACCATCTGGGCTCCCAGAAGCAGAACTCCCCTCTGCCTTTCTAAAAGTTTGCCACAAGGCATCCATCCACCCAATGTGCTTGGTAGCCTTCTTCACTTTCTATTGACATCAGGAGGATTTTTACTTTTAAGTTTACTTTTTCAATCCTGAAATCTGTTTCCTAATTCTGATATTATTCAATTTTCTCTGTGTGTATGTCTTATCATTTGATTACATAAAGTAAATATCCTATTTAACCACAAACTGAGTAACTAAGTAATGCACACATTAAGACCACAAGGAGAAGGCAAATTTTCTGTTTAGCCAAGCAGCTGTCACTTTTGGTTTGTCAAGCACAAAACACTTTAATGCTTCAGACATGACAAAGTTCAGATTATCCAAGTAAAAATAAATAAAAACATTTCCACTGTTTTATTAAAAAAATTATGGAAGTTACCAAGAAGAGTGGAAGAAAAAGTTACAATCCTTTTATTTTTTTTCAAAGAGCCTAATAAAATCTTCTCGTTCTCTATTAAAAATATGAATCAACAATAAATAATGCAAAATAGAGATATTGTCATCTCCTTGATTAGAAAACAAGATAAGCAGCAGTTTTAATTTAAAGATGAAAGAACTCTGAACTTGAAGTAAGAAAGCCCAAGTTTGATTTCTGGATCCAACACTTACAAGAGGAGCAAGAAAAAAACAAGTCACTTAAATTGTCTGAGCTTATTTCTTCTTCTATAGAACTAATACAATTAATGTTTTTTAAAAGCTCACAAAATTCTAGCATCTAATAGATGAACTTTTACCTCATCTAATCTAGTAACTAGATTTCTACGCACTTCCCAGCTACCCTCAAGTCATTACTTTTTGTGTACCTTCCCTCTTCCCACTCCAATTTTCACCTCTGTCTTCTCTTTATGTGTGAATTCCCCTATTAGAACATAAGTTTCTTAAAGGCAGAGACCATCTTGTTTACTTGTTCTTGTATCTTCGGTACTTAGTACAGTTCCTGGAACAGACAAAATAGTTAATTTTTTTCTTTCATTCTTTCACAATGTTGTTTAATTAAACCAATGTTTAGATAAAGTATTGTGTTTATTTTTAAGTGCTTATGTATTAAGCATCTACAATGTGCAAAGATATTATGTCATAAACATAGTAGGTACAAAGACAAAATAGAAACATTAAACAAAATTGTCAAATTTATATTCTTCTAATCTAGATACAGCATTAACACAATAAGTGCAATACTGGGAAAGGATTGAAAGGAATAAACCAGAGATCAGACAAAGAGATCTAGGAATCTGAGACGAGGGAAAGCACTAATAACTGAGAGGATAAGAGAAGTCTAAACAAAGGACATGACAGCTATTTTGAATTTTGAAAAGCGAATGGGAATGCGGGACTGAAGCATAAATATATAGAGGAAGAAATAGCTAACAGTTCAGAGAATAGAACTAAAACAGAGAGTGAAAGGGAGTAAAATGAAATAAGTCAAGAAAAATAAGTTAAAGCAAGATTGTGGAAGTCCTTAAATACCAAACTAATAAGATTATAATTTAGCTAAGAGAAAATTGGGAACCACTGAAATTTTTGTCAGTGTTGGTGTCATAGTCAAACCTGTTTCAGGAAGGTAATTTCTTTAGCTGTGTGAGAATGGGTTGGAGGAAAGAAAATGATGACAGGAAAACCATTTATGAGGCTATCATAATAGTACAGGTAACAGGGAATGATAGAGGCCTGAACTGAGGTGATCACCAAGTTAAGAGAGGCACGAGTATGAGAAATGTGGTAGAGACAAAATGAACAGAATCTCATTGGACATGAAGAGGATGACAAAAAGGGAAGAAGATAATTCAAAGTTTATAAACATGTGAGACTAGGAGGATGGTGGTGCCATCAACAAACATGCAGAAATTTGAAAAAGTTCCATTTTCAATATATTGAATTTGAGGTTCTGATTTACCATACAGATGGGGATGCCCAACAGGCTGCAGGACTGGATCTCAGAAGAGAGAATAAGGCAAGATATATGGATTTAGGAGTTATCTCCATTGAATAGACAATTAAACCAATTGGGTTGGAACCCAGAGGAAAGAGTATAAAAGAAGAGAGCTCAAAAATGAGCCTCAGAAGATAACACACTCAAGATATGGGAAGATGGGTGATAATCTAGCAAAGGAGACTGGAAAGAAATTGTGAGTAGGTCTCAAAGAAGCAATGTCCTGGAAGTCAAGGCAAGAAAGAATGTCCAGGAAGAAGGATTGATTGACTTTGTCAAAAGCTTCAGAAAGATAAAAAGGAGTGAGAACTAAGACAGAATAAGTGGTTTCTCAAATGAGAGATTGTTATTTGTAGTGTCAAATGCAAAAAGCTATTAAAACAATGCATAGCAGGCTGCAACAACACTGTATTTTGGTTGATTTCTCCTACTTTCTCCCAGTCAAACTTCTATCTCCCTACAAGTCAGAATAAGACAAAAAGGGAAGTGATTGAGTAGGAAAAGAGAGTGAGAGTTTTCCCCCAGAAAAATGATCTAAGAAAATGAGCAGAAAGAGGCTGTGGAGTAAATTCTGCTGCCTCTTATCAAATCAAGCTGCTATAGGACTGGAAACAAAGTAGATGCCCGTCAATTGTCATCTAAATGAATTGTGGTGCATCGATGGAATGGAATGTAGGAAAGGACAAATAAGAAGGATAGAGAAACATGGAAAGACTTGCATAAACTGAAACAGAGTGAAATATGCAGAGCCAGTTAAATAATACGTACAATAACTACAACAGTGTAAAAAGCACCTCAAAGAACTGAAAGCAAATGCTACAAATTTATAACAACAAGCATGGCATGTACACAGAGAAAATTTAATATTGGAAAAAGAGGACTTCAGCATTGAAAAAAATATCATTTATAGACTTATGATATAATAAGATATTCAAAATAGGTTGATTTTAAAGCAAAAATCCTCTTGATGTCAAAAGAAGGAAAGGAGGGCTACCAAACACATTGGATGAATGGATGCCTTGTGGCAAACTTATAGGAAGGCATGGTCAAGAGTGTCACATAATGCACAGGCATGTATGGGTTGCTTTCTACATCACTAGAGAGAGCATCTACATTGATGAGGTTACTGGTCTCGGGTAATATGTGAGTATATTCAAAAAGTTTAGTACTAGTTACATTTTCTTGGGGAAGATAGTCAATTGGATCAGTTTTCTAGCACATTAGTGATGATGTTCATTGTTTCTGAAAGGTATTACTATTTGCTTGAGGCACAAACAATAATTTATATCATAATTAGTGACACCTTTTTTAATTTAATATTTTTCATTTTCAACATTGATTTCCACAAGATTTTGAGTTACAAATTTTCTCCCCATTTCTACCCTCCCCCCCACCCTAAGATGGCATAAATTCTGATTGCCACTTTCCCCAGTCTGCCCTCCGTTCTACCACCCCATTCCCCCTCCCCATTCCTTTTCCCCTTACTTTCTCGTAGGGCAAGATAGATTCCTATACCCCACTGCCTGTATATCTTATTTCCCAGTTGCGTGTAAAAACAACATTTTTAAAAAAAACATTTGTTTTTAGAACTTTGAGTTCCAAATTCTCTCTCTTCCTCCCTCCCCACCCAACCTCCTTGAGAAGGCAAGCAATTCAATATAGGCCACACATGTATCATTATGCAAAACACTTCCATAATAGTCATGTTGTGAAAGACTGACTATATTTCCCTTCATCCTATCCTGTCCCCCTTTATTCGACTTTCTCCTTTGACTCTGTCCCTTTCCAAAAGTGTTTGCTTTTGACTACCTGCTCCCCAAATCTGCCCTCCCTTCTATCATTCCCCCCTCTTATCTGCTTCCCCCCCGCCTACTTTCCTGTAGGGTAAGGTACCCAATTGAGTGTGTATGTTATTCCCTTCTTAAGTCAAATCTGATGAGAGCGCGATTCACTCACTCTCTTTCACCTACCCCCTCTTCTCTTCCATTTCAACAGCTTTTTCTTGCCACTTTTATGCAAGAAATTTACCCCATTCTATCTCTCTCTCTCTACTTCCCCTAATATATTCCTCTCTCACCCCTTAATTTTATTTTTTAGATATCATGCCTTCATTCAACTCACCCTGTGCCCTCTGTGGGTGTGTGCGTGTACGCATATTCCCTTCAGCTACCCTAATACTGAGGTCTCATGAATTATACACGTCATCCTTCCATGCAGGAATGTAAACAAAACAGTTCAACCTCACTAAGTCCCTTATGATTTCTCTTTCCTGTTTACCTTTTCATGCTTGTCTTGCTTCTTGCATTTGAAAGTCAAATTTTCTATTCAGCTCTGGTCTTTTCATTGAGAATGCTTGAAAGTCCTCTATTTTATTGAAAATCTATATTTTGCCCTGGAGCATGATACTCAGTTTTGCTGGGTAGGTGATTCTTGGTTTTAATCCTAGCTC
Organism: Phalanger gymnotis; assembly: GCA_028646595.1. Taxonomy (NCBI): domain Eukaryota; kingdom Metazoa; phylum Chordata; class Mammalia; order Diprotodontia; family Phalangeridae; genus Phalanger; species Phalanger gymnotis. Next base: position 313,692,171 of record CM053623.1, on the reverse strand, counting down.
TGTTGACATCTGAAATATCATATTCCAAGCCCTTCAAGCTCTTAATGTAGAAGCTGCTAGATCTTGTTATCCTGATTGTGTTTCCACAATACTCAAATTGTTTCTTTCTGAATGCTTGCAATATTTTCTCCTTAACCTGGGAACTCTGGAATTTGGATATAATATTCCTATGACTTTTCTTCTTGGGATCTTTTTCAAGAGACAATTGGTAGATTCTTTCAATTTCTATTTTGCCCTCTAGTTCTAGAATATCAGGGCAGTTTTCCTTGATAATTTCTCAAAAGATGATGTCTAGGCTCTTTTTTTGATCATGGCTTTTGGGTAGTTCAATAATTTTTAAATTATCTCTCCTGGATCTATTCTCTAGGTCAGTGGTTTTTCCAATGAGATATTTCACATTGTCTTCCATTTTTTCATTCTTCTGGTTCTGTTTTAAAATTTCTTGATTTCCGATAAAGTCACTAACTTCCACTTGCTCCATTCTAATTTTTAAGGCAGTATTTTCTTCAATGATCTTTTGGACCTCCTTTTCCATTTGGTTAATTCTGCCTTTTAAGGCATTCTTGTCCTCATTGGCTTTTTGGAGCTCTTTTCCCAAAGGTGTTATTTTCTTCAGTATTTTTTGGGTCTCCTTTAGCAAGTCATTGACTTGTTTTTAGTGATTTTCTTGCATCATTCTCATTTCTTGTCCCCACTTTTCCTCTACTTCTCTTACTTGCTTTTCCCAATCCTTTTTGAGCTTTCCCACAGCCTGAGACCAAGTTGTATTTTTCTTGGAAGCTTCTGATGTAGGCTCTTTGATTTTGCTGGCTTCTTCTGGCTATATGTTTTGATCTTGTTTGTCAGCAAAGAAAGATTCTACAGTCTGAGTCCTTTTACACTGCTTGCTCATTTCCCCAGCCATACTTGACTTTTAAGCTTTTTGTCAGGGTATGACTGCCTTCAGAGTGAAGACTGCTTTGTCCCAAGCTTCAGGGGTTTTGCACTTCTGTTTTCGGAGCTACTTCTAATCTGAGGTGGTATGATGCTCCTTTCCTGGCCTGTGCTCTGGTTTGTGAGTGCAGGGACTCTTTTCTGCTGTGTAACCACCAGAAGGATCCCTTCTCTACAGCCAGCACAAAGCTCTGCCACACCAGCTCTCCTCTTCCCCCAAGAACTGCCAAGCAGGACCACATCCAGATCCAAGCAGGTCAAAGCAAGAGAACCTTGCGTCAATGGCAGCAAAGAGATCCCTGCACTCCTGCTCAGATCAGCTGTTTTGTTTCTCCCACTATGTGGGCCTGGGGCCAGAAGCACCCTCCATGCTGTTGCTCTTGCTGCTCCTGCTGCCACCACTACTGCAGCCACCTCTGGAACCCCAGGGCTGCACTTCCCTCACCCATATTCAGCAGTTTTCCTACTGACCTGCACCATTGTGTTTGGTGTTTGTGGGTTGAGAAGTCTGGTTACTGCCACAGTTCAGTGATTCAGGGCCCTGAGGCCTGCTCCACCCAGTCTACTCTGCACCTGGTCTGTCCTTGCCTGGCCCATGTTTGGCTGTGCTCTGTTCCCAGCACAATACGATAGACCCTTCCCAACAACCATCCAGGCAGTCTTGGGCTGGAGAGTAATTTCCCTCTGTTATTTCATGGGGTCTGTAGCTCTAGAATTTGTTTAAAGTCATTTCTTACAGGTGTTTGGAGGTATTTGGGGGAGAGTGTAAGCAAGTCCCTGTTTTCATGCTGCCACCTTGGCTCCACCCCCCTTTACTGACACTTTCGATAAAAAAAGGATCTGAATAGACAACTTGCCTTAGTCCTTTGCAGAGTTGAGAGACCCAAAGGTATGGAACATTGCAATAATTTTCAGACTTTTCTCAATGCATTCATTGATATCATTCTTCTTCCTCTTTTTCTTTAAATATTTTTTGTTACATGGAAAGAGGAAGAGGAAGAATGCAGAAGAAAATTTAGAAGATATTTTAAAAGATAGTAACAAGCTTTTTTAATGAATCCACTTTTGTTATTCAGTTGGTTCAGTCATGTCCTGGCAAAGCTGAAAGAAATTTAAAACCTAGACACTCTTAAAGTATATGCTGACACATTCTAATACACTAAGTCTCAGTGGCCTCTGGTCCTCCAAAGTCTCTATGATCTTTTCTCTTCTGAATCATCTTCATTTGTAGCAAATGCAAGCTCTGTGTGTGTCCATATGTCTGAGTGTGTTTAAGGTATTAATGACTTTTTCTCCATATCATCTGTCCCTGTTTCATTATATAGATGCTTCTGTAGTATAGCTACAAGTAAAGTAAAATTGCTAGATAGCATTTAGGTTCTGTGTTGTTGTTGTTGTTGTATTTTGTCCTTCATTCTTGAAGAAGACCATGACATCAGGGAAATGATGACATGACTTGAAGTTGACTTTGATTTGAGTGAGGGAAGGCTGTTCAAGGTCACCATGCTCACTTTCTCCTCCAGAGCCATCTAGGTCCAGTGGCCTGATATTCACCAGGATGTCTAGAGATGACCCAGGATGCATTAGGAGACCTTCCAGGCTAAGGGCTTTTCAGGTTCTCACTTTGAGTGAGGTAATGCCCAATCAGTGAATAGGCCTCTTTAAGAAGTTAATCAAGGGATGGCCCCTTTAATCGAAAATTCAAAATTAAAAAAAAAAAATCAAACTGGGAAGGGGAGATGCTCAGGGTTCCTGCCCAAAAGAGAAACAGTTACTATTTAGTATTTACATTCACTCTGTGCTAGGAGAGCAGGGACCTATTCAATCTATGAGCTCCACAGTGAGTTGGGCTTAAAGCTTGGTTTTTGAGAAAGAAATCTCATCAGTAAACCCAAAGTTAAGGAGCCAGTCTTTGCCCATCAGGAGAGGAAAGGAGTAGAGCATAGGGGCAGGAGGAGAGGTGAGGCGCAGGGAGAGGAGGAGAGGAGAAGCTACTCACAGGTTGTGTTTGTCCTTCATTCTCAAAGAGGATCATGACACCATGGAAATGATGACATGACTTGCAGTTGACTTCAGTTTGAGTGAGGGAGGGCTGCGAGGGAAGGCAAAGAAAGAAGTATGAAGAGATGAGAATGATGCTTACCCTCCAGAACCATCTGGAGGATGATGGTTCTGCATAATGAATAAACAGTAAATGAACAAAACCTCTGAAGTTTAATACTGGGTATAACTTACTCAGACATATTTCTATATTCTGCTAGCAGAGACAGTATATTATAATGAAAAAGTATCAAAATAGGAATTATTCAACCTGTGGACAATTCACAGCTCTGCCATGAAGTCTCCCCCTAACCTGAGACAAGGCATATCTACTCCCTAGCCCTCATTTTTTCTTGTCAGTAAAATGAAGAGGTTGCACCATGGAAAAAGTACTTGCCCTGAAGTCACATAACCTAGGTTTAAAGTCGGTCTCTGATGCTATTACCTCAATGATTTTGCACAGGACACTGAACTTCCCAAGTCTTCCTTCACTTTACTCATCTGTAAAATGAGGAAATTTGACTAGACATGATGCATGTAGCATCTGTTGATAACCTAGAAAATGGGATTTAGAGTGACACATGACGGTGAAAATCCCTTGCCCCTTCCTTGCCTAAAAAAGGGAAGAGAAGAAAAACACCAATGGCTAACTGCTGAGGGTGGGAAGGCAGACAAAGAAGTATGAAGAGATGAGAATGATGCTCACCAAAAAAAAAGGACAGATAATGAGACACTCTTCCATGCCACCACCCCGCCCCAAGAAAAATAGTGCTATCCCTCTAAGTAAATACCCAGGGGTCAGCTTAACATCTTATTTGTACCTATCCCAAGAAGTCCAACTTTCACCAAACTATATCTAGACAGAGGAAAATGGCTTGTGAACAAAGCACGTCTGGATAAAATGCAAATCCATTTTCAAGCCCTCTCTCGACTCGCTCCCAGAAAGGAGAGAAGCCAGAGCTAAATTGTAGTTGAGCTTTCCCCATAAATGATTAAACAGGATTTCTATCTCACTTAAAAATGGTGGCGCTAACAGGATCGATTGAGTGCCTGCTCACCAACATTTAGGCCTTCTCCCAGGTTACAGGGGAAACCCTATCTACCTTCAACCCCTGCCCTGCCCCTCCACACACACATACTCCTAATTAAGAAATAAATTTAAGCAACCAGACTCTGACAGCACAGTTTCTGCTAGAGCCCAATGGCCACAAACCAGAGGGTGCTAGATTTGGGCATTGTTATGTGAATAATATCTGCATATGCATGCTGTTATGGCTTTTGCTACAAAATTAAGACCACTATTGGTCAGGCTTAGGAAAAAGGGATGGCCAAGCCATATGGAACATAACTGATCTCATGACAGGCTGGGACTGAATTTCAAAGTGTTAGAGCATTTACTATCAACTGGAAATTGCTAACAAAAAGCAATTGATCCTCTTTGGATGGAGGTGCCATGCTATTTTTGTATCACTTCTTGCTATCATCCTGCAGGTAAGCAGGATCTTGCTGACACAGGGTTTCCTACAGAGGAACCAGGGTGAGATTTTTCAGAGGCCTGGGAGTTGTATTATGAGCAGTTGCATTTTGCACAAACAGCTTAGCACAGGTGCCAGGCTCATTACCTGACCCTGGAGCACTTAGCTCCTTAGTTGAGCAAGCTGGTTTCCCGTTATGTAACAACATCTGAGAAGGGCTTTGAAGTGTGGCTGGAAATGCCTCTGATGAACTGTGTGTTTCATTTAGTACCAGAAGATGGAACCACTCACATTCGGCAATCCTACCTTCCAGTCCTGTGCTTTTTATCCCTCCTGAAAAGTAGACAGATTCTCTATTTTGGTTTGAGGACATTGTTCTTCAGTGTTTAGTTTGAGGGTGTGTTTTTCTGCTTTGAGTTTGTTTATTTCTTTTAATGAACTATTCATGCAGCCCTTTAGAAAATAATTAATTCTTGTCACTATGGAAAAGAAGCACAATCCAAGTAACTTTGTAAGGAGAGTTACCTTGCTGCTTAAAGTGTTAAACTATAGATGTTGTTAGTGAGATATGGTTATGAATCATAATAATTACAATAAACAGATATTTATAACTTAAAATTCTGCCATAAAGGACATAGGATGAGAGTATTGACATAAAGATGCATCCATTGTCAGTCAAAGTTATGTTTTCTTGTCAATTGTCCTGATCAATAAAAACATTCATTTTGAGTATTTGAAAGATTCCATCTAAATTTCTAAATCTTCCTTTATGAGCACTTAGAAACAATGTTTATTTCTCTCCGGCAGTTCCTTTTAATATGGAAACACGAAAAGATCTTCATTGTTAAGTCTGCAGAGAGACAAGAGGATGGAAGCAGGCAGGGAACGAATGCCATCAGGAAAGAAGCAAACTTGTCCATAGTGCACAATTGAGACATTTGTAAAAGGAAACAATTTCCCTTCCCTTTCTTATGGTTAACAAAAGTAAACATTTGCCAGAACCCATCTTTTATTGCCCACATGTGGGTTATTCATGGAGTGAAATGAGCTGTCCTTTGTGTGAGCTGCACACATCTTGAAGATGAATGTAGTTGGTCCCAGCTGCCTCATCCATTCTGTGTCCCCTGAGAGAGATGCCAAAGTAAGACTCAGGGAAAATCCAAATCTTTGGGGGGATCTTTTTTGTCTAGACCTTCGATTTCATCCATGTCAATGTAGTAACTCACAAGTGCAGGTCAGCAACTTGTCTATACCTTATAATTTTAAACAGTAGATTGGAGCAGTAAGAGGTTAAATGACTGGCTCATGGTCACACAGTCTGTATGTGTCGAAGGCAGGACTTAAATCCCTGATCTTCCTGCCATCACAGCCAATTCTCTGTTCACTATGTCCTACTGCCTTTTGTTGAATATTTATATCAAAAGAAATGGGATTTTTTATTATTCAAATTATTCAAGTCATGATCCTAAGTCTTTGCGAGCATGTAAAATGATAGCTATTTTTAAAATATGTATGCATGAAATAGTAGAGAACAATAAGTACTCTGAGTTGTCTAGAGAAGATGAGAGAAAGGAAAGGAGCCACACAGGTGTATAACCACATGGCACCTAGCAGAAGAAGAAAGAGGAGGACAATGCTACAGCCTCTGCAATAGCAGATCTGCTTTGAATGACACGGCCTTCATCTTACAGAAAACAGGTAACATAACTACATTTTATGGCATTAACTTTAGTCCCATCAGTAGTAATAGAATGAACTTCCCTGGTAGATAAAGAAAATGTTGGGCAAACTCATGTGAGGAAATACGCGCATCAAACATTATTTTACTCTCGTACTTTTACAAAATTCTTCCTTGCTCAATGTTTTACCTAAATCAATATAGATGACCAATGCCAGAAAACAACTCTTTCAGGCCTATAATCTATGAGTTACTACAACCAAAAATAAAAAGTATTATCTAGTGGTCAACCCAGGTGACGAAAACTCGCCATACCTAGTTATACTGGTCACCTGGAAGAACAGATTCACCTACTATTGATAAGCCAGTACTCCAAGCTTTTCCATTTTGGCAGAATCTCCTGCAATTTGAGATTAAATGGCACAGCCAAAACATTAATTTCTTTATTTGTCTGCCTGCTTCCTGTCCTTCCCTTCTTCATCAACACAGTTGTTGTATTGATACTCTTAAAAGACGGAATTATGGCCTATGGGATAAAATACTTTTTCACCAGCTTTGCATTTAAAGCCCTCTATAATCTGCCTCCCACCTAGCGTTCCAGTTTTATTTCATACTATACATATTTACATTTACATTGTGTATATTTACATACGTGTTACATTTCATATTACATTTTCCATTCCAGTTAAAGTGGCCTACCAGCCCCATGCTTTACATTCTATCTCTGAACTTTGTGTCTTTGCCCACACGTGGGCGAACTGCCCTCCTTCCTCACCTCTGGCTCTTACAATCGTTCGCTTCCTTCTAGTTTTCCTACATGAGCCCTTTCCTGATCTCCCTTCTTCCCCATCCCACACCCATTTATTACTATTTTCTCTCTCTTAAAATTTATTCGTATTATATATTCTTTGTTCATGTGTCTCTCTTTACATGTACTTCCCCCAGCAGAATATAAACTTCTCAAAGGCAAAGAATATCTTATTTTTGTCTGTTTTATTGCCAGTGGCTAACACATAGTAGGAATTTAATAGTTGCTGAATTGAGCTGAGTTGAATTCCCATAGTCTTGAGGATATCAAGGGTCAGCCTCTATGTCATCATGAGGCACTGCTCACTCCTTGTATGACCTTGGGTACTCATTTAAAATCCATAAGGTTCAATTTCCCCATCTGTAAATTGAAGTGGTTGGGCTTAGGTGGCCTCTAAAGTCCCTTCTTGCTCTAACCATATTCACCACATGACCTATAAATTTTAGCAAAAGAGTTATTTAATTACTAAAAGAAGAAATGTGAGTGAAAACTTTAGGTTGCATCACTCTACCAGGGTATTTGAGCTCCATTTGTCAGAGATTCTACTTAAACTCACTTCAATCAAATTTTCAGAACAGATGGCAGAGATCAGAGAAGTCTAAAATCCCAGATTTTTGACTATGTTTTCCCTTCTTCTCATACAGCCCGGACCAATTTCCAGCTTTAGAACCCACACTCTCACTAAGAATCCTGATCCCACAGCCAGCCTTCCTTGGCTCATCAAGCTAACCTCTGGCCATTGCTCTACTCTTGGTCTCACAAACACCAGCCATGGTTCCCTTTGAGAAACAGCCCTTTGCAAGCTGTCTAGGATTTTCAGAATCTTAAAAGCTTGAAAGAAGCAAGAAGGTTAGATTATTGAGGAGCCAGATTATAAAGGCAGCTGAATTAGAATATAAAGAATGAGCATATCATAGGATGACAGATTTTGAGCTAGAAGGAAACTTTGAGGCCACTAGTGCCACGTTTTATAGATGAGGAAAATGATACCCTGACAGATGAAGATTCAGCCTCCTCCCCTACCTTCCTTACCTCTTCTCGCATACCCTTACTAAATCCAATGTACCACATTGTCTCAGTCCTTAATAACCGACTTTGGTAAGCAGAGACATCATATTCCTAATTACACATCTAAAAACTCACTCATTTAAATAACCATTCAAAAAACACCAACAATAACTACAGTCAACCCTTGCATTCCTCAGCAGAGGAGATAACTTATAAAAATTACTGGCTTCGAAGTGAGTATAGCATCACCTAAAGTTCCTAATTATTCATAACCAAGACGAGAGAAAAAAAGGTGTGAGAGACTAAAATAAAAGCTCCCTTCCTGTTTTCAGCAGAGTTGGCCAGCAAGCAAGCTCTGAGCAATTGCTCATCTGTTTCCAAAAACCAAACCACCCCTCAAAGCATGAGACTGGTCATTGCTGAAGTTACTGGAAAGAATGAGCCACAGGCATTGGAGGTAATTCCAAAACTCCACAAATGCTTGGAGTGCTGGTAATGTCACAGGGAAGGGCATGTAGTGCAGCAGATAGCTCACCATTGAGCCTGGAATCAGGAAGACCTGAATTCAAATCCAGCCTCAGGAACTTACTAGCTGTGTGACCCTGGGCTAGTCCTTAACCCTGTTTGCCTCAGTTTTCTCTTCTGTAAAATGGCAAACCATTCCAGTATCTTTGCCAAGAAAACCCCAAAAGGGGTTGCAGACAGTCGGACCTGACTGAAACAACTGAAAAATAATGTTACAGGCAGGGACCTTATTTGAAAGGATCAGTGCTCATTTGGATATAAAAGTTCACAATACAGTTAATTTAATGATTTTGCTTTGTTCTAGGAAATCTGCATACCACTGTCTAAAGGATAGGGTTAGGGTCTGGACCTGTGATTACATTGTTGTGAGAATTCCTTGATGAGGAAACGCCCTCTGTCAATTTAAGTCAGCATGAAAACAGTGAAAGGTGAAATAACTTACCCATGGCCACACAACTCAGGGGAGTCAGATCTTCAACCTCTGCAAACGTAGGAAACAATAGCAATTTTTAAAATAGGCATATGTGAAATTGGTAAGGAGCACTGGTTACTCTGAGCTGCCTTAAGAGAGGACAAAGGATGAGAGCCATATAGATGTGTAAGGGATGAGGAAAAAGGAAAGATGGCGATGATGCCACAACTTCTACCATAAGCAGTGTGTCTTGAATGATGTGGCATGAATGCATTTCACAGCACTACCTTTAACCACATCCACAACACCAACCTGCCTCTCCTATAAGTAGATATCAAATATATACAAATTCAATAGGAAATAAAAGGAAAACCTCCCCAAAAATGACACCATAAACCTAAAAACTAAAAAACCGAAAACTATAAATGATCACTTCTAACTACTTGTGTGAGTCTTATTTGAATCTTGAGTCTGTTTGGTTCAAGTCTTAGATTGACTCTCTGTATACTGCATTCCCCCTCCCTCACCTTGAGGGGGTCTATTGTTTTAACTGCATCCTTTATACTCAATTCCTCTGAAGGGCAAGATGTCTTTTTATAGAAGTGGGGGTTTTTTTCTATTCCTGAAAATAAAAAGTCTTCACTAATTAATGTTCTTGCATGCAGCCAGGTAGAGAGCAAGAGAGCAATACCTAACTAGAGAAAGTGAATAGGATAAGGATATAAAAGGGAATTGGCTACAGGGACATGGCACTAAGCTTTAATAATATGCCTTTAGTAATGTAGAAGTAATATTAATTTAATAATATTATTTAATAAATAACATATCTAATACTAAGCTTTAGTACTATCAGTTTAGCAATATCTAATATGTAATTTAATTATACTATTTAATTCAATAGCAATTAATTTAATAATAATCTCTCTAGTAGTATCTATTACTAAGCTTAATAATATCTTTTAGACTGACAGAGCCCAATGAATAAAGAGAAGAGAACCCTGATTTCTAAATCTCTTCCCCTCCCCCATCTACCTTCTTTCTATGTCAGACCTCCTTCTTAAAATTAGAAATAAACAAAAATACTTGAGGCAACATGCAGTGTAGGATATTTAATTTTTCAGGTTTCTCATGAAGAAGCATTTAAGTATGTGATTGCATAAGGCTCAGAGTTAGGTATTTTTTTGGTCCAAACCTGTGATTTCATCAATGTGATCCACTCCATTTAAAGAGAATCTCTCCAGCAAATAAGATCAGCAACTGTTCTGACAAATTATAGCCTTAGTTTCCTAGAGAAACTTAGAGGTTAAATGACTTGCCTTGGGTCACAAAGACAGTCTGACTTATTGATGGAACACTTCACCAAGAGAAAACTATGAGAAACCAAGAGAAAGCATATACTATCCATGTAAAAATTGAGAATTCCCTCTATATTCCTTTCTATCTTTTCTCTCAACACTCTTCCTTCCTATGCTCCCATTCCATTGGTTTTGTATGTGTATTCCTTATTGTTTCAGTTCAAATTATTCAACTCTCTTCCAGAAAAATCCTCTTCCCTCAACGCTTCATCATGCAGGAGAGGTGACCTTGAGTTCTCAAAGAAATAAAGGAGGAAGCGAGTTCTGTCATGCCCTATCAAGCTGAAAATGCTTCGGTATGAGCCTGGTGATAGACTGGATGTCATCTGTAGAGCACTCTTGCTAAATATCAAGGCTGGCCAGAAGACGATAATTTCCTTATATTAAATTTACATGTTTCATACTGGCCAAATTCAGGAAAAAAAATTAACAGAATAATATGTATCAATTTCTACCTGGCAGTCAGCCTGAGAGGGATGGGAAACTTTCAAAAATGAAGTCTAAAAGGAAGAGAAATTGCTATGATAAGAAAAGGAGTGTGTCAAAAGAGACTGATACTGATGCACAAGAAACTCATCCATTAAGAGACTGATATTGATGCACACAAACTTCACCAATTAACCAAATTTTTAAAAAAAAAAAAGGCATGTCTAAAAATTGGAAGAAACAAAAATTGGTCAGAGATGACAAACAAAAAAGCAGGGGATGAGACTGTAAAATTAGTGCTAAGAATACCTACGCTCAGAATGACTATGTTGGTAAGTAATGTTAACGATGAAAATAATGTTTATGTTATCAGTTTTATTTTATTAAGATGAAAGATTTGTGTGCCTTTTATCTATACCTGATGGATCTCTTCTGCTATAGGTCCTTTCCACTCAAATATTGATAATACTATACTAAAACATATTAAAACATTTAACTTCACTATCCTTTTACCTTAAAGTAAGGACAAGTAAATGTTGCATTATCCTATTTCACAGGACTACTGAAAGAATCAAATGAAATAAAATATGTTGAATTTTGTAAACCTTAAAGTGCCATGTAAATACTAGTTATTATTAATCTTCATTTATGATTAGTGCAAAAATGAGCTAATGGTTAGCACACTTTAAATCATGTAGATCAAAAGGCCTGTACAACTTGACACTGTCTGAGGAATGTTTATGTAAACCACCATATGATGCTGGGTACACAAGACATACTTCTAATTTTAAAAAAATACCTGGTTAGAAGTGGGAGAAAGGGAAGGAGGAGGAATGTCAGAAGGTTCTAGTAGCCTTCCTCACTACTAATCCTTCCCTCTCCTAAAAAAAATCTGGGAGTTGGTGACATTAATGGACTTGACATCCTTTCTCTCCTACCTCTTCATTTTACATTTGTCTTTAAAGAAAATCATAGCAATTTAATTTTAATATATTCTCTAATGGCATACAGTGGGTTACATTGTAACCTTATACTGCATTATTTGCTTTCAACGATTTATTTTCAAGATTTCAAAAAAAAATGTAAAAGTCACTCAAGATTGTGTACCTATGCTATCTCCAAAAGAACATAAGTTTGTGAATTACACATTCAGAAGTAACCTCCCTATGGTAAGTTTCCCTGACTTGGAAAGGTACTTCCTGAGTAATGAAGGTGACAAAAGTTATTCCACTCTTCCACAGGTGATGAAATTAGTGTTAGTATGAATATACTATATAAACAAAGTAAGGAAAAGGTAACAAAAATTATGAATTTGGGAGACACTATATTATTTTGTGCCTTCCCTAGTGAGTTGCACATATGTTTTATCAATGACCATTAAACACCCTAAGATTATGAATGCTCTAAATCAATTTTTACAAAACAAAAATGGTTTACTAAATCCTGTGTAGGGGAGAGCTAGGTGGCACGATGGATAGAGCACTGGATCTAGAGTCAGGAAGATACATCTTCGAGAGTTCAAATCTGGCCTCAGACCCTTTCTAGTTGCGCAACCTTGGGCAAGTCACTTAACCCTTGTTACCTCAACTCCTCATCTGTAAATTGCTGGAGAAGGAAATGGCAAACCACTCCAGTGTCTTTGCCAAGAAAACCCCAAATGGGGTCAGAAAGATTTCGATACAACTGAAACAACTGAACAACAAAAAAAAAAATCCTAGGTAAAATTTCAAAAGGCTTACACCATTTCTTATAATGGACTCTAGAGAAATAATGGGTCACAGTTGAAATGAAAATGGATTTGGAGTCAGATGGTCCAAATTTTAGGTCTGTCACTTAGCACCACTGTATTTAGTCCAGCTGTTGTTATTTCTACAGAGCAGATTGCAGGATGTAGAGGAGTATTTGGATTTGGGCCTGACTCAGGTGATCTGACGGTTTGTGCTTGGGATTAGAGTAAAATGAGACATTCACAAGCAACATAACATTGGCAGTAGCATGGAAAGGAAAGTCACCAGCATCGATTCCTTTGGGTGCATATCCTCTCATCTCTGTATTTCCCATAGCTAAAAGAATAAATGAAAATGTATTTCACCTGAAATTATCGATTCTGCATATTCCTTTTTCCCATAGACGAGGGCCTTCTACTTAAACAAACGTGCATGTAAAGGTTATTTTGTCATGGGTAAGCCATGTGTCAGGAGCCTGGGAGTAGTGAATTTTTTTGCAAATTTAAGACAACTGACTTGACCAGGCATTATTATTATCGAAACTTTATTACTGAGGTATAAGGTGATAGACTTAAGGTAGAAGAAAGCCTTATAACTCTTAAGAATGATTCTCTTAAGTCCATGAGTAATATAGTAACGTAGTCCAAGAGCAAAATATAGGAAAAGCCAACAATTTAAGCCTGGTATTTTATCACAAACATAATTTATTACTATAAAATTCTCAAAATGTGGTAAGATTTCCATATATATATGTATGCTAGATTTGGAGCAAAAAGTAAATCTGATTAATTAATGTTTTGAAGACCTCTGGCCCACAAAATAAAGTTAAAACTCAGGCCGGCATTCAAGGCCCCATACAATCTGACCCTAACCTACCTTTTCCAGAAACATCTATTATTCCCCTGAACAAACCTTTTCTCTACTCATTCTCAGCTGATCTCAACATCCCCTGAAAATGTTATGTACCCTCTGAAATCCAAAGATCTGAGTTTCAAAGATACCAATCCCCTACCTGAAATGCACTCCATCCTCTGCTCTGTGAGTTTCAGTTCCCCACTACATATTTAAATGTTTGGCATTTAAAACTCTTCATAATCTGGCCCCTGCCTATCTTTCTAGTCTTCCTCTATCTTACTCCTCCCAGGCCCTCTACCACTCAGCAACACAGGCCTGCTTGTAGTTTTTCTGGCTTCCATAAGGCCCAGCTCAAAAGTTACCCTCTGGGGGAGGCCTTTCTTAGTCCTCTAAGCTGCTAATGCCTTCCTCTTTCAGATTGCTTCCTATCTACTCTGTATATATCATTTATATACGGACAGTGTAGATATACACATTATTTACAAGTCATCTCCCCCATTCGAATGTAAGTTCATTGAGCACAGAGACTATACATATTTTTGCCCTTTGTTTGTATGTCTAGCACAAAAGGCCTGGCACATAGCAGGTGCTTAATAAATGTTTGGTAACTGACTACCTAATGAAATTGTATCCGTCCTTCAAGATTTATTTCAAATTTACACTACTCAATGAAGCTTTCCCTGACCATTCTAACCGGGAGTACCTTGGCAGTAAAAGAAAGAGTAGTTGAATTTGGATAAAAGACCTAGAGCTCAGATTCTAGTTCTGTTATGTGATACCTGAGTGAACCGAGGCAAATCACCGCCCCTCTCTGGGCTTTGATTGCTTCATCTGTAAAAAGAAAGATTATAGGATGATAAATTTAGACTGACAATAAAGGTCATGTAGTAGTACACCTTTTCCCTTCCCTTAATTTCATGGTTTAAGACCCTAAGGTTTATAGGAGAAAGAACTTCAACACAAGTAATAGGAAGAATATAAGATTTGAGCACATGTCCTATGACTGGGCAATTAGGTGGTACAGCAGATAGAACCCTGGTCCTGGCATCTAGAGGACTTGAGTACAAATCTGGCCTCAGACACTTACTAGCTGTGTGACTCTGGACAAGTCACTGAACCCTGTTTCCTCCAGTCTCCTCATCTGTAAAATAAGCTGGGGAAGGAAATGGCAAACTACTCTAGTACTTTGACAAGAAAACCCCAAAAGGGGTCACAAATAGTCAGACATGACTGAAAATGACTGAACAACAACATATGACTACAAACACATCATTCTTTTCCCTGTAACATGCTGCCTCTGGGGATTGGACTAGGTTTTCTATAAGGTTCTTTCCATTTGCAGCTCTATAGAATGTACAGCTGGTACTCAATAAATGTGTTCATGATTGTTGATGATTCTAACCTGGCTTTGCTGCTGGTTCTTGCCTCCACTCCAGCTGCCTTCTTGTGCAGGAGATGCCCTCCATCTCTGCACCCTTTTCTCCAATTGGTGAGTTCCTGCCTGGAACCTCTTTTGAGGAAGTGTCCAAGTCATCCATGTTCACTTTTAACCAGTCTTCACTCCTTGCACTTTTATACCTTCCTTTAGCATGAGCGCCTACACTCCTCTTTTAATGTACTTTTTTATGTGTTCTCTTCCCCCACGTTATGGTAATTAGGGTGGGACTTTTTTTTTTTTACTGTTTTCTCTTTTAGAATGCTAAAGTAATAAAGCGCTTTTGATTAAGTCTTGCTAGGTGCAAAGCCCCAAGCCCACACCCTTTTGCTAAGTATGTGTGAAGCCCCAAGCCCACACCGTTTTGCTAACTAGGTGTGAAGCCCCAGGCCCACACCCTTTTGATGATTAGGTATGAAGCCTTCAGGCCCTAAGAAGGGTATATATACTCAGAGGTTAACATTTTGCTTTGGGGCTCTCATTCACTGGAAGAGGGTCGTCTGATATGACCAGTTGAGACTCTGGGTAGTCGCTTGAGGTCCCGCCGCTTTGAACACCCAGATGTTGATCCCTCTCTCTCTGGTAATGATGTAATTCCTTGGTCAAGCAGCTAGAGGCCTCTCTGTTGATAACTGTGTGCGTTTGCTCAGTTTATATTGTCTCTGTTTGTAATTTCTGTTTGTATTAGCTCCGAAGTTCAGGGTGCTGGGTTTTCTCCCTGAACTAACTGAATGATATATGTAAGTCTGATTAAGGTGAGATTGTTAACCCCTTAAGGTTGCTTTTCTTAGAAAAGCAGATCAAAGAACCTGTGCTGGCAGCTCTTCTGTGTTCTGGTATTGTTGGTCTTACACAGCCCCAGTAGCGGCAAGCCACATTGTTGTTACACCCCATTAAAATAAAAGCTCTTTGTGAGTTGGAACTATATTTCCTTTTGCCTGCATTTGTATTACTAGTAGTCAATGCAGTGCCTGGAATGTAGTATTTTGTTTTGTTGTTGACTGATTTTCAGTTATGTCCAACTCTTCATGGGCCCATTTGGGGTTTTCTTGGCAAAGTTACTGCAGTGGTTTACCATTTCCTTCTCCAGGTCATTTTATAGACGAGGAAAGTGAAGCAAACATGTTAAGTGACTTCCCCAGAGTCACACAGCTAGTGTCTTAGGCCAGATTTGAATGTTCTGGAGTGTTCCTGACTCCAGGCCTAGTGCCCTATTCACAGCACCATCTAGCTGCCCTTGAAATAGAATAAGCATTTAATAAATGCTTTATTTAATCTAATCTACTTGCAGAGATTGTCTGGGGATAGATCCCTCATAATAAAAATTTTGTAAGATATAATAGTGAATTCCTTCATTATTATACTTTGGTCAGAAATCCTCTGGGGATTTGTATACTCTTTAGATTGATAGACTCTACAAGCCATTTCTTTGAGAAATAGGTGTTGAAAAATCAAATCTACTTTGACAAGATAGCCTCCTGACAGCCCTAGCCAAGAGCATTTTAACCTGTGCATGGCCAAAGCACAAAGCCACAAAGAAGGCATACACTGAGATGAGATCACCAGTTCCCTAAAATGCTTTTTTGTGATAGCCTTACTCTACTAACAACATACAAAGACAGTGATTGGCAAGAGTTTTTCATCCTTAGGAACTGACAGATCACTGAGGCCTTTGTTTTCAGGATGATTGACATCTCAAGCATCTCTCAGCTGAGGAGTTTTCTTGCTCCTTCATTCCAAGGCCATGTCACAAGCTCAAAGAAAGGACTGCCAGATGGTGAAGGCCAGGGGGAAATTTAAGATTGCTTAGGGTGAATCTACTCCATTTTAATCAAAAGTTCAAAAGAATTGCCAAAAGATCAGCTCTGTTCACTATGTAAGAAAATGAAGAGACCCACTTCAATTTCTTTTAATACTGAGCAAATTTATGTTGGAGGGATATAGCTATCACACAGCAACCCAGCCAGGACCACAGTCAGGTGCTTACCCAAGCTTCAAGGGAACAGATATTAGGAATGATGGAGAACATTATTTTTTTTAAATGATCCTCCCCTTTGGGCATCCCCTTTCAGCCTTTATAGGCTATCAGTTTCCTATCTGGTAAAGTGACATTTATGCACAGCTGTACTTGGAGAGAAAGAAAATGAGAAAAAGAGCAAGGAGAGGAGTTTTCTGTAATGTGGCTCTGTGGAGAGGTCTCTGGACACACTTCTTTGTGGGTGATTTCTTCTTGACTTCTAAATATACATTATTGGAAATACATTAAACTCTTGTAAAAAAAAAAAAAACTTCAGCAGTCCCTAGGAAAGGAAACTAAAAAGCAACACTTAGCATACAGTATACAATGTATAGCAGGAAAGGCTAGCTTAAAGCGACAGACCCTGCCTTAGCTTCGTGACCTCAGGCAAGCCCCTTAACTTTTTCCTCATCTGTAAAATGAGGTTAAAATATAGGTTACCTACCTTAAAGGGTTATTGTGAATATCAAATAAGATAATCAGTATAAAGTACTTTACAAGTATAAAGCACTGTAAACAGCTATCAATATTGGAAAAATACTAATGGGACAGATGTATAATTTTTAAAATATTGTTTTATAAGATCTCATCATTATGATAATTTATACATATATAAAGATATGCAATGCATAAGTACGCGTATCCCTATCATATACCTTGCTTGATTTTTTATTAAGAGGCTTTTATATGATATATGTAAAATTTTATATAACAATATATGATTGTTATATCCTTCAAGGATTTTTTTAATGAGTTCGATGTATGAGCAGGAGGTACTGTTGGAAGGGAGTTTTTAAATTACTGTTTTACTTAACTGAATGAAATGCTTTTTCATAATCAACTAACAAGAAGCATAGCAGGATCTTATATTCTCTACATCTTTCAGTTAATTCAGATATAGTAGAGTTGTGGCCTATTCCAGAACGTTACCGGTAAAAACCCTCTTGTGCCCTACTAATCTCCTTGAGGATGCCTTCAAAGGGTGTGCAGGTAAATGAGTCTTACAGATCTTTAATACTGATGAGACAGGTAGGCATATAGACCAGTTGTTGCCATTTGCTTAGAAGCCTTTTTTGGAATTAATAAGGTTTAAGATTTTTCCCACTTGCCTTCACTATGTTCTCCTCTTTCAGATATCTTGTGAGTTGATCCCTCAATGCCCTAACAACTGTGTCACTTCCAGTACTGATCTGCTCTGTCTTCTCTTGATCCAATAGGCTGCTTTTCACACCTTTTTCTCATTATTGCTATTTCCTCCTCCCCTATAAGCACACTGAGGTCTAGTTTAAGTGTGGTAGCTTTACTATCCTTGATGATGGAAAGAGTGTGATTAAAAATAAAAGTCGTTGCATAGCTCTTTGTTTTTTCTTCTATTTCCTTTTGTCCTTCCATTTCCCAGCCCATATTTTAACAGCTGGACAAAGTTCCAATTATAGTTCAGAAATTTTCTCTGTAAGAATTTACATCCTTCTCTCCAGGCTTCCCTCCAGACTCTGCCTCAGCTTCTGTCTCCTGCCTCTCTACCTGGGAGGCTCCCTTTAAAATTCCATTTGAGCCAGTGTCTAGGTCAGTCATGCTTATGTCTAACCTCATCCAATTCTTGACTCTCACAATATTTATACAAGTCCCTCTTACCCTTTTCTGCTGAAAAATACCCTTTTCTGCTGAAAAATCCCCTTTTCTGTGATTTCTGCCCCCATTAGCTCTTTGAGAGGATAGACTATCTTTCCTTTTGCTATATTTGTATTCCAAGTGGTTCACATACATTAACTTTTAATAAATGTTACATAAATAATATAACATAATAATAAGGTTATAACATAAAATAAATAAATGTTCATCTAATCTTTTTCAACAGGCTGCACTGGTCAGACATTAATAAAAAATTTTAATAGGGTCATATTTACCTTTATTAAAAACAGTTTAAAATATTTTACTAATAGGATCTCAATTTTTCCACAAAATTTCTTTGGCTGTCCCCTGCATCTGGAATTCCCTCCTTCCTCATATCCACCTCCAGACTTCCTTGACTTCATTCAAGTCCCAGTTAAAACTGTATCTTCCATAAGTTGTCTTTCCAATCTCATCAATGGAAGTGCCTTCCCTCTGTGTTTATGTCCAATTTATCCTTTATGTATTTATCCTGTATAGCTGTTTGTGTGTTGTCTCTCTCCATTAAACTGTGGGCTACCTCCTTGAGAAAAGGAACTGTCTTTTGCCTTTCTTTACATTCCTGGTGCTTAGCACAGTGTCTGGGACATAGATGGTACTTAATAAATGCTTGTTAACTGGCTGACTCTGCTACCCTGTGGTTTGAAGATGAACCCCTAGTTTCTCAAAGCTATATCAGCAAAACACAAGTTCTACAAGGTCCTATCAAAATGGAAAGGTTTCAAGTATGGGTCGAGCAATGAACTCCCTCTTCTCTTAGTACCATTCTATCTCGGAAAGACTCATAACCAAAAGTACAGTCACCCACTGGTAAAACTTTTGGCCTCCACTGAGGAGTTGATAATGTATACCAATTATTCCAGTTTACCTTCTATCTCCAATTTTATCTTCATAAAATATATGTTTTACATTCAATATATGTATTTGTGTTGTAGAGTAGTATTTAATTGTTTGGGGCAGCTAAATGGCACCGGGGAAAGAGTGCCATACCTGGAGTCAGGAAAACTAATCTTCGTGAGTTCAAAATCCAGCCTCAGACACTTAATAACTGTGTGACCTTGAGAGGCTCATTTAACCCTCTTTGTGTCAGTTTCCCTACCTGTAAAAAAAATGAGCTGGAAAAGGAAATGGCAACTCACTCTAATATCGCTGCCAAGAAACCTCCAAATAGGGTCATGCAGAATCAGACGTGACTGAAGAGAATAATATAATTGTTTGCATTCTGTTTCCCCCACTATACTGTGAGCACCTTAAGAACAGGGACTGTATTTTGCCTTTCTTTGTATCCTCAGTGCTTAGCACAGTGCCTGGACCATAGTAGGTGTTTAATAAATGTGTATTGACTGACTGATTGACTAAAGAGCAATAAAAGAAGACATATTTTGCAGTATTGATATATCCCCTCATTTATCTACAATTTGGGGGGAAGTATCTATCAATCAAATATAATCAACCCTTTTTCAACATAGACAAAACTGAGACATGGAACAGGTGAATGAATTGCCCAAGTACATTTAGGTCACAGAACCACATATACTCTTAACCCACTTATACTCTTCCTGCTCTCAAGGTCACACACACACACACACACACACACACACACACACACACACACACACACACCATGAGTTCCAGTCTGCCCAATTCATTTCTACCATCATATCCCTGGAATCCCACTAGGTGATTTATTTTCCTACATAAGGACCATAGACGAATTCAGAATGAACAAAGTTATATAAATGATATAGGATATTCTTAAAGTGTTGTTTTGAGCTATTAAAAACTTATGCACTAAAATTTTGGGGGCAGCCTAATAAAATAATAAGGCAGCTAGGGGGTATAGCGGCAGAGAGTGCCAAGCCTGGAATCAGGAAGAAATGAGTTCAAAACCAGCCTTAAACATTTACAAGTTGTAAGCAAGTCACTTAATCCTCTTTGCCTCAGTTTCTTCATCTGTAAAATGAGCTGGAAAATGAAATGGCAGAACACTCCAGTATCTTTGCCAAGACAACCTCAAATGGCATCACAGAGAGTGGACAGGACTGAAATGACCAAAAAACAACATATAAAATAATAATAGCTAATAATAAAGTCTAGCTTTTATGTAGCACTTTAGCGTTTGCAAAGTACTTTACAAATATTAACTCATCATACCCTCACAACAAACCTGAGAAGTAGATGCCATTATTGTGCCTGTTTGACAGATGAAGAAAATGAGGCAGAGAGAGGTTACATAACTTACTTAGCATCACATAACTAGTAAGTGTCGAAGACTGGACTTGAAGCAGGTCTTTTAGACCCTATGGCCGCCTCTCCATCTCCTTCCCACATTCCTTCATTGTTATCCAAAAATAATCTCTAGATGAAGGCAGGGGCCACTGAGACACAGCTACAGAGACAGAGAATGTTTTTATCCTTAAATGGTCCATGCTTCCATATATCCAAGGACTCCCAAACCACATGATTTCGCATCTTTCCCCTCATTCATACATCTAGAAACTCTTCCTCACATGTGTGAACTGGCTAGCAGTCACGTTACACACACTGTCATCCTGTGATTCAAACCCCTAAAGCTTACTTGAGCTCATCACATTGCCACTCATCCAAGGGACAATTCCTAACGTTTGCCTTCTCCACCCATTGCCAGATCAGGAGCTGGTCCTGACAATTTTTAGAAACAGCCAGAAGGCAATTGCCAATCACAGGGAGTTATAATTCCTTTTTGGTTTTGTTGGGTTTTTTTGTTTTTTGTTTTTCATGTATCAAATTGGGAATCCCTAGAGCAGGGGTGGGGAACTTGCAGCCTTGAGGCCACCTGTGGTCTTATAGGTCCTTGGGTGTGGTCTTTTGACTGAGTCCAAATTTTACAGAACAAATCCCTTTATTAAGGGGTTTTGTTCTGTGAAGTTTGGATTCAGTCAAAGGGCCTTACTTGAGGACCTAGACCCACACGTAGCCTTGAGGCCTCAGATTCCCCACCTCTGCCCTAGAGTCTAATAACATAACTAATTTCTATCAAGCTGATCTTACAATCCATGATTTCTAACCCTCTATTTAGTTCTCCTTTCACTAGAATTCACATAAAAATTCTAATGAATATTATGTATAAATGAAAAAAAATTTGGCCTGTTACAAATGTAACATTAATTCCAACCTGAGTTTATCAGACAGTTGTTTATTGAGAGTTTACTATGTGCCAGGCACTATGATAAGCACTGGGAATACAGAGAGGCAAGAAAATGATGCCTGCCACTAAAGACCTCACATTTTAATGGGGAGACAATATGCAAATAAACATGTACTTCTTAGATATATAGAATGTTAATGGGAGAGAAGACAGCAGCAGTGGGGAGGGTTAGATGGGGAGACAGGGAAAGGTCTCCACAAAAGGTATAATCTTGAAGGAAAAAGCTGAATCTTGAAGGAAGGAAGCCAAAGAACCCAGGAAGCAGCAATGAGGAGAGAGAGCATTCTAAGCATCATAGACAGCCAATTAAATGGAAAAGAGTCAGGAGGAGAGCATCCTGTTCGAGGAACAGCAAGTAAGACAGTATAGTTGGTTCACAGAGTATATAAAGAGAAATAAAATGTAAGAAGACTAAAAATGGGGGAAGGATCCAGATTATGAAGGACTTTAAAAAGGAGAGGATTTTATATTTGATTTTAGAAGTAATAGAGATTCGCTGGAGTTTATTGACCAAAGGGTTGAAATAAACTGCACTTTAGGAAACTCATTTTGGTGGCTGAGTGGAGGATGGATTAATGAAGAGAGAGATTGAGGCAGGGAATCCAACCAGATTATCATAAGGCATATTAGAGATGTATTCTTGAAGTTCCGAATGTATTAGATGATTTAAATTTTGAATTCTTTATATCCAGTGGAACCCTTTCACTTAAAGTGGGGGCCTATGTGAAAGTGGGGAGCCTTCTTAAGTTCAAGCCTAGTCCTGTCATTTTAAAATTAATATTAGGTGACAATGATTACTATCACCATATATGAAACATATATGAAGGGTTTAAATGATGTTCTTAAATCAGAAAGCAAACTAATAAAGCCATTTAAAGAAGGCTACATCTCTAATTTCCAGAGAAACATGCAGGAGATGTTATTATGATGCCTTTATGGGGTCACTAGGGCACATAGATATAGTATGTCAGATTAGTTTTAGAGGGGAACTTGCTAGTTTAGCACTTATGGGAAATGAAAATAAGTGGAAAATTTTCAGAAATTTAGGGAAATTTATTTCTTAGATTAGGTATTCATAAGTGTCTGTTTGTATATAATCCATCATATACATATATCCACATTGAGATTTGTCTTGCTTTATATAGCAGATGTGTTCCTGAAAAAAAAAACACATATAAATCATTGTATATAGATGAAACTATCTTCTAAAAATAAAAACCCACAGCAGTATTCCTCTTGTAATACAAAGAACCCTTTTGTAATATAGATAACTACCTGATTTAACTGTTTTGTAAAACTGTATTCTTACATATTGAGTTTTCTTAGAGTGGAGAGTTTCTATGGATTGATATTTGTTGAGCTCTTGGATCACTGGACCGACCCATTTTTAACGTTATATAAAACAAATGTCATTAAGGGGTTGCAATGCCCATCAGTGTAAGGAGTATCCACATCGATGAAATCATACCATCTTTAATAGAGAAGAGGAAGCAGATCAAAAGTCATCTGGGATATGTTTAAGCTCCAAGGTCATTCTGCCCAGCCACTGGCACCCTTGATGCCGAGAGGCCTCAAATTGGAAAATCTATCACAAAAGAGACAGTTTCTGTAACTCAAAATTACATGATATCAGTGATACCTTCATGTCACTGTTACCACTGCCATGCTAGTGTTAATGAAGCAGTGTGCTGATAAACGTTCTAGGGGGAAAGTGTATCCTTGACATTTTCTTAATCTAGACAATTGACAAAATGATAAAGTAAGCCCTGATTTGTAGCATTTGTGGATTCCTGAGGTATAATATTTAATATTTAATAATCAGATCTCACCAACCAGTTCGAGCTGGCTCCAGTATAGCCCAGTATTTTATAAGTAGTATTGACAGCAAAACTTCATTTCAGGATATTTTACTTCATCTCCATTTGGATCCAGTCTAGGAACTCTCTCAGTTGTACATTTATCTTTGAGTGAATATTACCCAGGAAACATAATTTACCCTAATTTTACAACAGTCTTGGAGTTGACTTTCACTTTTTGCATCAGTTTAATTTCACCTTTATTCTTGCTATAAACATACTTTGTACTATAGCTTTACTCATATAATGTATCTTTCTTTTATGTGCTTACTCTATATTATTTGAAGTGTAAAAAGGACAGACTAGTACACAGATGAAAATGCCTCTAATTTAGCAATAAGGCAAGATAATGACACCATTTAATCACTATAATTCATGGTCTTACTACTACTGAAATTGATTATGCAAAGTCATTGGCACAGTCAGAATCAATAGTGGAAAACATTTGCGTTTCTCCCCCTGGACTCTCATTCTCATTTTCTTCTCAAAGTAAAGCAATATTTAGGACAGTTTTTCCTCTTGTCTGGTGACAAGAAAATAAGGTTAATGCCCAAACAACTCTCCCCATTTGGTAGTATTTTCTGCTATGTGAAATTCACTGCTGTCAATTTTATACACATAGCATACTATACCTATCTGGATAGCCAGATTCAGAGCCAGAAAGATCTGGTTTCAAGCCCTGCCTCTGACACATACTGACTGTGTGACTGGTTAAGGCATTTAAATCTCTTATTGCCATGAGCAAATTTCTAAAACTATAAGTTTCACAGAAGGTGCCAGCTGGCATTGGTAGAAGGAATTCCTTCCTCACTTGGAAGTTCTATCTATCAATGAAATCACAGGTCTGATGCCTGCACCCATCCTGTAACTCAATGCAAATCAACAGACATTGATTTAGTAACTATTGTGTTCACAGAGCTGATCTTCAAAAGGTTTCTTGTTGGTTTGTATAATTCTTCTACAGTTCATACTATAGTTCCTGTGTTCCCCCAAAAGAATCACTGGGGGTCATACTTGGGGTGATGAGTCTCTTGGCCCTTAGCTGGCTAATACTTAGACAATATAGTCCCTCCCTGCTCTGTATGTGAAGCTTTCTGCCTTTGTTGGATCTTTTGGGGATTAAATCCAATACTGAGAATCCAGAGTCTCCATTACTTCACAATGAGCGATGAGGAAAGGATTTTAGCAAATATTTAAATCATCATTGTTCATATGTTCATAAATACTAATGATGTGAAATAGCTTTTTGTACTTTATAAGAATATAAATTCCTTTTTAAAATAACAGCTAACATTTATAGAATGCTTTAAGGTTTACAAATTGCTTTATGTAGGTGATCTCATTTGAGTTTCACAACAAGACTATAAGGTAGGTGGAATTATTATCCCCATTCCATAGAGGAGGAAAGCGAGGCTGAGAGAGGTTAAATGACTTGCCCAGGGTCACAGAGCTAGTAAGTGTCTGAAGCAGGATTCAAATTCAGATCTTTCTGACTCCATCTACAGCCCTCTGTCCCCTAGACCGCCATACTTGTCTTTTAAAATTTACCTGGAAAGATGCTCTGTTTGATTCTTCTCTTTGTAACCAGGAGAATATTAGCTACATACAGGCTAAAATGGCGTGAAGAGGAGGCTGCCTGTTTGTCTCCTTCCCATAGCTTCTTATGACAGAGTCAAGTGTTTTGAAGAAAATTTTGGTTATCAAGGCTAGTCAAGAACAGGTCCCAACCACACATAGCTCCTCAAGTCAGTTAATACATGCTTGTTGGCTTGACTACCTAAAGGATTAAAGGCTCATTAAGGCTCATATTTATTCATTCAATAAACGTTTTTAAGTACCCAATATGCTCCAAGCACTGTGCTAAGTGTCATGGATGTAAAAAAGAAGCCAAATATAGTCCCTACCCTCACAGAGCTTACAGTTTTATGGAGGAGACAACATGCAAAATATATATATATATATGCATATATATATGCATATACATACACACACATACACACACACACAGACACACACACAAAGTGAGCTATATACAGGATAAACAGGAAATAATTAAAAGAAGGCAGGCACTAAAGTTGACAGGTTAGAGAAGGCTTCCTATAGAAGCCAAGGAGGTCAGAAGTCAGAGTTGAGGAGAAAGATCGTTCAAAATCGTTCATGGGAGACATCCAGAGAAAATGCCCAGTGCAGAGAGATGGAGTATATGAAGAGATAGCGAGTATGCTGGGAGAATTACTCATGGTAATTTTGGCTTTTTTTGGCTCCCTCCCACTGCCCCACCGGTATCCCCAAAAATCTAGCCTCTTCTATTACTTTATTGTTTGGAGGCAGATGGGGGTACAGTGTGTCCAGACTATCGATTCTAGGAGTCAGTATACTCTGAGAAGTCATTTTTCTCTTCTCTAACCAAGGAAACACAGTGCCAGGAATGTTGTTTGTTTATTTTTTACCATCCTGTTTTGAGAGCTATGCTTAGGAGAATACAGTCACTTCTAGTATCCTGTCATAAACCCCATTCTCATTTCCCCCTAAAAAAGAGATGATTGAGGAAAATGAGGAAAAAAGAGAAAGTATGGGAAAGGAAGAAAGGGAAGGAAATGGTATTTATTAAGCACCTGCTATGTTCCAGGCCCTGTGCTAAGTATTTTACAAATGTTATCTTATTCGATGAGATATTGGCAAAGCAGATAGTATCGGACCTAGAATCCAGAAGACTTGGGTTCAGATCCTACCTGTGATATCTATTTAGCTTCACCATTTAACAAGCTCAGTTTCTTCATCCATGAAATGGAAATAACAATGCTTGTTCTAGTTCATGGGGTGGTTTTGAAGAGAAAAATGAGATGTGAAAGTGGCTGATAGAGGGCATCTCAAAAGTCTTAGTGCAGCTTAAAGCTACTTAGTACACCCTCCATGAAGTACTATATAATGACAATAATAATAACTAACATTTATGTAGGGTTTACTATGTGCCAGGCACTATGCTAAGTGCTCTTATCATCCTCACAACAACCCTGGGAGTTAGAAGTTATTATTATCCCCATTTTCAGATGAGGAAACTGAGGCAGAGTTTAAGTGCCTCGCACAGGGTCACATAGCTAGTAAGTGTTGGGAGCTGGATTTGAACTCAGGTCTTCCTGACTCTAAGCCCTGTACTCTTCACTTATATATAAGCACTCTAGGATTTACCAAGGATTTTTCCACAAAAATCCCTTGAAAAAAACTGCCAGTACAAGTATTATTATACCCATTTTCCAGATGAACAAACTAGCTCTCAGAAAAGTGGAGCAACTTACCCAAAATCCTATCTGGCATGTGTCAGAGCCAGGTTCCCAAGGCAGGACTGCTGACCTTAAGTCCACTACATAAGGAGTTCTCAAACTTTTAGGGCTTACAAAACATCATATTGTTGTCATTGTTCAGTCATTTTTCAGTTGTGTCCCACCCTTTGTGACTCTATTTGGGATTTTCTTCGCAGAGATACTAGAGTAGTTTACCATTTCCTTCTCCAGCTCATTTTACAGATGAGGAAACTGAGGCAAACAGGGTTAAATAATTTGCCCAGAGTCACATAGCCGGTTAGTGTCTGAGGCCAGATTTGAACTCCTGACTCTAGGCTCCTATCCACTGTGCATCATATTTTTAGCCCTGAGAAATTCGGGCATTTAGGTTGGACTAGAGGAAAGTCAGAAGACTCAAACACTTACAATTCCCTTTAGATAAGTGTAGCTAGCCATATTTGTTGAGTTTTTGCAAGTTCAAGGTATAATGTCTTTTGAAGTCCTTAACAAATGCTCATTATGGATGATAACAATAACATTAAATAAAACTATTCATAAATGTTATTTTAACTGCAATAATAACATCCAAAATTGTAAGGAATATCTGGCAAAGCTTACAGAATGCCGGTATACCATAATATAATTCTCGAGAGGTAGCATACTACATCATCCTGGCCTTTCCTATCACCTGTCATTCCAGGTAGGCCATTACTATGCTTTTAACTCACCTAATTAGGTAGCCACGAGGAGACAAACCCTACTGGGTATTGTGTCCACAACACAGAGGAGACATAGCTCCCACTCGCCTAGGCCGTCTTAGAGCTCTTTCATCCTGACAAAGAATGTACCCAGATAAGTAGGTAAGCAAAGTAGGTGCTCCCCTAACTCCCAGAGACTGAACCTTAGTTAATGACAATTAATACCTAATGGGCTAAGCACATGTTATTTTTCAAAAAGAGGTACTTTCTTTATGCCAACTTCACAGTCTATGTGAAGGTCCATTGCACAGAAGAGATTAGATTTATAGGGTCATGGGTCTAGAGCTGGAAGAGACTTTTAAGTTCGTCTTAGCCAATTTTTATATTTGAGAGATGAGGACATTGACAAGTGGAGAGCAATGTGTGCTCCCAAAACCTAAGTAAGGAAAAATACACAAAGTATGGTTCTGATGTGAACTGATGACAAAATCCATGGGAATCTAAAAGTTGCTATGAATTTAAATTTACATACATGAAAGCATGAGTAAATCTCATACCTTCTGTGGGCCTCCTTTCCTCACCTCTAAAACTGGTGATGATACTGCCTGTATCACTAGACGGTGGTGAGGGAAGGGCCATATGCTAAGAGATTTTTTATTATTCTTTTCAGTACCATTTGTCCCATTACTATACAATTGGCATTACTCAAATTGACTTATTCTGGTCACTTTGTGTATTTATCTATGTTGATTCTGAACAGTTTGTCTTGCTTTTAGAAAATAATGTTTTCACAGTAATATTTGAGTTGAGGCTTAGTTTATAACCTCAGAAATGTTTCTATAGAACCACACCTTGGGGAACGAGCTGTAAAGAGTCCCTAGCAAAGAGCAGATTTCCTTCCAGATTTTCTTTCTTTAAATACACATAAACTCACTCGCACACACAAACACACATATAGGCATATGTTTTTGTACCTGAAATATATATATATATATATATATACACATATATATTTATGCCTATATATGCTTGTTAGATAAAAATATACTTTGGCCATCAAAATGGTTTCTTGAAGGTACCTAAAACAATATACCCCTATACCTCTTAAATGATCCATCAGTTGGGGGAAAAAAAACAGAAAAAGAATAATAGCCCTTTAACTTCATTTATCTCAAAGACAAATGTCATCCATGCTCCACGGCCTAATGATGGAACATTATCAGCAAAACACTCTTAACGATCCACACTAAAATAAAATACCCACCAGAGTGACGCATGAAGGTACAGCCCTGCACAAAATCATCGCTACCAAGCTCTGAGCACATTTAAAGAAAATTAAGAAATAGATGCTTTTTCATGGGAATTAATTTGCAATAGAGACACCTAGCCAGAATTCTTTTGGCAGGGGGATGCTTTTTTTTAAAACATCTTGTTATTGCTCTGGGCACAGAAAACGTATTTGTATGCACCAGTCACTGAGGAAAAAAAGGAACAAAAACTAAAGGGTGAGATGGAGAGATACTGTCTACTTTTTAACACCGTGGTGGCTGCTGCTCTTTAAACTAAACATGGTTCAACTGCAAAATAGAATCTTCAAACCAAATTAGCAAGGACCATTATCTCTCATGAAATTGTAGCAGCTTGCTGGAATCTTTGTTACCCGTAGTTTGACAAGCAGGCTTTTTTCCCCTTGTAGCAAAAGAAGATATTTTTATTGCATCTTGGATTTAAATCACACCTTTCTTCAGAAATGCTAAGAGCCCTTTCATGTGTATTGTCTCATTTGTCTCCAGTGTTCTGCAACATACAGAGGAAGTCCATCAAACCACAAATATTTTTCAGTACCCATTCTGTGCTAGGCAATTTTTGGAGATGTGGGGCATACCAAGAATTATAAGACACTTGTTCTCAAGCTGAGGAGGTCAAATTAATGCAGAGAGAACAATTAGATAGCAATCACGACTGGGCTCAGTTCTGCAAACTTTAAAATATTATTTTAAAATTGTGGTTGCTTTTGTTGGCGGTATCCTTATTATTATGTGGAATAGACAATAAGTGCTATAGAAGGAGTTCAGAGAAGGGGAAAAAAACATGTAAAATGGAATAATCAGGTAAGACTTTAGGGCCCAAGCTGAGCCTCAGAAGATGGATGCAATTTAAGTAGTTGGAGATAATGGCATTCACAAATCAGATGTGGTCAGATGACAGAGGGCCTTCAAAGCCAGAGAGCTTAAATGATGCAATAGGAGAGGAAGATGCATTGTCTTCATTTCATAAGTTATCTAGAAGTTAAGGGACTTGGTTAAGCTCACCCAAAGTATCCCTGGTAGAGTGAAGCTTAGGCAGGTTTCCTAACTCTCAGTCCTAGACCTTTAAGGCCAATTTAGATTTAGGGAGTAGCTGATCCTCAGGTCAGACACAATCTCTTTGTCTTGATTTCATTCTGCCTGAAGAAAATACCATCCAAAGCCATTTTTGCTCAGTACACCATTCACGTAACTTCTTGGTGGTCAGCTATGGCTATCTCATTCAGAGTAAGGCCTCTTAAGTCATCCTAAAAGCAGTTGAGAAGCTATGAACAGTGGCAAATGACTTAATCATCACTCCAAATTGCTATGCTAAAAGAAAACTTGTTACAACCTATAAACTAGGTAAATGAAAAGGTAAGAAAAAAGGAGTACATGTCCAGCAATAAAATGAGAAACATAATATTTGCACTATCTGTTTCACAGGGACTGTTCTGGAGATAAAATGAGAATCTTCAGGTAAAGCGCTTTGCAATGCTTTAAAGCCTAATTTTTTAGGGAAAGCATGGTTCCCTTATTCTCTTATTTCAATATTTAAAATGTAAATAGCTTTGAAAACAGCATGATGAAAAAAAAAGAACACTGACCTTTGAGTAAATAGACCCCAGCTCCAACATCTGTCAACTCTGCAACCATGAGCAGCAAGTTTCTAAGTTTTCCCGAGACCTCAATTGCTACCTGCTATAAAGTGAGGTTAATAATATTCCCACGACCTAAAATTTTTTGTCTAACTTCAGAACTTGTTGCAAGCTCACTCTCCTCCACTGTCTCTCCTATTAAATGTAAAAATATAGGACTGAGAAGGCTGGAAGGTGGCACAGTGGACATAGCAGCAGGCCTGGAGTCAGGTAGACCTGAGTTCAAATATTGCCCCAGACATTTACTAGCTCTGTGACCCTGGGCAAGTCGCTAGACTCTGTTTGCTTCAATTTCCTTGCTTGTAAATGAGCTAGAGAAGGAAATGGCCAAGAAAATCCCAAATGGGGTCACCAAGAGTCAGATATGTCTGAAATGACTGAACAACAAAATATAAGACAAAAATACATTAATGTGTTGTATTTGTTTTGTTTAATTTTTGTTAGTTCTTCTTGATTTTAGATGATAGATAGCCAGAACAAAACATATATGTGCGTGTGTAGATACAGAGGGAAAGGGAGAGGGAGTGGGGAAGAGAGAGAGAGAGAGAGAGAGAGAGAGAGAGAGAGAGAGAGAGAGAGAGAGAGAGAGCTCCCTCTAAAAATGAGGCTGCTTTTAACTTGTGTATCCCCCTTTGGTTGATTTTTCTTTGAGTAAGTAGCTCAACAGATAAAAGTCTGCCACTCCTCCCTTAGACTACATAGCCAGGTCTACAACATCCAATTGACTAAGGGAAGGGGGAGAGAAAGGAATATGCATTTATCAAGCATCTTCTAAGTACTAGGCATTGTGCTATATGCTTTACGAATGTCATCTCACATTATCTTTACAACTGTGGGAAGTAGGTGCTATTACCCTCATTTTACAGCTGTGAAAACTGAGGCAGACAGAAGTTGTGCCTTGGCCAGGATTCACACAGCTAGTGTCAGAGGCCACTTTTGAACTCAGGTCTTTCTGACTCCAGGCCCTGTGCTCTCTCCACTGCACCGCCTGGCTGCCTCAAAACGGAAACTATTATTTTCATAATTTTTTCAGGCATTGTTATTTCATATTTTCTAAGAATTATATTTGTAATAACCTATTGGGACTGTTTCTGCTTCTTGCAGCAGCTCTGACATGCCAGAGCTGGAATCCTGCTGGCTTGAGACCCTACTTATCAGAGATCAGACAGGTTTCAGAACCTCCAAGCATGTTGCTTCTCAGCTGTCCTGTTAAGCTTCAAGACCTCTTTACTGGAGTTTACTCTTGAAGCATTTCTTCTCCAAACCCTCTCAAGCTGTAGGCCTTCTTGTGTCTTCCTAGACTGGATGGAAGAGCTGGCTGATGTTTCCCTTTCCTCTCCTTGACCACTGTTCCATCTAGGGCCTTTTTACATCTTTGCTGGGATTTTTGTAAAAGAGCTGGCCTCTTTTAGAATCTCTCATATTGTTATTTTAGCCATATGATGATATCTTATTATACACAGCAGATGGTTAGACAAAGCTATCTCCAAGGTAACATCTCTCGTGTAATCTGGTATGTTCTTAACAAATACAGTAGGTAGAGCTTGTTGAAAGAGAGTTCTTAAGGTTATATTCTGTACCACTGAGTTGGGTACTATTATTTTTTCTTCATTTTGACTTTTTTCAATAAAAAGGGATTTTTCTCTCCCTCACACTGTCCTATATTTAAAAGAAAGACAAAACCTCTGAAACAAATACAAACAGTGAAGCAAAACCAATTTCCACATTGTCTATATCCAAAAAGACATGATTCATTCTCCATCCTGAATCCATCATTTCTCTTTCAAGATTGCCTGGCACATAGCACATCCTTAATAAATGCTTATTGACTGAGGTAAGTACATAGCATACATCATAAGTCTTCTGGAATAACGACTGGTCAATGCACTAATCCAAGATCTTAAGTCTTTCAAAGTTATTCATCTATATAATGTTATCATTGTATAAACTCTTCTCCTGATTTTACTCTGCATCACTTCATACAAGTCTTCCTAGGTTTCTTAGATAGAACACATGCCTTTCATCATTTCTCATAGCTCAGTAGAATTCCGTTCCATTCATATACTATAATTTGTTCAGCCATTCCCCAATTGATGGGCACCCTTTTAGTTTCCAGTTCTTTTTTTCTGCTATAAACATATTTTGTATATACGGATCCTGTCTCTATTTCTTTGTCTTATTTAGAATATAGTCCTAATAGCGATATTGTTATTAGTTCAAAGTGTATGTGTATTTTGAGCCAGAGTTACATCTTTTCAGAACATATAGAACAATTTACAATTTCGCAAACAGCACATTAATATGCTCATTTCCTTGCAGACCCTCCAGACTCTCTTTTTTTTTCAACTTTGCCAGCCCGATAGGTATGAGGGGGAACCTCAGAGTTGCTTTAATTTGCCTTCTTCTACTTATTGGTGATCTGGAGCATTTGTTCACATTGCTGCTCGGCAAATGGCTCTTATTCTCATAAATTTGAGTCCATTCCTTATTATTTTTGGAAATGAAAACTTTATCAGAAAAATTTGCTGCAAAAATTCTTTTTCCAGTTATCTTTTTTCCCTCTAATTTTGCTGCAATGATTTTATTTGTGAAAAAGCTTTTTAATTTTGTGTAATCAAGATTGTACATTTTATATTGTGTGAACATCTTGTTCGTCATAAATTCTTCCCCATTCATAGATCTTCAAGTTAGTTTCTTCCTTGTTCCTATAATTTGTTTATAATGTCACTTTTAATGTCTAAGTCATATATCAATTTAAAGCTTATTTTGCACACATTGTGAAATGTTGATATATGCCTCATTTCTGCCAGATCGTTATCCAGTTTTCTGAACAGTTCCTGTCAAAAAATAAGGTCTTGTTCCTGTACTTAGGGTCCTTGAGTTCATCAGATGTGAGGCTACTGTGGTCATTTGCTTCTGTATTTTCTATAACAAATTTGTTCCACTGATCAACTTCTCTGTCTTAATCAGTAGCAAATCATTTTGATAATAGTTTGAGATCCAGTATTGCGAGGCCTCCTTTCCTTTCCACTGTTTTTTTCATTATTTCCCTTGAAAATCTTGACCTTTTATTCCTCCAGATGAATTTCATTTTTTTAGTTCTACAAAGAAATCTTTTAGAAGTATGATTGATACGGCACTGAATAAATGAATTCAAGCAGTATTGCCATTTTTATTATGTTGGCTTATCTACTTATGAGCAATTAATACTTAGGTCTGTGTTGCCTTGTGTAAAGAGTATTTTGTAGTTGTGTTCATATATTTCCCATGTGTGGCTTACCAGGTAGACTGGCAAGTATTTTCTACATTTTTTAGTTATTTAAAATAGAATTTTTCTATCTTGTGTTGGTAGGTTTTGTTGGTAATATATAGAAATGCTTTTCACGTGGATTTATTTCACATTCCACAACTTTGCTGGGGACATGAATAGTTATTTAATTTTAAACTTGACTTTACAGCAAGGGACTGCAAACTATTCTTAGCCCCTGGGCTAAACGAAAAAGGTGGGAGGTTGTATTTGGTCCACAAGCTGTAGCTTGCCAACCCTTGCTCTAGATTTTTCTAAGTAACCCATAATATCATCTGCAAAAAGCAATAATTTGGTTTCTTCATTTCCTATGTTTATTCCCTCAATTTCTTTTCCTTGGATTATTGCTATCAGTTTTGTTAATCTCTTCTTTGATTTTCATGATTGCTATTTTAGTATCTTGGTTTTTTTTTTTCAATTTACTTTCTAGCTTTTTAGTTGCATATCCAATTCATTCCTTCTTCCACTCTTTTGTTTACAAATGCATTTAAATACAATTCTTTGTATCCTTGATTTCATATCTCCACTTTTTGTATGTCTCCTAATTGCTATAATTACCTTAATGAAATTGATTGCTTCTATGGTTAGTCTTTGACTCACTGATTCGTTAGAATTAATTTAGTCTCCAATTAATTATAATCACTTATTCAGTAGCTCTTTATGGAATATAATTGTTATTGTATTGTAATAAATAAAGATGTACTTAATTTTTCTGCTTTTCTGCATTTAAGAAGCTTTTGTGCACTAAGATATGGTCAGTTTTTGTAAAGGGGTCATGAACAGCTAAAAATATGTGTACTCTTGTCTATTCCCATTCAATAATCACCACAGATCTATCCTATTTAATTTTTCTCAAATTTTATTCAGATCCTTAGCTTCTTTTTCATTCATTTTCAATAATTTCTTTTAAATCTGAAAAGGGTACATCTAAACCCCTCACTCACTGTAACTTTCATCTTTCCTTTTAAGTATTTAAATGCTATGCCATGTTGTATTTATATTCATTCATTGTCTTTGGTACCTTTCAGAATAATGTAGTTTTCTCTCATAACCAATTTTGTTTTTGTTATTCTCTTGTCTGAAATCATGATTGCTACCCCTACCTTTATATAATTCAGCTGAAATAGAAGAGATTTTATTCCAGCCTCTTATTTTAACTCTCTTTGAACCTTTTTGTTTCAAAACTGTAAACATTAGCAATAAAATGTTGTTGCATTCTGGTCTCTAGTTCATTCTGCTGTCCTCTTCTATTCTATGAGTTGCTTCATCCTATTCACACTTATGGTTGTTAATTCATATTTTAAAATATATATTAATGTATTTGCTTATAATATTTTCCACCCTTCATTCCTACTTCTTTACATATATGAGGGTCATAGGACAAGACTATACTAAGCATCATCATTCTTTGCTTAATGCAATGTGCTTCTGCTCCTATGTCCTTCTTCCCTTCCCTGAACCCAGACAACAATTACAAATATTTCTTTTCTTTATTTTCCTTTAAACCATATCTTGATTCATCCTCTAAAATTATAGTTTGTTTTGCTTGCATAATCCCTCCCTGAACCTATCTTCTCTCCTCCTTTCCCCTCCCCATTCCCTCCTATTTTTCTCTTGAAAGAAAAATATTTCTGCATCCAACTCTGTGGGTATATGTGTGTATTCTAAATTCCTATGATCAGTTCAGATGAATTTGGTGATAGTCTTCAGCTTGTATACCCCAGTTATATGAAATAATTCTCTTACTCTTCCTCCTTTCTTTTCCCTGATGTATTTCCTTTCTTCTTTAAGGACTATCAGAATATAACAAATCATCCCACGTTCCTCTGTCTCATTTATCTCTTTTTATGACCCCTGATGTTATTAGGATTCCAAAGGGACATGTGTATCATGTCCCTATTAGGATGTAAATGTTTTATCCTTTAGTCCCTTTTGATTGTTCAAGTATATTGACCTTTTTATATTTATCTTGACTCCTGTGTTGGTATTTTAAATTTTCCATTCATCTCTAGTCTTTTCATCAGGAACACTTCAAAGCCCATTATCACATTAAAGATTTATTTTTCTTTTTGCCTGTCGGATTATATTCAGTTTTGCCCAGTAAGTTATTCTTAGTGGTAGGCTTACATCACTTGTCTTTTGGCATATGCCTTCTGGTCAGTGACTACTAAATCCTATGTGACTCCAATAGAGCTCCTTTGCAATTGAACTTTTATTATAGATGCTTGCTGTATTTTTTACTTAACATGGAACTTCTGGATTTTGGCCATAACATTCCTGGAAGTTTTCATTTTGGGGATGTTTTCAGAAAATAGCCAAGGGATTCTTCCAATTTTCACTATGTCCTCTGGTTCTAATAAGTCTGGGCAGTTTTATTTCATGATTTATTAAAATATGGCAATCCAGGGGGGTGGAGCCAAGATGGCCATGTGAAAACAGCCTCTTACTGAAGCTCTCTCACAAATTCTGTTAAATACCTCTAAAAAAGTGAATCTGAGCAGATTTGAGAGAGTTAGAAGACACTAATAGACTGAGTGGGGCAGGAGCGCCAGGCACAGGATGGTAACAGACCATACCAGAACAGGAGCAGCAGAGGAACCCAAGAAGGGCATCAGTCCAGGAGAGTGCTGGGCACAAGAAACAGGAGCAAGAGCAGGCCCAGGGTAGAAGTACCGGCTACAGCATTGATCCTCAGGCCTCTCAGCCCAGGACAGGAGTCTTTTGGAGCTACCAAAGACACCAGCGAACAGCCCGAGGTGGTGAGAGCAGCTACCCTTGAGGCCTGCAGCCCACAGTCTAAAGGTTTGAAACTTGCCTTTTTGAACTTCCAGGAGCCATGATGGCCAGCTAAAACAGCTCTCCCTCCCTTCCTCACCCAGATAGTACCACCTCAGGAGAAACCCTGAAATAGAGGAGCCAGAAGTAGAGCTTCAGTAGCCTTTTGGTAAGAGAAGTTGGGGAGAGGGCCCGTCTTGTGGTGGAAGAAAGAGACTAGTGCAGGATGAAAGGTTGCAGCAGGCCCCTCCTCAGCAGAACAGCAGGAGTTCCTGAGCCCCAGGGGTTGGAGCCAGCAATCATCAACACTAGGACCGCAGATCTGCCTTTGCACAGCCAGGAGAAGTGGCAGACACCAACACAGACAACTGCTGAGACCACCTAGGCTGTAGGACAGACCTATAGGAAGAGGAGACTTCAAGCAGCAGGACCGCCCCACCCCAAACCTCATAATACTAGAGGCCACGGCACACAAAGCTAGTGAGCTCCAGAAGTAGAGATTCACTTTAGAAGCTGGGGGGAAAAAAAGCAAACACCATGAAAAAGCAATCCAGAAGAGCAAAGACTATTGATTCCTATTATGGAGATAGGGAATATCAAAATACTCATTCAGAAGAGGGCAGCATTGACACTATACCCACATCTGAAACCTCAGGAGAGAATGTGGGCTGGTCTCCAGCCCAAAAAGCATTCCTGGAAGAGCTCAAAGAGGATTTTAAAAACCAAATTAGAGAGTAAAAGTAGAGAACAAATCTTTAAAAAGTAAAATTGGCAAAATGGTTAAGGAGGTTCAGAATATATTTGGAGAGAATAACTGCTTAAAAAGTAAAATTAATCAAATGGAAAAGGAGATATAGAAGCTAAATGAAGAAAACAATGTGTTAAAAATTAGAATTGGGCAAGTAGAAGCTAATGACTCTATGAGACACCAAGAATCAGACAAACAAAATCTAAAGATTGAAAAAATAGAAGAAAATGTGAAATATCTGAATGG
Organism: Phalanger gymnotis; assembly: GCA_028646595.1. Taxonomy (NCBI): domain Eukaryota; kingdom Metazoa; phylum Chordata; class Mammalia; order Diprotodontia; family Phalangeridae; genus Phalanger; species Phalanger gymnotis. Next base: position 313,654,764 of record CM053623.1, on the reverse strand, counting down.
GAAAACAACTGACCTGGAGAACAGATCCAGAAAAGATAATTTAAGAATTATTGCTCTACACGAAAGCCATGATGAAAAAAAAAAGAACCTAGACAATATCTTCCAAGAAATCATCAAGGAAAATTTCTCCAAGGTCCTGGAACCAGAGGGTAAAATAGTCATAAAAAGAATCCACTGATCACTCCCTGAAAGAGATCCCAAATTGAAAACTCCAACAAATATTGTAGCCAAATGCCAGAATTATCAGGTCAAGGAGAAAATACTGCAAGCAGCTAGAAAGAAAAAAATTCAAATATCACAAAAATACAGTCAGGATCATGCAGGATCTTGCAGCTTCTACAATAAAAGACAGGAGAATTTGGAATATGATATTCTGAAAGGCAAAGGAGCTTGGACTACGACCAAGGATCAACTACCCAGCAAAACTGAGCATAATTTTTCAGGCAAGGATGTGGACATTCAATACAATAAGGGAATTCCAGACCTTCCTGATGAAAAGGCCAGAGCTCAACAGAAAATTTGATCTTCAAATAAAAAACTCAAGAGAGACATAAAAAGGTAAACAGAGAGAAGAAAAAAACAAAAAACAAAACTATGTTATTAAATAGGGGAAAATTGTTTACACCTTTATATAGGATTATATTGATTTATATATGATATATATATATGTATATATACATATATATACACACACACATACACACAATGTATATAAACATATGTGTCGATCTTGAGAATGGTACAGTTACTATGACAAATAAAAGGGATATACATAGATGGAGGGTGTCAGTATAAAGTAACTGATGTGATGATAAAAAACAATTAAGGGGTGCAAAGGGATTGTTCTGGGAGAAGAGTTAAGGAGAAGGTAGAAAAAGGTAAATAAAGTCACATGAAGAGGCACAAAAACATAGAGGGAAAAAGGGAGGGAGAAAAGCAGTGCTTGAGCTTTACTTTCATCAGATTTGGTTCAAGGAAGGAATAACATAATCTGATAAGCACAGAAATCAAACTTGTCCTACAGACAGTAGGAAGGGAAAGAAGAAAGAAAAGTGGGAGGTGGATAAAAGGGAGGGAAGAAGTAACAAAGGGAAAAGAGTAAGATAAGGGAGGGGAATCAATAGGGAGGGTAAACTGAGGAAGGTGGCAGTCAAAAGCAAAACTCATTTGAAGAGTGGGAGAAGGGAGAAATAAAAGCATAAACGTGGGGGGGGATAAAATGGAGAAAATTATATAATCATAGCTGTGAATGTGAATGGGATGAACTCTGCCATAAAACAGAGGCAGATAGCAAAACAGATTAAAAACCATAATCCTATAATATGTTGTTTACAATAAACACATTTGAAACAGGGAGATATACACAGGGTAAAGATAAAAGGCTGGAGTAGAATGTATTGTACTTCAGCTAAAGTAAAAAAAAAAGCAGGGGTAGCAATACTAATTTCAGACAAAGCAAAAGCAAAGACAGAACTAATTAAAAGAGATAAGGAAGGACACTATATCCTGCCAGAAGGCACCATAGACAATGAAGCAATAGCATTACTTAACATGAATGCACCAAGTGGTATAGCATGCAGATTCTTAGAGGAGAAGTTAAGGGAGTTACAGGAAGAAATAGACAGCAAAACTATACTAGTGGGGGACCAAAAACTCCCTCTCTCTGAACTTGATAAATCTAACCTCAAAATAAACAAGAAAGAAATTAAGGAGGTGAATGGCATTTTAGAAAAGGCAGATATGATAGACCATTGAAGAAAATTGAATGGGAATAAAAAGGAATATACTTTTTTCTCAGTGGTACATGGCATATACTCAAAAATTGACCATGTACTAGGGCATAAAAACCTCACGACCCAGTGCAGAAATGAAGAAATAATCAATACATCCTTTTCAGATCATGATGCAATAAAAATTATCTGTAATAAAGGACCACAGAATGATAAACTAAAAATTAATTGGAAACTAAATAATCTAATCCTAAAGAATGAGAGGGCCAAAGAACAAATCATAGGAACAATTAATAACTTCATTCCAGAGAATGACAATAATGAGACAACATACCAAAACTTATGAGATGCAGCAAAAGAAGTTCCTAGGGGAAGTTTTATATCTCTAAAGTTTTACATGAATAAAATAGAGAAAAAAGAGATCAATGAATTGGGCATGCAACTGAAAAAGCTAGAAAAAGAACAAATTGAAAATCCCCAATTAAATACCAAATTAGAAATACTGAAAACCAAAGGATAGATTAATAAAATTGAAATCAAGAAAACTATTGAATGAATAAACAAAACTAAGAGCTGGTTTTATGAAAAAAACAGTAAAATCACTAAACCTTTGGTCAATTTGAATTTAAAAAAAAAGAAAGAAGAAAACCAAATTACCAGTCTCAAAAATGAAAAGGGTGAATTCACTTCCCATGAAGAGGAAATTAAAACAATAACTAGGAATTATTTTTCCCAATAGTATGTCCACAAATGTGACAACCTGAGGGAAATGGATGAATATTTAGAAAAATATGAATTGCCCAGGTTAACAGAAAAGGAAATAAAATACATAAGTAACCCCATCTCAGAAAAAGAAATTGAGCAAGCCTCAATGTACTCCCAAGGAAAAAGTCTCCAGGGCCAGAAGGTTTTACATGTGAATTCTATCAAACATTTAAAGAAACATTAATTCCCATACTTTACAGACTATTTGGGAAAATAGGTAGAGTCAGACCAAATTTTTTATGACACAAATATGGCACTAATACTCAAACCAGGAAAAATCAAAACAGAGAAAGAAAATTACAGATCAATTTCCCTAATGAATATAGATGTAAGAATTTTAAATAAAATATTAACAAAAATACTGCAGCAACTTATCATGAGAATAATACACTATGACCAGGTAGGATTTTATTCCAGGAATGCAAGGCAAGTTCAATATAATTGATCACATCAACAACAAAACTAGCAAAAACCACATGATTATCTCAATAGATGCAGAAAAAGCTTTTGAAAAAAATACAACACATGTTCCTATTAAAAACACTAGAAAGCATAGGAATAAATGGAGTCTTCCTTAAAATTATAAGTAGCATCTACCTAAAACCAACAGCAAGCATTATATGTAATGGGGATAAGCTAGATACATTCCCAATAAGATCAAGATGATCCATTGTCACCCCTATTATTCAATTTGGCACTAGAAATGTTAGCAATAAGAGAAGACAAAGAAATTGAAGGAATTAGAATAGGCAAAGAAGAAATTAAGTTATTACTCTTCGCAGATGATATGATGATTTACTTATAGAATCCTGGAGAATCAAGTAAAAAACTACTTGAAATAATAAAACACTTTAGCAAAGTTGCAGGTTATAAAATGAACCCACATAAATCCTCAGCATTCCTATACATCACTAACAAAGCCCAACAGCAAGAGGTAGAAAGAGAAATTCCATTTAAAGGTACTGTAGATACTATAAAATATTTGGGAGTCTACCTGCCAAGACAAACCCAGGGCCTATATGAATGCAATTACAAAACACTTTTCACAAAAATAAAGTCAGACCTGAGTAAATGGAAAAACAACAGTTGCTCATGGTGAGGCTGAGCTAATATAATAAAAATGACAATTTTACCTAAACTAATTTATTTATTCAGTGCCATGCCAATCAAACTACCAAAAATTTATTTTACAGAGCTGGACAAAATAACAACAAAATTCTTCTGGAAGAACAAAAGGTCCAGAATATCAAGGGAATTAATGAAAAGAAATGCTGGGGAAGGTGCCCTAGCCATACCAGACATTAAACTGTACTATAAAGCAGCAGTCACCAAAACTACTTGGTACTGGCTAAGGAACAGTGTGGTGGATCCGTGGAATAAGTTAGGTATGTAAGATACAGTAGTCAATGACTGTAGTAACATAGGCTGAGGGCTGAATCTATGACCACACTGTAAAATAAGTGCCACATAGTTGATTTTTACTTCTACTTTTTCTCTTTACTCAGTTTATAGCCCCAACCCAGGTCAGAACTAGATCTACTTGGATGGGCGACTGCTTCTTTCACTGGAACACAGTCGCAGATCAACCAGCTCCATGCTTACCACCTAGCTGTAGGTGCTCTCCTAAGTCCAAATAAAGCTTTGGCATTAAAGCTACACAGATGCAGGAATTTCCTGTTCCAATTCCCTGCAAGGTACCCAGGGTCGGGCCCAATCTCTGCTGAATCCAAGACTGCTTCATGCCCTTTAGCAGAAGCATAAATCAACCTGCAGTGAGCCCCAGGTAGGCTTTTCATATGTCTCGTTTGGATCCTCTGAAGTTCTGAACGATGCAGTTGCTATTTGGCTACTGTTCTTGCTCTTAGACTAGAAAAAGAATTCACTATGTTTTCTCCTTGAAATTCCCTATCACGCTAGAGGAGCCAAGATGGCGACTGGAAAGCAGTAACTGGCGAGAGTTCCCCATCAAGTCCCTCCAAAAACCTATAAAAAATGGCTCTGAACCAATTCTAGAGCTGCAGAACCCACAAAGTGGCAGAGGGAATCAGGGCTCCAGCCTAGGACAGCCTGGATGGTCTCGGGGTAAGGTCTGTCCCGCACAGAGCTCCCAGCTCCCAGCTAAGGGGAGCGGAGCTGAGCCAAGCAGAGCCCAGAGACGCGGCGCGGCAGACCGCGGACCGATGAGACCAGGACTGGAGCGGAGAGTGCCCTAGCATGCTGAATTACTGAGCTGTGGCATGTACCAGACCTCACAACCCACAAACAGCAAAGACAACACAGAAGGTTAGTGGGAAAAGCTGCGGGACAGGACGGAGTTGGCGGTTTGGCCACTGCCCCTGAGGCAACGGAGGCGGGGCAGCTTTAGAAATTCAGCTGCAGTTGCTTCTGGCCCCAGGCCCACCTGGTGGGAGGAATTAAGTGGCTGATCAGAGCAGGAGTGAAGAGCCTGCTGAAGAT
>CM053623.1:313613959-313649312 GCA_028646595.1 Phalanger gymnotis | reverse complement strand
CATGTGAAAATCAATGCTGAAAACTAAACATATTAAAAATAAATTTAAAAAAATAATTTCTAGAAAAAAATAAGAAATTCCCTATCACTATATTTGGGGATCTACCTGCCAATACAAATCCAGGAACTATATGAACACAATTACAAAGCACTTTTCACACAAATAAAATCAGATCTAAATAATTAGAAAAACATCACTTGCTTGTGGGTAGGCCAAGCTAATATAATAAAAATGACAATTTTATCTAAATTAATTTACTTATTCGGTGCCATACCAATTGAACTACCAAAAATTATTTTATAGTGCTAGAAAAAAATAATAACAAAATTCATCTGGAAGAACAAAAAGCCCAGAATATCAAAGGAATTAATGTAAAGAAATGCTAGGGAAGGTGGCCTAGCCATATCAGATCTTAAATTGCATTATAAACCAGCAATCATCAAAACTACTTGGTACTGGCCAAGAAATAGAGTGGTGTATCAGTTAGGTACATGAGACACAGTAGTCAATGATTATAGTAATCTACTGTGTGATAAACCCAAAGACTCCAGGGATAAGAACTCACTATTTTACAAAAACTGCTGGGAAAATTAGAAAATAATATGGCAGGAACTAGGTATAGATCAACATCTTACACCATATGCCAAAATAAAGTCAAAATGGGTACACAATTTATATATAAAGGCTGATGCTATAAGCAAACTGGGAGAGCAAGGAATAGTTTACCTGTCAGATTTATGGAGAACAGAAGAACGTATGACCAAAAAAGAGATAGAGAACATTATGAAATGAAAAATGGATAATTTTGATAACATTAAATTGAAAAGTTTTTACACAAACAAAGCCAATGCAACCAAGATTAGGAGAGAAGTAGGGGGTCTGTGGCACTTCTTCCCACCTACCATAGTCAACTCCACCTTCTCCCTGGATCCCAAACTGTCCCAGGAGAAGGCAGCAAAAAAGCCGACTCAGCACCTTGCTGCAAAGTTTCCATCTTGCCCTAGGCCTGAACTCCAAGCTCCTGGGTTCCTGGTCTTCCATCTCCTGCTGGCTGCTCCTGGCTTCTGCTGGAATCCCAATTTAGGTGGCTCTCCACCTTTGCACTCACCTCACCAAAGTCAGAAAGACAGCTCACAGCTTTCTATCTCACTTTTTCAAAGTCCTTATGCAGGCAGTCTTCTGCTCCATCTGGGTTAGTATGTCGGCAGCTGCCATCTGCTTGTAGTCTCACCTCACCAACTGCTCCCATCAAGTCTGCACAAAGGGCATTATCCACCTCTGTTTCAAAGCTATACACACAATACAATCTCGAGACATTCACCCTTCCAATACTGTCCAGAGCCAGGTTAATCCACTCAAGCCCTGGCTCTGGCCATCCCCACCTCCCCCAATCCTCTTCTTGTTCTCTTCCTACAGGCTCTGCTCCAGCCTGTCTCCTCCAGAGCACTAGTGGGGTAGGGAGGGGGAAGGAGAGGTTATCTCCCAGGCTCTCTGCTCTGGGCTCCTGAGAAACCACTCCTGTCCCTACTACTTACCTATTCTCTTTCAGGCCTCTAGGGCTCCACAGAACCATAGCCACCACAACTATAAAGAGCAGCCCAATAACTGGGACACATCCAAACACTATCTCAGTACCCCAAAACTCCATACTTTCCTTTTAACCTGCAGATCCTGCCAACAATGCCATTTTGTAACAACAATGTGGCTAGCAGCTGTTGTGTGGTTGGAAAACCAACACAAGACCAACAACAAGAAGGCTGTTAGCACAGGTTCTTTGATCTGCTTTTCTAAGGAAAGCAACTTTAAGGGGTTAACAATCACAGTTTAGTTAAGCATACGTATATCATTCACTTAGTTCAGGGGGAGAAGATCAGCCTCCTGAACTTCAGGGCAAATACAAACCGAAATTACAAACATCAACAGACGGACCTTGTCTGATTCAAATCACAATTCATAGTTACCAAAGCTGGGGGAAGGAAAGTTCAATGGCTTGCCCAGAGTCTCGTCACTCACATTCTTTCAATGAGTATACCCCCAAAAGTCAAATGCCAACATCAGATCTTATATTCCCATCTCAGGGACCTGGGGGCTCACCATTTAGAGTATAAGAAATCACTAACACTAAGAGTTTGAGAAAGGTCCAAGCCCCAGCACCACAGCATACACAATTCAGTGACTCTCGATTGTCTTAGTGTTGAGAAACACTTCAAAACAAAAAGATTCCACTTTACCTGCCCATTCAGACAAAGAACAGTGAAAATTCCCATTGTGCTTGCCATTACAACATCCAGAGAAAGAACTTTGGAGTTTGAATGCAGATGGAAGCATAGTATTTGCTCTCCTTTTCTTTTGTTGTTTTCCTTTGTTTCTTCTTTCTCGTGGTACTTCCCATTAGTTGTAATTCTTCTTTACATCATGACTAATGTGAAAACATGTTTAATATGAATGTATAAGTAGAGTCTATATCAGACTGCATGCTGTCTTGGGGAGGAAGGAGGAGAGGGAAGGGGCGAAAATTTGAAACTCAAAATCTTATGGAAGTGAATGTTGAAACCTAAAAATAAATTAATTAATTTAAAAATAAAAAGAAGCTCCCCATCACTACTTGGTTTGGTGCTCTTATTAAACTTTTGCTGGTGTAATCATGAGGACAACTAGCCTGCACTGTTTCCTCCTACTCCACCATCTTGGCTAATCTCCTTTGGTACTTTTAGATAGTCAACAAATATTAGACATAACAAAATTTTAAATCATCTACATTACTTAGTCAACTGTGTGACTGAGATGCGATCTACTTATAAAAAATTCTTTAAAAGTCTTGCCTGTTCTCTTCTCTTATTTTCATTAAGGATATCATCAAAATGTTCATAAAATAGTCTCAGGAGATAATATAGAGATAATATAAGCATATGGGTCGATACAAGAAAGCATATGGGTAAATGGTTGTTGATGTCTTGAGTACTGGGTTTTTTTTCCTTCTAAAATTAATCCAGGTAATTTCACCCAGAGTAACAGAAAACACTGTTTAATTTTTTTCTTATACTCTTTTGAAGTTTATTTAATTTTTTGAATTTAAATAGTATTTTGCTTTTCCCAATTATATATCTAGAAAAAATTTTGCATTCATTTTTACAAGATTTTGAGTTCCAAATTTTTCTTCCCCCCTCCCTCCACTTCCCTCTATTGAAAATGGTATGCAGTCTGATATACTTTATACATTTGCTATCATGTAAAACGTATTTCCATATTCATCACAGTAGTGGAAGAAGAAACAGATCAAAAGGAAATAAAACCATGAGAAAGAATAATGTAAGTGATCTGCATTCTGAGTGCATCATTTCTTTATCTGGATATGGATAGCATTTTCTTTTGTGAGTCCTTTGTACTTGTCTTGATCATTGTATTGCTAAAAAGATCTGAGTCATTCATAGTTGATCATCCCACAATGTTGTTGGTACCATGTACAATGTTTTCCTGGTTCTCCTAATTTCACTTTGCATCAGTTTGTACAGTCTCAGAAAACACCATTTAATATTCTTCTTCTTTCTCAATTGGTCATCAAATTCATCTTGGATCTGTTCTGACTGACTACAGTAATGCTTTGGGAATTTTCAGGATAATCTACAAACTTTGTAAAAGAACAAAACCGGGATGCACATACTGGATCTTTCACAGAATGATCTTGTCATCTCATGAGCCCCATTTTGAAGTGAGAGTGGGGAGTTAGTCTCACAACAGAAATTGTTGACTCAAAAAGGATCTATATCAGCCTTAGGGGAAATGATCTCCTGGCCTTCTCCTGAATCACCCAATTTAATGCCCCCAAAATGTATCATTAACAACCTCAGTTGGTCATCACCTCCTCCTTCAACATCCTTGTCATTGTCTTCATCCTTTTCATGCTTTTTTACATGGCACTCTCAGTTGTTGAGAGTAAGAAATTTCCTGGTCAGAACCCCTTTCATCTACCCCACTCTCACCATATCTCATGAAAAAGAAGATCCTATGAAAATTAATTACTAAGACAATTTATTTACGTCCTTTGAAAGCAATGGTACCCTTGAGATGAATTCAACAACCACTGGATGTCACCAGCGTTCCATTTAACTAAAGACATTAAAAAGAGCCATCCTAACTAGAGATTCATAGGGAAGAACAGGTATTAATAGCCACTCCTATTGTATTGCAAATTGAAAGAAGTTTAAAATTAAACATTTAGACCTGAAATTCAACAGATTTATGTTGTATCAACAGGTATCAACAGGACATTTCTAAGTACTGGTCCACCTGAGGTGGCTACCATTATTCCAAAAGTATTCAATACTCTAGTAGTGTTTAATACTACTAACAGAGATCGATAATTCTCTGGACCTAGTCACAGATCACTGGAGCTGGAAAGAATCTTAGGGGGTCATTTAGTCTAGCCTCTCTTTTCAAAGATGAAGACCTGGAAGCCCAGAGTGGAGACCTATAATGAGTTATTGGCAGGACTAGTACCCAAATTAGTACTCTTTTCACCTCTATCTCACTTCTAAAATTACGCTATAATGGGAAGCCAAGTAGAAACAGTGTCCAGTCATGGTTCCCAGTGTAAAAAGAGAGAGGTATTGTAACTGCTGGATAACTGTATTCTCAAAGGAACTATATATTATAATGTGGGAGCAGATGGAGAGCCCATCTCTCCTCCAATGTACTTAATTTCCTTATTAGCTAAAGGCAATTTGCAACATTCTTTTTTTTATGCCCAAGATAGGCCATGTGTTTAATTGAAAGTGATTTATAAATATCTAGTTTCACTTATAATTTCCAAGTGATTCGTACTATACACAAGTGTACATTGTAAAGGGGTCAGTCAGAATAAATCTTATATTTCTTGGTTATTTCATGACAGTGTTCTATGTCATAAGTTATAACTATCTTAGCCGATTGACCTGCATCATAAATAATAACAATTACCTTACCAACTGAGTGTGATAAATCAAAATGGCAGTCCTTTCTTTTATCTCTTCAGGTTATATTAATTCAAGTACATTTTAACCAGTGAACTGAGACTCTCTCCTAAATATAGAGTCACTTTCCTTTTATGGCTCATGAAGATTTAATAACTCACACTTATTTAACCCTCAACTAAAACCTGACTCTAATGGCTTATCTAAGCATAGAGGAAACCCTGGGTTTTTGAAGGCTAAGTTCCCTAGCTCTTAGAAAAACAACGAAGTCAAATTAAAAATAAAAATGTCATTATGAACTCTTGAAGAAATAATTATACTTCAATATTTCAAAGAGTCATGATTTAGTTGGAGTAGATATTTCCTCCAGTAATGAAGATCATAATGTCTGTGTGCCTTGGCACTTAGCTTTTTTTTTTTTTAATGAGTAGCTTGGTTTGGTTTGTATTTTTTTCTTTAAATCATCATTAATATCTCCATACTTAGCTGGATTAGACTCTCTGTCACAGACACACAGTCTGTCATTAGGCTGTACTTGAATCCTTTCTAGGTTGGTAGCTAAATTTACAGATTAACAAAACATCAAGCATAGAACAAGATTTACTTAACCGTATAAAATACAGAGCACTTATACCTGAACCAATAAACAGTTAAGCAAGCTCTGCCTCCTTTGTCCCTTCACTCTGGGCACCAATCTTCCCCAGGTACCTACACAGTTTTCCTGAGGTCCTTTATTACCCTGGGCAGCATATTAGAATAATACAAATATGTACCTTCAAAAAAAATTCACATCTTGTCAAAAAATCATCAAAGGGAGGAGTTTTCTCCACCTCTGTCCTGCCCTCAAATGCACACACCCATACATGTCTGGCAAAGCCATCATACATTTACAAAAAGTAATCTTAAAAAGTATCTCTTTTGTGGCCTATACCCTAGAAAGTTGCCTGCCTTATCTGCCCTCAGTCTAGATTCTACATGTAGGTATCAAGGAATCATTGAAATGGCAAATAAAGTGACTGTGTGAAAGGAGGGGAGAGGACAGATTTTAAATGGACCTATGAAATATGCATAATATTAAACATATTTGTCAATACTGCAGCATAGGATACATGGTGTTTTCTCTGCTTTTTCAATAGGAAACCAAGGCCAAGTACCATCCCAGATCTAGTGCTCTCCTTATTCTAGCTACTGTTCTGTTTGCAAAACAGTGCTCTCCACACTGCTTTGGGGAGTTACAATGAGAAAATGGACAGAAATCACGGTATGCAACATTCAGAACACATCCATGGACTCTGTGCATCTCTCAGTTGGTCATGTCACTTAACATGCTTTGTACTTTTCTGGCCTAAAGCATTAAATTCATGTTTTAGCTAAAGATTTAAAAGCACTTGATTTCCAAGGACAGAGCTGAGATGGCAGAGTAGAGGAAACAGCCAAGCTCTCCCAATGTCACCCACCAAACAACTTTAAAATAATGCACCAAATCAAATTCTGGAGTGGCATAGCCAAGAAAAAGTTAGAGTGAAACATTTTTCTAGCCCAGATAACTTAGGAGGTCAAAAGAAGACATCTTTGACACCTGGGGTGGGGGCTAATGTGGCAGTAACATCAACTGCGGGCCTTGGAAGCAACAAAAGCTGTAATAGTTTCAGGAACTCTCAAGACCAAAAAAGTAAGTTTTCTGGAAACTGGTCAGAAAAAGATTACAGGAGATCTCTGTGCTAGCCCTGGGCAGGACAAGTCTCTGTTTGGCATTTCTATTGCCAGTATCCACTTGTAAGTCATAGTTCAAGGGCAGAGAGGAGTGCTAATAGTCACAAGGAAGCAAGGGCCCTGAAGAGCGGTATCACTTGTGACTGCAAAGGATCAGGGCCTCCTCCTGGGTAAGGACCTGAGCGAAGAACAGCAAAGCAGTGACCACACCTCTCCCCAGATCATACTACCTTAGAAATACAGAAAATTTCCAAACCCTCAGAATTAGCTCTGAAAACAGCAGTTCAAAAAATTCTGAAGCTTAGGACAGTATACACACACACGCACACACACACACATAGGAGCGCATGATGTACATATGCATGCACACACATATAGGCTCGAGCACGCACACACACACACATGCACATGCATGCACACACACACACACACACACACCACAGGAACAGATAAAGGAACAAAAAGTTCAAAGTTAAGAAACAGGCTGAGAAAATGAGCCAACAACAACAAAATAAACTTGACCATAAAAAGCTACTAGTGACAAGGAAGATCAAGACACAAACTCAGAAGAAGACAACATGAAAACAGCTAAAAGCAAAGTCTCAAAGGGAAAAAACATGAATTGGAAACAAGTACAATTCCAAAAAGAGCTAAAATACACACATATGTGTGTGTATAACATATATATATATGTATGTATGTATGTATATTTTAAGTCAAATGGGGGGGGCGCAGCTAGGTGGCACAGTGGATAGAACACTAGTCAGGAGGACCTGAATCCAAATCTAGCTTCGGACACTTGACACTTACTAGCTGTGTTACTCTGGGCAAGTCACTTAACCCCAACTACCTTGCCAAAAAAAATAAAAAAATAAAAAGTGGTAGAGGAAAAACTGGGAAAAGAAATTAGGAAATTAAGAAATTAAGGAAAAAATTAACAGCTTGGTAAAAGAGGCACACACACACACACAAAAAAAAAAATCACTGAAGAAAATAACACCTTAAGGTCAAATATAAAAAGCAGTACAAAATTTCACTGATGAAAATGACTCCTTAAAAAGCAGAATTGGCCTAATGGAAAAAGAGGTACAAAAGCTCATTAAAGAAAACAGTTCTTTAAAAATTAGAATTGGTCAAGTTAAAGCAATGATTTCATGAGACTATAAGAAACAATACAACAAAGTCAAAAGAATGGAAAAAATAGAAGAAAATTTGAACTATCTCATCAAAAAACAGCTAACCTGGAAAAAAGATTGAGGACAGATAACTTAAGGATTATTGGGCTGTCTGAAATCCATGATCAAAGAAATAGACTCTAGATATCATATTTCAAGAAAATATCAAGAAAAACTACCCTAATATCCTAGAACTCAAAGGTAAAATAGAAATTGAAAGATTCTACCAATCACCTTCTGAAAGAAATACCAAAATGAAAACTCCCAGGAATATTATAGACAAATGCCAGAGCTCCCAGTTCAAAGAGAAAATACTTCAAGAGGCCAGAAAGAAATTATTCAAATATCATAGATCCATGGTCAGGATCACACGAGTTTTCACTATGACCATATTAAAGGAGCAGAGGACTTGGAATATAATATTCCAGAAGACAAAATAGCTAGGATTACAACTGAGAATAATCCACCCAACAAACTGAGTATAAACATTTTGGTGGGGAAATAGACATTTAATGAAGTAGAAGATTTTCAAGCATTCTTGATGAAAAGACCAGAGCTGAATAAAAAATTTGACTTTCAGACACAAGACTCAAGAGAAGTATAAAAAGGTAAAAATGCAAGATAAATCATAAGGGACTCAATAAGGGTGAACTGTTTACATTTCTATCGAAATATATTCTATCTAAAGATTCTACACATGAAAAGAGCATAGGAGTGAGCTGATTGTGTAGGGATGATCTGAAAAAAATGTATGGCAAAAAAGAGGAATGTACTGGGAAAAGGGAGAGGAAGAATAGGGAAAATTCTCACCAAAAAAAGAGGCAAAGAAAAATGGGGGGGACACACCAGGCAATGCTTGAATCTCACTCTCTTTAGAATTAGTTCAAAGAAGGAAGAAAATATCTGTGTGTGTGTGTGTGTGTGTGTGTGTGCACGCACACACACACTCAATCAGGTATAGAAATCTATCTTACCCTACAAAGAAGTAGAAGGGGAGGGTATAAGAGAAAGAGGGAGTGATTATAAACGAGAAGTTAGATTAAGGGAGGCAGTATTCAGAAGTAAAACAGACTTTTGAGGAGGGACAGGGAGAAAAGAGAGAGAGAAAGAAGGATAAACAGAAGGAAACAGGATAAAGAGAAAGGCACCAATATTAATCATTACTGTCAATTTCAAAGGGATGAGTTCATCCATAAAATGGAAGAAAAGAGCAAAATGGATTAGAAACCAAAATCCAACAAGATTTACAAGAAACACACTTGAAACAGGGACATACACAGAGAGTCAAGATAAGGAGCTGGAGCAGAATCTGTTTTCTTCAAATGAAGTAAAAAAAGGCAGGAGTAGAAATCATAATCTCAAAGTAAAAATAGATCTAAATAAGAAAGATAAGCAGGAAAATTATATCTTTCTAAAAGATATATTTAGTAGTATCAGTACTAAACATATGTGCATCAAACTGCATAGCAACCAAATTCTTAAAAAAAATTAAATGAGTTACAAGAGGAAATAAAAAAGTGAAACTATACTAGTGGAGGATCTCAACCTCTTCACTCCCCCCCACTGCCCAAAGCTAGATAAATCTAATGATAAAATAAAGAAGAAAGAAATTAAGAATATGACTAGAATTTTAGAAAAGTTAGAAATAATAGACCTCTATAGAAAACTGAATGGGAATAGAAAGGAGTACACCTCTTTCTCAGCTGTACATGGCACCTTCACAAAAATTAGCCATGTATTAGGGCACAAAAACCTCACAAACAAATGCCAAGAAGCAAAAACATAAAATGCATGCTTTTTAGACCATGATGTAATAAAAGTTACATTCTATAAAGGGCCTGGGAAGCACAGATAAAAATTTTATTGGAAATTAAATAATCTAATCCTAAAGAAAGATTCAAAGAACAAATAAATGAAAGAATTAATTATTTCGTTAAAAATAATGACAACACACAAAATTTGTGGGATGCAGCCAAAGGAGGACTTGGGGGGAAATTTATATTTCCAAATGCATACATTAATAAAAGAGGAAAAAAAGCAGATCAATTAATTGAACATGCAACAAAAAAAACTAGAAAAAGAAAAAAATTTTAAATCGCCAAGTAAACACAAAATGCAAATCCTGAAAAATCAAAGAAGAAATTAATAAAAACTGACATTTTAAAAACCATTGAATTGACAAGTAAAACTAAGAGCTGGTTTTGGAGGGGGAACACAATAAAACAGACAAACTATTGCTTAATTTGATTTTTTTAAAAGAGAAAAAGAAAACCAAATTACCAGTGTCAAAAATGAAAAGGATAAATATACTACCAATGAAGATAAAATTAAAATAAGCATTAGGAATTATTTTGCCCAATTATATGCCAGTAATATTGACAACCTATGCAAAATTATGAATATTTACAAATATATAAATTGCCCAGATTAACAGAAGAAGAAACAGAATACTTAAATAATACTATCTTAGAAAAAAATTGAATAATACATAAATGAGCTAAAATTAAAAGATTTTGCACAAACAAAACCAATGTAGCCAAAATTAGAAGGACAGAAGGAAACTGGGGGTGGGGTGGGAATTTACAGCAAGTTTCTCTGATAAAGACTTCATTTTTCAAATATAAGGAAATGAGTTAAATTTATAAAAAAAAAATAACAATGTCCAAAATGATAAATGGAAAGAAAAAAGGAAAAATGCTCTGAATCACTATTGATTAGAGAAATGTAAATTAAAACAACTCTGAGGTACCACATCATACCTATCAGATGGACTAACATAAAAGAAAAATAAAATGATAAATGCTAGACCGGAGGTGGGAAAACTGGAACACTAATGCACTCTTTGTGGAGTTGTCATCTGGAATTATCCTTGTACTACTTACCTCACAGGGATTTTTTTTTTGTGAGAAAATCACTCTATTCTGGAGAATAATTTGAAACTATGCTGTAAGTGCTATAAAACTGTGCACACCATTTGACCCAGCAATACCAGTAGGTTTGAAATTAAGGAAGAAGGGAAAAGATCTATTTGTACAAAAATGTTTATAGCAGCTCTTTTTATGGTGTCAAAGAATTGGAAATTGAGAGGATGTCCAACAATTGGAGAATGGCCAAACAAGTTATGGTATATGATTGTGATGAATACTATTGTGCTATAAGAAATGACTAGCAGAATGTTTCCAGAAAAATCTGGGAAGACATACGAACTAATGCAAAGTGAATTGGGCAGGACCAGGAGAATACTGCACACAATCATAAAAGATGATGAACTATGAAAGACCGAACTACTCTGGTCAAGACAATGATCTAAGACAAGGCCAAAAGACCCTTGATAAAAAAAAAAATGTTATCCACCTCTAGAGAGAGAACTGATTAACTCTAAATGCAGGTTGAAACATGCTTTTTAAACTTTATGTTTCTTGCTTTTTATTTTTTTTTTGCAACATAGCTAATGTGGAAATATGTTGTACATAACTTTACATATATAATTGATATCTTATTTCTTGCCATCTCAATAGGAGGAGAGTGAGAGGGAGAAAGAGAATTTGGAACTCAAAATGTTTAAAAATTAAAAATTAATGGATAAAAAATTTAAACACTTAAAAAATTTAAAAGCACTTTATAATAATAGTCTGAATTTATATACTGCTTTTCAGTTCATAAAGTGCTTTTCTCACAAAAAAAAAAATCCTGTGAGTTAAGTAGTACAAAGATAATTCCTGATTTGTAGATGACAAAACAGATTCTCAGAAAGGTTAAAATGACTTCCTCACCATCACAAGACTAGCAAAAGTTTCTGAATGGGAGACTGACCTAGGTCTTTTTCTGAACCCATGTTAAGGACACTTTCCATTATATGACAGTAGATGTCTTCATCAATTGGTTAGTCAACAAGCATTAACTGCCTGGCGGGCTTTGTGCTAAGTGGATACTCAAGAAAGGGGGGAGGGGGAATCCCAGGTCCTGCCCTCAAGGAGTTTACATTCTAATAGGGAAAACAACATGCAAACAGAAGGTAATCTTAAAGGGAAAGGAGAAGGGGGCGCTTGGGAAAGTCCTCCTAATAATATCCACAAAATATAGCTGCCATACCATGCCTTATTATGGACAAGGAATATTTCAGTGACTGGCCTCTCATAAGGAATGCAGAGAATCTAATTTCTGCACACTAGCCTCAAAGGAAAAGAAAAAAAGTGTGTAAGTAGGGTGATAGGTGGGTTTCAGAGATGGGGAAAAAAGGAACATTTTTCTCTCAATGCAAATTGTTATTTATTTCAAAAAATATTTATTAAGGCCCTACTCCATACATTACACCAGGGACTGGGAATATAATACAAAATTTTGAGAGAATACGCAAACTGAGTGTGAGAAGGGGGAGGAGGGAGAAGAGAAATATGTACATAAATAACTATACTACAAGGGAGAGTAGGATCATGGAATCGTAGATTTAGGGTTGGGTAGGATTTTAATGGCTATCTATGCCCACCCCCACCTCCCACTTTACAGAAGAGGAAAATGAGACCCAGGAATGTTAAAGTGACTTGCCCAAGGTCATAGAGGTAATGAGCCAAGGCCAGATTTGGTCCCAGATCTTCCAACTCCAGAGTCAATGTTCTTTCTACTATATCATGAGGAGAAGTATTAGGAGAGATTTGAAGGAGGAAGAAGTTGTTTTCATTTGGGAGGGATAGGCCCAAGTAGGGGTTTGGCATCAGATATCTGAAGAGTCCTAGTGGGGTAGTCGTACTCAAATTGTGTCAAGAAAAGGAGAGACTTCTGTAAATGAAAATGTTGTGGGAGTCCATTTGAGACATGGGGAATGCTGTGAGCAAAAGGCAAGAATGTACAGGTCAAGGAGACAGAACAGATAGCCCATTTTAGCTAGAATATAGATAAGACATTACCTCATTTGAGCCTCACAAAAACTCTACAATAAAGATACTATTATTAAATACATTTCACAGCCCAGGCTGGCTAGAACATGGATAATGTACATTATCTATTGTTCCATATTCTCTTGCTCTATGGAACAAGATGCCCTTCCCAGAAAAGCTCATCACTTCTAATCTCACCACCATGTTTCCACCTCAAAGCTTAGTTGATTCCTCCTGCCTCAGCCTCCTCTCCCTTCTGTTTGAAGAGCAGAGTACCAATCTCCTCTCAATGTCTTCCTTTATAGAGGGCAGAAACTGAACTCTCAGATCACTCTATTTTTCATTTGCTGCATCACCTGGTTTCAACTTCACAGAATAAGATACCCCCTGGTATCCATCCATCCTCACCTCTCTTCCACTCCCACTTCCCTGCTTCCTTTTGTGTGTGACCCTGGGCAAGTCACTTAACCCTGTTTGCCTTGGTTTTCCTCATCTATAAAATGGCCTGGAAAAGTAAATGGCAGACCACTCTAGTATCTTTGCCAAGAAAACCCCAAATGGGGTCACAAAGAGTCAGATACGACTGAAACGACTCAACAACAATTCATGTGTTGTCTCTCCCTTTAGACTATAACCTCACTGAGGCAGGGATTTTTTTCTTTTTATTACTTATATCCCCAGCAGTTAGTACAGTGCCTGGCACATTGTAAGTACTTAATAAATGCTTATTGGATTGAATTATCTCATTTAAGCTTCACAAAAACCTCTGACATCGCTGCTATTTTTATCTACATTTCATAGATGAGGTCATGACTTGTCCAGGGTCTCAACCTACTATCAGAAGTCGGACATGAATGCAGGTTTCTTACTACAAAAAGCCACATTCCAATGCATGATGGATTCCTCCACAAAAGGCTCAAAGGAATAGGTGATTTCAGGAATTTCCATGCCTGAAATACTGGAAGATCCTACCTATTAGAATGAATTGGTATTCTGTCACTCTCCTCAAGGTTATGTTTTAGGGGTAGTCTTCATCTAAGAAGATGTAATGCCAATCACGGAAGCACACTTGAAGACTGCTGCTATGAATAATTTCAAGGGTCTAATCACATAGAATAATGAATTCTCTATTCAGCAATAAACTAAGCACTGTTCAATAAAGCATAACATTCATAACAACATCCTTAAGCAAAATGTATCTATGTATACATCTACATATATATAACATATACATACATATATCATATCACTCATGGTGCATAGCATATATCATTGCATTCAGTAGCATTCCCCAAAATACTTGTATAACACAGCAGGGGGTCCCAGGCTAAGGTCTTCCCTAGCACAACACATCCTTTAGGGATAGCAGAAAATACCATACCATCCACCCCAGGTCACAGTAAAAACATTACCCTATACAGTATATATCATTGCAACCCCAAAATCAGGGGGTCCCAGGTTAGGGTCTTCCCTAACACAACACATCCTTAAGAGGTAGCAGAAAATACCACACTATCCACCCTCTAGGTCACAGTAAGCTCCTTAATCAATACCAAGCATCTAAGTAAAGTCCTCTTTCATCTTGACTCAAGGTTGACCTCTAAGTCTCCTGGCTCTTTCTCTGTGGGCTGACAGCTCCCGACTCTTACCTAGATTCACATGGAGGCAGCTCTCCACTCCTGTTTCAGGTCTGAGCTCATGGGGACTACTCCACCCTAAGCTCTCCCTCCTCTGTTTTCCGCCGGCAGCTTCTGCCTCTAGAAAAGCAAAGCTTAGCAGGGCAACAACACCCACTACCAGCACCACCATCTCAATTCACCTCCAAAGTCCAGAGGCTCTGTGTTAACAGCGCAGTTCATTTTAACAGCTCTTAAAAGGGGCTTAAGCTATACTTCTTTCCCATGGGCAGGTTTCTCCCCTGCTGCTTTATTTGCTTTTATAGTTTAGCAACTCCTTCAGCAAGTCTCTGCCATCAAAGGTCTTCTCTTCGATCTCAAAGGTTTCCTCTCCAGCTCTTAGAAGTCTCCTCCCAGCTCTAAAATGTGTCTTCCCAGCTCTTAAAGCTCAAAGTTCATTCTTCTTCTTCATCACCTCTCTTCATTCTCTTCTTCTCAGCGCTGGCATCTCTCTCAACGCTGGCAGCTCTCTCAATGTCTGCTCTCGTGCACCACCGACTCTCTTTATACACATTTCTAGTCAGCATCTGATTGGCTAGAACTCACTACCCATGTCTGATTGGCTAAAACTCAGTACGCATGTCTGATTGGCTAGAACTCACACACCAGTCTCTGATTGACTAAAACTCAGTACACATATCTAATTTGCTAAAACTCGATACCCATATCTGATTCACTAAAACTCAATGCACATACAAGTCTCTGATTGGCTAGAATTCAATCCAGCAAAAAAATCCCACTTTGCTTGCCCTTACAGAAGACTCCAATTATCTACTTGCTAGGAAATCAGTGGACAGAATTTGAGAGATAGTCTCATTCAGATTAGGAGGAAGAATTGTCATTGAATCCCGCGGACCACAGTGTAGGCTATGAACTCTTTTCTGAAATTGATAGATTGAGTCAGGGAATGCAGGTTCAAGTCTTGCCTCTGATGCTTACTATCTGTATGACCCTGGACAAGTCGCTTTGCCCCTCTAACACTAATCCAATTTTCTTATGTATAAAATGAAAGTGTTGAACCATTAACCAAAGTTAAGACCAATTTACATTTTTAAATAAGGTATTATTGTATTTAAAAATGTAAAAACCTTTCTTAGCTCAGGTCTACAAAAATAGACATTTGGCCTTCAGGCTATAGAATGCTGACTCCAGAGCTAGGTGGCCTCTGACAAGCCTTCTGGCTCTCTTTACAACTACTAACCTATGAGAGTGCCAAGTCCTCTCACATGTCTTATCCTCTCAGGAAGCAATGCTTATTACTTTAATGCTTTTTATGTACATGGTTTGCCAAGTGTTTGCCTAGTACACTCTTCCCTTAAAACAAATCTGTGCATTAGATTGCTCACCCCTTCTTTTCTGAGGAAACAGAGACAGTGGGAGATTAAGTAACTTACCTTGAATTCTATTCAAGTTTCAGAGCTGAGCCAAAACTAGAACCTAGAAGTATCTTTACTCCTACAATTACCTTCTTAATGTTGAGAAGAAGACATCTGGGGAAAAGAGGTAAGAGTATGGCAAATAAAATTAGAAACTTATCCAAAAGGTTAAATGCTTTATTTTAAAAGCAGCTGTGGGAGATCAAAATTTGAGTCCAAAGAGTTTTCTGACTTCCACTCCTTTCCAACAGTAAATGACAGACTATTCCTCCTTTTTACCCCTATTTATTCATATGCAGCACAATCTTTGCAAACAACACTTGGGGGAATCTGCTTCTTCCTTCTCTAGGCAGGCTGCCATCACTACCTTAGGGACTAGGCCTGCTTAGCTCTGGAAGGTTGCCCTGAATAGCTGAAAAGTTAAAAATAACTCTTCAAAAAAAAGTTTAATTATATCTGAATTTCATTTAATCATACTTCCTGTCATTTTCCTGAGGTCTTTTTCTACTTATAAATACCTTGACTGTTTAAAATATAAAACCCACAACAAATGAACAGATAACAGTCTGCTTAATTCAGGAATTCCATCATTATGGTTCTCACAGTTTCTGGAACCCATGTTCCTTACGCAAATCTAGTTTATCAAATGTCACGAGATTTGCAGCTCACATCTAAGAAGTATGAACAAGTTACCATCTCTCTACATGCCCAAATTAGAGAAGGAAACCAAAGAAGTACTTCTGGATTTTGCAGACTAGATAATGATCTGATGCTCATACCTTCAAATCAAATTTATCATGCTCGAGAGAGTCCGCTGCCTTCTGAAATACAACACTGGAGAGGACAGGAAATTGATGAAGAATGTGCAATCCTGAGTGTAAAATACCCAGCTGCATAATTACTACATTAAATATCCATGTGTTTCACAGCAAGCTGGGCAATATGCCTAACAATTAACTCACTATCACAAACTAACATGTGCCTGGTTTATCTCTTAAAAGGAATGGGACCAAAAGCTAATTTTGACCCATGCTAACTCCAGTCAACACGTGACCTTCTGGCCCTAATGTCACAAAAGAGCACGTGGGGGGGGGGGCGAGCAGGAATGAAAGGAAGAGTCATGCAATGGGAAAGAACAAAAGAGAGTTCTTTGCGAGGGAGTAATAGCTAAACCCTGGAAGGTGTGCTCCCTTGAAAAAAAAAATGTTGGCTAGATTTTCAGCAAAGACTAGAATGGTGTAAACAGTGCTCTGGTTATTTTATGAGGCTTTAGGGGTAGAAATTCCAAGATTTCCTGGGTTAAGTAAAACAAAAATCTCTTCTTACTGACATTGAGAAAATCAAAATCTCGAGGATACATTTAATCCCACTGGAGAGACACATAACTCCAAAAATGATTCATCGGTTGATAACTAACTTATAATGTTAATTGGTCAAGCCCATCACATCGCTTCCATTTTTTTTTTCAAAACTATCCATGATTCTGCTCCTACTGAAATCTATAAACAAGTTCTAAAAAAGGTTTTTACAAATTCCACATGCAGTCCCTTTAGCCAAATTTTCTTTCTTGCCAGGTAACAGATCATTCTCTATTCAGTATTGACTTGGCATCTCTCCCCCCAGCAACCTGGCTCTTTATATCATTATAAAATGTTAATTTGGCCTTCTCTTCATTTCTTCATATTCATTCTTTCCACCTCATTTTCTGAGCTTCACATTTCCTACTTGGTTGGTTTTTTTTTTTTCCATCTGCCTCCCACACACATCTTCCATGCCATCTCTGAATCATCCCTTACAAGGCCAAGTAACTACTTATTTTCTTCTTACCCAAAGAAACCCTCACTTCCAAGAAACCATTATGAACCATCACAGATCAATCTTTACAGACATCAGGTATGTCCTTCCAGATCACAGAACCACAATATCACAGAACTTGAGATGAAAGTGACCCTCAGTGGCCATCTAGTCAAACCAGTACCAGAAAAAGAATCCCCAGTACCAAAAAGACCACTAGTGATGAGAATCTACTACTTCCTGAGGCAGTCCATTTCATTCTGGGATAGTTCTAATCATAAGGAATTATTTTTCCCTGACATCAATCCTACCTTTGTTTCTTCAACTCTCTTCCATGCTCTTTATCTGGCTCTTCCTCCTAAGACCTAACAGAACAAGCCTAACCCCCTCTCACAACTTCCATAAGGGAGCTCTACAAACATCTGAAGACACCACCATTGTCCCTCTCCCCTCCACCTACCTCTTCCTTGTCTTCCTTGGAATAAATATACCGGTTTCCTTCAAGTAATCTCCATGTGGCATAGAGTTAGACTCAAGGCCCTCCACCATCATGGGGCCTTTCAAGTAAACATTTATTCAGCCTCACTATCTGCCAGCCACTATGTTTTCCCCAAAGTGAAAACATCAAGGAAAGAAGGCTCTACCAGATATGCAAAGTGAAATAAACCAAGGGAATTTAAAGAAGAAGAAGAAGTAATTCAACTCACAATACCTGATCCTTCTAAGGAGGAGGGGTGGTACAGACCACACTGGTTGGCATGAGAAAGATGCATCCACCTGTGCTGGGTTGTGTCCAGATCCATGATTTGTTAGTTAATTGTAACTTATTCATTCTCATCATTCGCTATACATATTGAGCTCATTCTGTCTTAATAATATTAATATTAAGATAGGACATAAACACGAGAATGAGGACAAGGATTGGCCCTGTCAAAAGTATCACTTCTGATGCAAATTGACACCTTCTCTATATTTAGGCAGCTAGGTGACACAGTGAATGGAGAGAGGGCTGGACCTGGAGGCAGACCTGAGTTCAATTACAGCTTAGCTCTGTGACTTTGGACAAGTCATTAAACCTCTGACTTCTTCAATTCTTTAAATTGGGGATAATAAAATAAAAAATCCACCTCCCAGAGTTGTTTTGAGGATAAAAGGAGATAATATTTGCAAAGTGCTCTGCAAACCTAAAAGGTCCAAATAAATGCTAGCCATTGTGAGATTACATGACTTGTCCAGGGTCACAAAGCCAATATGCATCAAATACAGGGCTTATACCCACGTTTTCCATGCACCCATTGCACCTATATGCCACACACCCATGCTAGAAATCTAAAAATTCTTTATTTCAGGAACTGTGAGCATTTGATATGTTTTGTTTTGTTTTTACATTAGAAAGAGAAAACAGACAAGAAGGAAGGGAAAGCTAATACAGGGAAACAAATGATCATAATACAGTGGAAAAACCAAATCTCAAACTGGATTTCTTTGCTTTGGAAGTTCTGGTTAGAATGTCTTTGTTGACCAAGGTAATTACATAAATGTCAATTTTCACTTCACATAACATATAAAGTTTTTGATTACTTTTTTGAAGTTGCTGTTGTAGACTTGTGATTAAATTGGGGTGGAGAACTTCTGCTGAAGATATGTCTTTCACCTCTACAGATTGATAGTTTTTCTGAAACTGAGATTCTAAGAGAGTGGCCTGGGGCACTAAGAAGTTAGGTGACTTGCGCAGCGGGTCTTCTCGACTCCTAGACCAGGACCTCAATATACCATGGCAGGCTGCCTCTCTCTAAATTGCTCTAGTGATTTAAGCCTCAGAGATGTTGATTAATAGTCTTCTCTCAGCCCTCCTCCATCCCACCCCAGAAGAGTATCCATTATAATATAATCTCTGAGGCTCAGAGACATTTTTCTTCCATCCTTTGCAGTCTCTCCAACCCTGAGTATGGATGACTGCCGTGAATGTGGTTGACGTTGATCTTTAGCATTAAGAGTACAATAAAATGTCAAGCTGTTCCAGAGCAAGTATTTGCCTTGGTACTGGTGCTGTTGATTGGGCTGTCAGCAGTGCTCAGCCCATGCCAGGATTAGGTCTTCATTTGTATTCCTCTTCCAGTTCTCTCCTCCACCATTCAGGAGCATTTGAACCATCCCCAAAGACACCAAACAGGCTTAGCTTCAGCAGCTTTTGTGAGAAGTTTTGAGGGGGCAGGGCCCCTGAAGGAGGCTATTGGAAAACTGAGACCCAGGTCGGTCTCCAGGTAGCTCCTAAGATTTCTTTTCTTATTTTTTCTTCTAAAAGTTTATTAAAATCCATTTGTAAAGAAATCAGAATGCTATTTCCTACTGTTCTGTGGTGTTTTAATTAATCCATCCAAGAACTCGTTACACTGTTTATGTTACTAAAGCTTTCTTTTCCCCATTCAGGGAACATATGTTATTGACCTTTGCTTTCTTTCACCAAGGAAACTGCCGAACAAAAAGAAAAAAACCTTGATGTACTTTCCCGCAAGGGTACTGCCCCTTTTCTTAACTGTCTGTTGACCACCTTCTAAAGAGATGAAGAGGAGAAAATGAGCTTAGGGAGAAGACTTGGACTTCAGTGACTTGTCCAAACTAGACTTTGGACATAAGAATATTTAGATATTTAATGGGATATTCAATGAGGGACTGTAGAGATTTACTTCACTAGTACAGATCTCAACCCCTCCAAGCCTGGTTTTCCTAGAGGACTTTTATCGATGTCTTTTCATAAATGTTTCCTGAATGATTCACTCATGAGGAGGGAAGGAAGGAAGGAAGGAATGAAGGAAGGAAGGAAGGAAGGAAAGAAGGAAGGAAGGAAGGAAAGCAGCATTTATTAAGCATTTTCTGTGTGCCAGGCACAGTTCTAACTCCTGGGGATACAAATACAAGCAAAAAGAAAAGGAGTCCCTGCCCTCAAGGAGATTCCATTCTAATGGAGGAAGACAACACACAAAAGGGAGTTGTAAAGAGGATAGGAGTGAAGGAGGATAAAGATACATGGCATAAGGGATATGGTTCTGAAGTACAGAAAGTCATAAACAGGTCTAGCCTGGGCTGTTCCACAAAAACAGAGGCTCCAGAAAGAACTTAGAAAAAGGAGAAAGGGATAGGCAGTGAGGAGGGCTATTCCAGGGTGAACAGGTATATCAGCAAGGCAATAAACACAACATTGATGACAATCATGAATATGCCTATGTATCAAAAAATATGAGAGACTCTCCATATAGAAGGTAGAAGAAGTAAAACATTTATTCAGACACCAGAGAACCAGAGCCCCTAAGCAATAAGTCCAACCCATCCAAGCAGCAAAGAACTCAATACACATCACAGCTGAGAACCATTGCATTCCATAACCAGCCACCCTCCTCTGCTGGGGCCTTGCCACCAACACACAGGCTCACAGCACAGCTAGCTCGCCTGGCCTGTGTCTGCTCTCTCCCTCAGCTCTAACTCTCTCTGAGCATTTCCTATGATACACTTTCCTTTTCCTCAAAGCACGCTCCTCCCACTGCATGTGACTTGGGCTTCCTGTGATGTAAGTGGGTCACACAGCCTATTAATGGGTGGGAAAGATCTCCAAATCTAAATTGTTATTACAGTAGGCCACAGGGATAGTAGGCCCCAGGTGCTGAGGGAAGTTCCAGGGTAAGAGAGAAGTAAAAGAGCAAGGTCCAAGAGTAGAGGAAGAATTCTTCTGTTTCTTTAAATATTTAGGCTATCCACTTTATCATCCCTCATTCTCCCTACATGATGCCCATCATCATTTCTGGTTGTAGATGTGCCTGAAAATGAGGCAGTGATATACACAATTTAAAAAAAGTGTTGTTGTTTTTTTCAATTCAATTAGACCAACATTTATGAGGTAGCCAGGAAAACCTGAGTTCAAATGCTGCCTCACTTACTAGCTGTCTGACCCTGGGCTAGTCACTTAATTTCTGTCTGCCTCAGTTTCCTCATCTGTAAAACTAAGCTAATAATAGTACCTTCCCCTCATAAAGTTATTGTGAAGATCAAACAAGATGATATAAAATATTTCTCCAAACTTCAAGTACTATACAAATGCCAATAAAATCTTCTTACCTTCTAGGTATAATAGACACAGTAGGCATGAAGTTGTAAAAAGTCCTTTTCCTGGTCATGCAGAGTTAAAAATGTTTCCATTTGAAATGTCCAATAGGCAGTAGAAATAGGGCTGGATATAGAAATCTGTACAGATATAATGATTAACCTCATGGGAACCTATAAGGTCATCTAGAAAGAGAATTGAAAGAGAGAAGAGGGCCCAGAGAGAGACTTGGGGAGCTGGTTTGATCAGGAAGCATAATGTAGATGATGAACCAGGGAAGGAGAATAAGGAGTTTCCAGACAGCTAAGAAAAAAATCAGAGACAAGTGTCACAAAAACCCAGAAAAAAAGAGAATATATTAGAAGGGTAGCAATTAGTGCCAAATGTACACTCTCCCTAAGGTCTCTACCTTCAAAATGTTTATAATTTAACAGAGGAACATAAATTATAATGAGACAAGGGCACAGAAATACAAACTCAGAATGTCCCAATCTGAAGTCATCATCGCTGTCTCCCTTCAACCATCCTTCCCTCTTTCTAGTAATGGCGCCATCATCCTCTCTGTCTTATTGAAATCAATAGGATGGCAAACTTGGAGAATCCTACAGAATCAGCTAATGAACTCATTGAAACAACTAACAACTTTAGCAAAGTCACAGTAACTTTTAAAAAACACATAAATCAGTAGCATTTTTATGTACTATCGACAAAATCTAGCAGCAAGAGATAGAAAGAGAAATTCTGTTTAAAATAACTGTAGACAGTACGAAATATTTGGAAGTCTACTTGCCAAGACAAGGGGGACTATAGCAAACAATTAAAAACTATTTTTCAAGCAAATAAAGACCGATCTAAACAACTGGATAAATATTAATTGCTCATGGGTAGACCAAGCCAATACAATAATAATGACAATTCTCCCTAAATTAATTTACTTACAACCAAAAACTTATTTCATAGAGCTAGAAAAAATAAGAACAAAATTTATCTGAAAGAACAAAAGATCAAGACTATCAAGAGAATCCATGGGGAAAAAAATGTGAAGGAAGACAGCCTAACAATATAAGATTTTGAACTATTACAAAGCAATAATCAGGAAAACAATCTGGTGCTGGCTAAAAAAACTAGTGGTGGATCGGTGGAATTAATGATCATAATAACCTAGTCTTTGATAAACCCAAAGATCCAAGTTTCAGGGACATTTAATGCACCACTTAACAAAAGTTGATGGAAAAACTGGAAAGTAGCTTAGTTGAAACTAGGTATAGATCAACATTTCACACTGTATATCGAGTCAAAAAGGATACACGATTTAGACATAAAGTGTAATAACATAAATTAGAGGAGCATGGAAAAATTTACCTGTCATATCTATGGATAAGAAAAGGATATATGACCAAAGGAGATAGTGGGGAACATGGGAAGTAAAAATGGATGATTTGGGCTACATCAAATTTTAAAGGTTTTGCACAAACATGACCCAATGCAGCTAAGATTAAAAAGAAAACAGGAAACCAGGGCGGGGGGGGGGGACTGAGTCAAAATTATTAAAATATGAGTCATTCTCCAGTTGATAAATGTTCAAAGGATATAAACAGGCAGTTTTCAGAAGAAGAAATCAAAGCTTATATTTAATCATATGAAAAAATGTTCCAAATCGTTACTGCTCAGAGAAATTCAGATTAAAAAAACTCTGAGGTGCCACTTTACAACTATAAGATGGGCTAATATGACAGACAATGAAAATGACAAATGCTGGAGAGGATATGGAAAAATTGGGACACTAATGCACTACTGGTGGAGTTGTAAACTGGTCTAACCATTCTGGAGAAAAATTTTGAACTATGCCCAAAGTGCTACAAAATTGTGCATATGTTTTAATCTGGCAATACCACTACTAGGTCTGAAAAAGGGAAAGGACCTATTTGTGCAAAAATATTTATATCAGTTCTTTTTTTAGTAACAAAGAACTATAAATTGAGGTGATGACCATTGATTGGGGAGTGGATAAACAAGTTGCGGTATATGATTATGATTTAATACTATTATGTTATAAGAAATGACAAGTAGGATTGGTTCAGAAAAATCTAGGAAGACTTACGTGAACTGATTCAAAATGAATTGAACAGAACCAGGAGAAAATTGTACACATTAATAGCAATATTGTAAGGATGATCAATTGTAAATTACTTAGATATACTGATCGATGATCCACGATCAATGATCCAAAACAATTCCAAAAGATTTATGATGAAAAATGCTATCCCCTTCCAGAGAAGAACTCATGAAGTCTGAGTGCAGATTGAAGCATAATTTTTAAAAATTACTTTTCTTGATTTTTTTGTAACCTAGCTAATATGGAAATATATTTTACATATTTTCACATGTATAATTGATATCACATGTCATGTCTTCTCAATGTGGGGGGGGAGGATGAGAGAATTCAGAACTCAAAAAATATTTTAAATGAACGTCAAAAATCAACAAATAAATTTTAAAAAGAATTCATAGAAGTTAAATAGAATGGCAGAAGAGATCTGAGGAGGGTATAGAAATTTCAATCTAGGTGATCAGAGATAATTTCATGGTAAATCAAGTAAGGTACATGAAATGGGAAAGTCAAAAGAATACTGGTTTTGGGATCACAGGACTTGGGTTTGAATCTTGGCTCTGCCTCTAATTAAGCAAAGTTACTCAACATCTTGAGGCAATATGATACAGAGTCATGTGCGCACTTGATTGGGAGTTAGAAAACCTGGGTTCAAATCCTAGTTCTGACCTTGGGAAAATCACTTCCCTTCTGGCTTAAGTATTTGTTAAGCACCTATTACAATTTGATCATCACAACAACCCCCAGAGGCAAATGCTGTAATTAATCTCATTTTATAGTCGAGGAAACTGAGGCAGACAAAAGGTCAATGGCTTGTCCTTGGTCACACAGCTAGGAAATGTCTGAGACTGGATTACAACTTATTGATTCCATGCCTAGCACTCTATCCATTGTGCCATGTAGCTGATTGGTTGCCTTATCATCTCTGATCTCCGTTGGACCACTCCTTTGTGCTGTCAACTGATCAGTGCAGGATTTGGGTGAGGTGGGAAATTCTCGTTATGATTGGCTTACCTGGTGCTTACTGTACAAGAAGCCCACATCTATAGTTAAAACTCAGGTCACCTCAGCTAGAACAATTGACCCAGAACTGTTTCTGGCTTCCTGATTAATGAATGTGCCAATGATATCTGTGCTACCACATAGCCCAAAGACTGGGGATTCTGGCACCTGGAAGTAACTGTGAGGCTGACGTTCTATGCATTTCCACCTTGTAGAAACTCTCCTCTAACAAAAAAAAAAAGTAAAAAAAAAAAGTAAAAACAACTGATGCTAGGACTACACATCTGTAGTCCCTAAGGGCAACCTCAGTATAATAGAGTGAAATCAGCAAGCCTCATCTTCCTAAATTCGAATCTGGCCTCAGACACTTAATAGTTGTGTGACCCTGGGCAAGTCACTTAACCTTGTTTGCCTCAGTTTCCTCATCTGTAAAATGAGCTGGAAAAGGAAATGGTAAACCTTGCCAGTATCCTTGCCAAGAAAAACTCAAATGGAGAAACAAAGAGTTGGACATGACTACAATGATTGAATGACAAAGTCCTCACTGAGGAAGAAAGTGTAATTCATTAATTGTACTTTAGGAATAAGATTGGTCATTACAATTAATTAGAGTTCAGTTTCCTTTTGGTGTTGTTTTCATTTACTCAATTGTGGTTGTTGAATATGTTCAGTGTGAATCACTTTTGCGGGATTTGGAGTCACAGGCCTGGATTTGAATCCTTGCTAACTCACTTAGTACCTACGTGACCCTGATCAGACAGCTTTATGTCTCTGGGCCTCAGCTTTCTCCATTATAAAATGAGCATATTGAACTCAATGGCCTCTTGAGGTTCCTTCCATCTCCACATCTCTGCGCCTATGATCCTTTGCCTAATAAAGAGTCTGATTTGATTAGTCAGTGGTAAATATGTCAATATCTTTACTGGATCATCTCTGACATCTGAGGGGTAGCAGCAAGACTAATATATTCTTCTTCTGGGTCAAGAAAAGAGTTTTATTTACTATTGTGTTTCCCTTAAGGCCTAGCACAGTACACAGAGGTAGTATTTAATAAATGCAGAATGAATTAATAGTGTTAAAAAAAGTACAGAGTTTGGACAGCAGATGGGCCTGGTGAAGCCTATAATGAGAAGCCTTCCATAACATAAGGAACCTAGCCCTGGGGGTAAGGGATGGGAAGAGGACCACAAGGAATGAAAAGAAAAGCTAGGAATCCGTCAAAGAAAACCTGACCTATATGACTATTATTCAGGGTTGGGCCTAGTCATCAATGTGTGGCATTCATCTTAGGGCCTACCATATGGATTGCCACCACTAAAAAAAAGATCTTTTCCTTGTGATATTTCCAGAGAGTGTGGAGAGCCATGAAAGACCAGCATCAGTCTTCAATATACCCTTCATAATTGAGAGAGAATCCTGGGTAGGAAACAACATGGGAACATTTTGTCCATATTTCAACTAAAACCAGGGATGACATAATCGAGTTATTTTCATGTGTGACATGTTTAAAACCTTTCAGGTCATATCATGATGTTTCTCTACAACAGACGCCTCATAAATCATCTTCTGTCCTAAGGAGATGTTAAAGTGTGTCATTGTATTGGTCCTTTCTGTTATTTATGTTCTTGGCCACTTCTATTTCCATCCATTCTCCAACAACAGAAAATTGGGAAGAAGTGCTTAGTAATACCAGTCAAGATCTTATACAAAATGAGCTTATCAAACTCCAGAAACCAATAAAAGGCATAGCCAATAGCCCAAGGGTAGTTTTCTAAAGAAAGCAGATACCCTCCTAGAAAACTTCCATAGATATCCAATTTTTTGTAAATCTAATTATACACTATAATCACAGAACAGTAACCAACCTTCCTGTCAAATAGTGGCTGGTCTACAAATAGACACTTAAGTATACTAAGAAAGTGCACTGTTGAAAAAGAACCCTATAATGAATTATTTTGTAATGCCAAATAGGCCAACAGGAGTTGTGGAGCTGTAAAAATTGTATCAGGAGGATTAATGGCCCAAATGAGCTAAGACCTAGCAAAAATGCCAAGGACGAGAAAAAATAGTTTCTCTCTCTCTCTCTCTCTCTCTCTCTCTCTCTCTCTCTCTCTCTCTCTCTCTCTCCTGTTCCTATTTATCTTCCATCTTCTCATGTCAAAGACAATGATATGATTGATTAAAAGAAACATACTTAAGGTGAATCTGAAACTGAACATGGTAAGGAACACCTAGTTGACTAGAGACTCCAGATGAGTCACTTCAACCCAAAATTCATTCTATAAAGACCAGGAGGATTTGAAAGGGTTACTACTTCCATATATGTTATATGGGCTTAAGTTGTTCAGAAGCAACCACTGTCAGAAGGTACAACCATGATAGATGTTGGAAGTAGAATATAAAGAAAGAAATATAAAGAAATTATTCCTATTCTCAAGGAGTTACTTTTTTTAGAGGAGAAATCATGCACATTTATAAGTATACAGAGAATCCCAAGACTTAGTGCAGCTTTAAGATTTAATTGCAATTAAACCTTAAAAAGCAACATATAGATATTTAAAGCTTAAACTGCACTAAGACACCCTGTGTACAAAATAAATACAATGAAGGGAGGTAGGGGAGCACTAGCAGTTGGAGGTAACAGGAAAGACTTCCTATAGAAGAAAGTATTCTAGCTAAATGTTGAAGCAAGTGAGGGATCCTCTGAGGCATGGATGAGAAGGCAGACAGAAAGGAAACAAAAATAGTATGTGTGAGCAACAGAGAGAAGATGTGTCTGGATTGCGAAGGAGAATAATATAGGATAAGTTTTGGAAAATAGGTTGAGATCAACTTGTGAAAGGTTTCAAAAACCAAAAGAAGTTTATATATTATCCTACAAGTATTAGAAAGCCACTGAAATATGATTTTTTTCACATTTATTTATTTTATTTTTAATTTAGGGAATAAAGCGAGTATTTCCATAGCATCATGTAATAAAAAAACATGAAACTGAAAATCTATTATGTACAACTTGCTATTCCTTTTAAACCCATAATAAGGTTATTATGTAAATTTCTTTTTTTTTCTTCCCTCCCCCATGGCTGAACAAGTTATAGTATATGATCGTGATAGAATACTACAGTGCTCTAAGAAATGATAAGCTCGATGATCTTAGAAAAACATGCAAAGGCTTGCAGAAAATGATGAAGAGCTAAAAGAGCAGAACCAAGAGAACTTTGTATACAGGAACAACAACATTGTTTAAAAAAAAAACTTTGAGCAAATAAGTCATTTTAATTATTATAAATACCCAAATTAACTATAAAGGACGTATAAAGAAAGAGGCCATCTGCATCCAGAGAAAAAACTAATAAATAGAATTATGTATAGAGCAATTATGTGTGTGTATATGTATATATACATATACATATATACATATATATACATACACACACATACATATACCTATTTGTGTCTAATGGAATATGATTCAGTAAAGAGTTGCATGGTCAGATCTACACTTAAAGAAAATTACTTTGGTTGCATTATAAGATTAGGCCTAATTATCTTGAGACCACCATGTAAGTTTCCCCTTAAGGAAGGCTTTAGCTTATAGAATCTATGCATGAAAATCATTAGAAGGTTACAAGGTTAGGCCTGATGGTCTTAAGGCCATCCTGATGCTCTCCCCTTAAAAGAGGCTATAAGTTTATTTAGAGCATACTCATGAAAGAATACTAACAGTAATATTTTTTTCTAAGGTTAATACAACTGTGTGCCAAAATAATATCTTGTCTACCACCAGTTTGTTTTTCTCCCTGTTAAGCAAACTCCCAAAATAATATTTTGCCCTGACCCCTGTTATGGCCAGCTCCAGCGGAGCTAACCAAAATCAGATTATAAGAACCCTACTTTTAGAAGAGTACTTTGGAACCCACTCCCCTCCAGCAGAAGTATGGAGCCCACACTTCCTGCTGAATGAACTTGTATACCCCAAATGTCTCTATGCACCCCAAACCAGCACTCTTTTTAGGTGAGTTATACTCTATGTTAGTGTGTGTCTGAGTAGTAAATCAAGTCCCCTTCTCCCTCTTTCCTTCCTGCTTTTCCACATTTGCTTGCAATAAAGCTTTGCCTTGAATTGATTCCCTTTGTTTTATGTTATTCTCAGCATCTGACCTCATTAAGGGGTTGTTTTCCTTGACATCTCTGGCTGTCCCATGGGCCTTTCATTAGACATAAACCAGGTACCAAGACAAGGACTTAACCTGTTTGCAGCCACAGCCATGCTGGGCAAGAATGGTGCTGTGAGCCTAGTCATAAAAAACAATGATAACAGGAGAATCCTACATCCTCCCAGTGATGGGTTATAGACTCTGAGAACCCTCTTGAACCTCACCTTGAACTCTCCTTGAATCTTCCCACTTGATCTGGCCAGAAGTCTTTCGTTATCTCTAGGCCCAAATTTCTGTTACTCTTAACTTAGCCCCCCATTGTCCCACTACTTCCCACCCTTGATCCTATCAAAATATCTATACCCAAATATGTTACCCTTAAACTAACCTAGCCCTCCATTTTCTGTCATCTCCAGGTAGCCTTCAGCTATTTCTCACCCTTAATCTCATTCTTGGAGTCTGACCTCTAGTCACCCCAGTCCCATCAAGAGCCTCCTTAAACCTCTCCTCAAGTCCCTCCCTAAACCCCTCCTCCCTCAGCCAGACTCCTCGGACAACCCTAGATCTCTCCCACAATCTTTCCTATATAAGTCTCATCTTGCCTCCATGAAGGTGGTCAGATTCAATCTAGCTCAGCAGATTGTATCTGGCCCTTTTATCAATACAGTGTCACAAATGGTGAAATTTCTTAAGACTACCCAATATAGCGAATCTTTAATTAGTTTTGTTTTTCTCTTTGGCTGTAAGAAGGCTTGGGTCAAATTCATTGGGAAGGACCCAGCATGTTGGTTTTTTGAGGTCCCTATCACCCCTAAGCCCCTAACCTCAATGTATGCTTCCCTGACCTCAACACCAGGGGGGACTCCCTTAAACCAGAGGACTGTGGGGAATGAACTAAAGTAGGGAAGAAACAAGGTAGGGAAACCAATTAGGAAACCATTGCAAAGACTAGGCAAGAGGTGATAAGAGCCTGAATTCAGATCATAACTATATGAGTGAAGAGAAAGAGATGGATGTAAGAGATGTGAAGATTTGGCAGTTGATTGACTATGAAGGAGAGGGAAGAGTCAGGATGATGCTGAGAACACGAACCAAGGAGACTTGGAAGAATGCTGGTCCTTTCAACAGCAACCACTAAGTTTGGTTGAAGGAATGTTTGTTGGAAAAGATAATGAATGAGTCCTTTTTGGTCATGTGGAGTTCAAAATGTTTCCATTTGAAATGCCCAATCAGCAGCTGATGAGGCAGAAAAGGGGCTGAATATAGAGATCTATGATCATGGGAGCAGATGAGGTTTTGAAGAAAGAAGATACAGAGAAAGAGAGGAGAGGGCCCAGAGAGAGACTTGGGGAGCTGATATGGGTAAGGAAGCACAAGGAAGGGTAGGTGATGAGCCAGCAAGGGAGAATAAAGTTTCCAAATAGGTAGGAAAAGAACTAGGAGAAAATAATGTCACGAAAACCCAGAGAAAAGGGAAAATATCAAAAGGAAAGTGTGCTCAATAATACCAAATGTGCAAAAAGGTCAAGAAGAATGAGGATTTTGAAAAAAAAAGTCTGTCAGATTTGGCAATTAAGATATCTCTGACAACTTTAGAAAGAGCAGTTTCAGCTGAGTGACAAAGTCAGAAGTCAGACTTACAAAGGTTGAGGACTGGGTGAGGGAAGAAGAAGTCTAAGCACCTAACACTAGGGTTGATCCTGCCAATGTGATTACAAAGGAAAATCCTTCTATATGCAAAGGGTTCCACTCTGCAGATACTATCTTCATTGGGAAAGCAAATTTTCTCAGGACAACTCATGATCTTTACTTATCTTAGTTTCATTTTTAAACCAAGGAGAAAGTACACATCGATTTCACAAGAATTCATAATGTGCAGCAAGCTATAGGAAAATACTTTGGAAGTGTAACATAAAACACTGTCCTCCAGGTTAGGGTGGAATGAATTGGGTAATCATAGTTAAGCAAATACAACTGGAGCTCCCACCACATGCATTTCCTACACAGAGACTAGGAACCATATACCAAATAACAAAGATTTTTAAGTCAAACAGAATAGCAAATCAACAGGGCAAAACTTCAGATACACAAAGGAGTATAATTTCTCACAGATTTCCACACAACTAGTAGCAAAGGAAACTTCCCTTTAAATTCATGATCCTAAGGATGAAACCCATCTGGAATGCTTCTCACAGTACCATGTCCAGGAACTCCACCGGGCCTCATGGCAGCTGAGATTCCTCTCTACAACTCTGCATTCCCTTCTGAAAATGTCTCAAAGTTATACCTGTAATTTGTTTTCCACCACAGATTATTGTGAAATTGATGCATTCTCCTTGGTGCATATAAATGAAGCTAACTTATTTAACATTATGAGTCTTCCTGAAAATGTTTCCTTTTTCATTTCTTCCTCTCTCATGGTAGCAATTTGTATATTGAAG
This sequence comes from Phalanger gymnotis, assembly GCA_028646595.1. Taxonomy (NCBI): domain Eukaryota; kingdom Metazoa; phylum Chordata; class Mammalia; order Diprotodontia; family Phalangeridae; genus Phalanger; species Phalanger gymnotis. The sequence goes on along the minus strand of CM053623.1, from coordinate 313,617,949 downwards.
CATTTTCTTTTATAATTTACTTTGTCTAGGCCTAAAAGAGGTGAAGATCTGTCCTCACAGAAAGTCTGTTTTCTTCAGCTCCTGGGCTGTTTCTTGGCTGAACTGTTACCATAATTTCCTCTACTGTTGGACTGTTTCTCTTCTGACCTTTGACTGCAATCTCCTACCTGGGGTTCTTCTTCCTCTAAGGCAGTGGTATCCCTTGATGAGAGATAATAGTCGATTTCAGATTTTTTGTCACTTAGCCAGATAAGAGCCCTCTACTCAGCCAGATAAGGGCTGTTTGAGTCAAGAATTTTTTTTTTCTAACAACTCTGATCAGATTCCCCCATGCTTATTTAATATTCAGTTAGAGGTAAAAGTCATTCAAATTACCCCAAGTCTTTGACAAACCTTTAAAAATGAAGCATTGAGAGCCAAGATGGTAGAGTAAGCAGTAAATAACTGTAGCTCTCCCATATTCCCCTCCAAATAACCATAGAATAGCACCCTAGAACAAATCCTAGAACAGCAGAGTTCACAGAAAGAGGGGGTGGAGCAGTCATTTAGCCTGGGACACTTGGAGGATCAGGAAAAAAGGTCTGTATCATTCAAGTAAAAGGGAAGCACAGACCAGAGCCAGCACCAAGCCCCACCTCAGCAAAGCAACAGATATCCTGAGCCCCATTGCAGTGGAGAAGGCAAACACCAATACCAGGAATTCTCATGTGTTTTAGCATAGCCAGGGGAATCAGCAGACTTCAGCTCCAAGATCTACCACGTGCTTCACTGCAGCCCAGAGCATTCAGGCATCTTTCAGCTGCTGGGCCTACAGGTGCTTCAGTGTAGCGCAGGGAAAACAAGCATTGTCAAGGAGCCAGACTTCCACATACTTCAGTGTAGCCCCAAGGAAACACAGAAAAACCCCAGCTGGCCTCAGCACACACTAGATACTACCACTAGGAGACCAGCTCAGCATAAGATGAGCTGCCAGAAACCTACAGCCTCTAGCCTAGCACACAATGCCAATGAGCAAGCCCCAGGCCCCCACCACAGGAAGCTTGGGACAATGCCCACTGTGTGCCGGCAGGAGAGCTCAACTTTAAAATAGCCCAAAATGTGAGGAAGAAGCAAAAACGAACATTCACCCTAGAAAGTTACTCTGGTGATAGGGAAGATTAAAACATGAACTCAGAAGAGAACAACCTTGTCAATATACCTACATCTGAAACCTCAGAGGGAAGTATGAACTGGTCTCAAGCCTCAAGAGCCTTCTTGGGAGAGCTCAAGAAGGATTTTAAAAGTCAAATGAAAGAAGTAGAAGAAAAATGGGAAAAAGAAATGAGAGGTATGCAAAAGAGAATCAGCAGCTTGGAAAAGGAAGGACAAAAATTGACTAAAGAAAAAAATTCCTTAAAAAATACAATTGGCAGGTGAAAACACAGGCTCACTTAAGCTCTCCCCCAAATCCCTCCAAACACCTATAAAAAATGACTCTAAACAAATTCTAGAGCTACAGAACCCATGAAATGACAGTGAAACAAGAGATGGCCTGGATAGTCACTGAGAAGGGTTTATCATACCATACTGGAAGCAGAGCACAGCCAAGGGTGGCCTGCACCAGGACAGATCAAGCCAGAACAGACCGGGTGGAGCAGGTCTCAGGGCCCTGAATCACTGAGCTGTGGAGGTTTCCAGACTTCTTAACCCACAAACAACAAAGACAACTTAGCAGGTCAGTGGGAAAACTGTTGGACCTGGGTGAGAGAAGGGCATGGACTGGCCCCAGTCCCAGAACGGTGGAGGTGGCAGGAGCAGCTGCTTCCAGAGCTCTAGGTCCACAGAAGGTGGAGGGAATCAAGTGACTGATCAGAGCAGGAGTGCAGGGATTTCTTGCTTTGCTCTGCTTGGTTTGGCATCACAGTCCTGGTTAGCAGTCCTTGGCGGAGGAAGAGCACTGGTGTGGCCCAGCTTGTGGTGGCTGTGAAGGAGTTCTCCTGGTGGTTACATGGCAGAAAGGAGTGCTTGTGCTCACAGCCTAGAACACAGGCCAGGAGAGGAGCATCATACCACCTCAGAATAGAAGCACCTCTGAAAACAGCAACACAAAACCCCTGAAGCTTGAGACAAAGCTTCCACTATGGAAGCAGTCATACCTTAACAAAGAACTTAAAAGTCAAGTGATTAGCTGTGAAAATGAGCAGGTAGCATAAAAGGACTCAGACTATAGAATCTTACTTTGGTGACAAAGAAGATCAGAACATACAGCCAGAAGAAGACAACAAAGTCAAAGATCCTACATCAAAAGACTTCAAGAAAAATATGAATTGGTCTCAGGCCATGGAAGAGCTTAAAAACGATTTGGAAAATCAAGTAAGAGAAGTAGAGGAAAAATTGGGAAGAGAAATGAGAGTGATGCAAGAAAATCTTGAAAAATGAATCAATATCTTGCTAAAGAAGAACCAAAAAATATTGAAGAAAATAACACCTTAAAAAATAGACTAACCCAAGACAATGCAAAATGTCTCATTGGAAAAACCACTGACCTGGAGAAAAGATCCAGGAGAGATAATTTTTAAATTATCGGAAATTAATGCGCAAAATAGCCCAGATATTCTGGAACTAGAGGGTAAAATAAAAATTGAAAGAATCCACCAATTGCCTCTTGAAAAAGATCTCAAAAAGAAAAGTCCTAAGAATATTATAGCCAAATTCTGGAGTTCCCAGGTCAAGGAGAAAATACTACAAGCAGCCAGAAAGAAAGAATTCAAGTATTGTGGAAACACAATCAGTATAACACAATATCTAGCAGCTTCTACACTGAGGGATCAAAGGGTTTGGATATTCCAGAGGTCAAAGGAGCTGGGATTAAAACCAAGAATCATCTAGGAGATACAAGGAGTGGGGATGATAGAAGAAAGGGCAGATTGGGGGAGGAAGTAGTCAAAAGCAAACACTTTTGAAAAGGGACAGAGTCAAAGGGGAAAACTGAATAAAGGGGGACAGGATAGGATGGAGGGAAATATAGTCTTTCACAATATGACTATTATGGAAGTGTTTTGCATAACAATACATGTATAGCCTATATTGAATTGCTTGCCTTCTCAAGGAAGGTGGGTAGGGAGGGAAGAAGAAAGAGAATTTGGAACTCAAAGTTCTAAAAATAAATGTTAAAAAAAATTGTTTTTACATGCAACTGGGAAATAAGATATACAGATAATGGGGTATAGAAATCTATCTTATCCTACAAGAAAGTGAGGGGATACATGGAGGTGGGACTGGGGTGATACAAGGGAGGGTAGACTGGGGAAAGGCACAATCAAAATACATGCCATCCTGGGGTTGGGGTGGGCAGAAAATTTGTAACTCAAAATCTTATGTAAGTGAATGTTGAAAACTAAAAATAAATTTTAAAAAAGAACAAAAAAATAAAAAAGATATAATTTTTAAAAATACAATTGGCCAAATGGAAAAAAAAATCTACTGGAGAAAACAACTCCTCAAAAAGTAGAATTGGCCAAATGAAAAAGTAGGTACAAAAGCTAACTGAATAAAATAATTCCTTAAAAATTGAAATTAAGGATGGCGGCTGGGAAGCAGTGACTGGCGTGAGCTCCCCACCAAGTTCCTCCAAAAACCTATAAAACAATGGCTCTGAACCAATTCTAGAGCTGCAGAACCCACAAAGTGGCAGAGGGAAGCAGGGCCCCAACCCAGGACAGCCTGGATGGTCTCTGGGTAAGGTCTGTCCCACACGGACCTCCCAGCCCCCAGTTGAGGGGAGAGGAGCTGAGCCCAGCGCACGGCGGACCTACCAGACCAGGAGATGAGCGGAAAGTGCCCTGGCATCGTGAAATACTGAGCTGTGGCATGTACCAGACCTCTCAACCCACAAAGAGCAAAGACATCAGAGAAGGTTAGTGGGAAAAGCTGAGTGACTGAGTTTGCGGTTCCGGCCACTTGCCCCTGGGGCAGCGGAGGTGGGGCAGCTTTAGAACTAGGCTGCAGTTG
>CM053623.1:313557893-313613459 GCA_028646595.1 Phalanger gymnotis | reverse complement strand
TGGTACATGCCACAGCTGGGTATTTCGGGATGCCAGGGCACTTTCTGTTCGTCTCCTGGTCTGGTAGGTCCGCGTCTGGTCTGTTCGCCCCGTGCGCGCTGCGCTCAGCTCCGCTCCCCTCGGCTGAGGGCTGGGAGGTCTGTGTGGGACCGACCTTACCCAGGGACCATCCAGGCTGTTCTGCGGTGGAGCCCTGCTTCCCTCTGCCACTTTGTGGGTTCTGCAGCTCTAAAATTGGTTCAGAGCCATTGTTTTATAGGTTTTTGGAGGAACTTGGTGGGGAGCTCACACCAGTCACTGCTTCCCGGCCGCCATCTTGGCTCCGCCCCGGCCCCTAGGTCTTTGTATCCATTACATAGGTCAATGGGAAACTGGTGTCAATAATATCATAACAATATAACAATACACAAAAAGATGATACAAAATAAGTACACAGAACAATATCATCCTTCCCCCCTTGAATGAATGGAGTTCAAAATCATGGGGCAAGGAGCAAAGGTCTCATTCTCCATAGCTTCTTCTTGCTGAAACTAGACATAGAGTTGTCCCTGTCCCAAGAGGTCAAGAGTCCTATTCAAGAGGTCAGCTCTTCAGCAAGCTGGCACCCAAGAACTCAATCCATGCCAAGCCCTTAAGCAGTCAGTCATCCAAAAGTGTAGGGTACTTAGGGTATTTAAGCTTAAAGGATACAGAACTAGCAACAAGGTTAAACAAAATGAAGACCAAAAAGGGTAGGCAAGTATGGGCTATTATCCTTCAAATAAAATCATCTCCATTTTGACTGAGACTCCAATTATGGAAAGTTTCAATCTCATAGCCAAACTCAGGTGAGAAATGTTTCTTTTCAAAAGGAACACAATGAGGAAACTAAGCCAGGAGGATCCACCCCTTAGTAGAGACTAAGATTGTCCTCCCAGCCTTTCCCCAGATGTACAAGGGAACACAATGGGAAAACTAAGGCAGGAGGATCCCATCCTAAATAGAAGCTAGGATTGTCCTCATGATTTTTTCCAGCAGATACAAACTTCCACTTGTTAATCATACAAGCACACATTCCCTCTGAGTGGCTTGTAGCATTTATCAGGGTCAGCCATGTTTCTGGAGTCCATGACCCCATTTTCATAGCCCTATTCACAGCAAAATATGAGTCAGGGGCACAATTTGGTCATTATCTTCCCCTGAATAAATAACTGTTACAGTATTATCCTTCCCATGGGCTATGATTTCTGCAGCCTTTGGAATATCATCTGACTTCTGTTTTACCCATATCTTAGCTCCCAATTTCATTCTATCAATAGAGCCAGACCCTTCTATTCCTCTACTAGTGATTTTGGAAGGAGAGTCAGTTCTCACAATGGGTATTTTTTCACAAGGGATAATGATCACTTGAACTATTCTATCATTTCTACAAAACTCAACAGGTTCTTCACCCAAATTCTGGACTGTCACAACAATTTCTCTTTGATAATTAGAATCTATCATTCCAGCCATTACATGTATTCCTTGAGCTGCTAATCCTGGTTTAGGTAATATCCATGCAAAATGATTCTTAGGGATTCTCATACATATCTCAGCAGAGATTTTTCTCATCTTTTTTCTATTTAACCTAAAATTCTCTATACAATGTAAATCATATCCTGCAGACTACTCCATTTTGCAACAACGATGTAGTCATCGGCTGTTTTGGGGGTGAAAGACCAACAACAAGAGCACACAGAAGGCTACTAGCACAGGTTTCTTTGATCTTCTTTTCTAAGGAAAGCAACTTTAAGGGATTAACAATCTCAACTTAATTAAACATACATATATCATCCACTTAGTTCAGGGGGAAAAGATCAGCCCCCTGAACTTCAGGGCAAATGCAAACAGCAATTACAAGCATATATTATGAACACAGCAAATAACACAAACCAGTGTATCCACAGCAATACATAGTTACCAGAGAAGTACCAACATCTGGGTTATTGAAGCTGGGGTGGGGGGGTGCTGTTTTCAACGGCTTGCCCAGAGTCTTATCACCAACACTCTTTCAATGAGTGTACCCCCAAAGGCAAGAAGCCAAACTCAGAGCTCTTATACCATGTTCAGGACCCTGAGGGCTAGGGTGAACTTAGCATTTAGGGTGTGGGAAAGTTCTTCAATCAATAGCAAAATATCACACACATTGTTTCAAATCAATGACTCCTGATTGCCTTAATGCTGACAAATACCCCAAAACAAAAAAGATCCACTTTACCTGCCCCATTCAAACAAAGGCCAGACTCATTAAAAGCACTTGATAGCCTTAGCATCCCAAAAGAGAAAAATGGCAAAAAGTCCTTCACTGATTACCATTACACTAATTGATAAATGGCCAAAATATATGAACAGGCAGTTTTCAGATAAAAAAATTAAAACTATCTATAGTCATATAAAAATGCTCTAAATCACTATTGATTAGAGAAGTGAAAACTAAAATAACTCTGAGGTCCCACATCACACCTATCAGATTGCCCAACATGACAAAACAGGAAAATGATAAATGCTGGAGAAAATGTGGGACAATTGGAACACTAATGCATTGTTGGTGGAATTGTGAATTGATCCAACCATTCTGGAGAGCAATTTGGAGCTATGCCCAAAGGGCTATAAAACTATGAATACCCTTTGATCTAGCAATACTATTTTTAGGACTGTATCCCAAAGAGATCATAAAAAAGGGAAAAAGACTCACATATTCAAAAATATTTATAGCAGCTCTTTTTGTGGTGGCAACAAATTGAAGTTGATGGGATGCCCATCAATTGGAGAATGAATGAACAAGTTGTGGTAAATGAATGTAATAGAATACTACTGTGCTATAAGAAATGATGAGTAGGCAAATTTCAGAAAACCTGGAAAGACATATATATGAACTGATGCTGAGTGAAGTGAGCAAAACCAGGAGAACACTGTACACAATAAGAGCAACACTGTGTGATAATCAACTTTGATAGACTTGGCTCTTCTCAGCCATACAATGATTTTAGACAACACCAAAAGCTTCTTGATGGAAAATGTTATCCATTACCCAAGAAAGAACTATTGAGTTTTAATGCAGATCGAAGCATACCATTGTGTCTTTTTTTTCTTTCTCATAGTTTTTCCCTTTTGTTCTAATTCTTTTTTCACATGACTAATGTAGAAGTATATTTAACATGATTGTACAGCCTACGTCACATCGCTTGCCATTTTGGGGAGTGGGCAGGGGAGAGAGGGAGAAAAAAATTGGACTTCAAAATTTTGTAAAAGTGAGTGTTGAAAACTGGAAGAAAAAAAAGAGAACAGAAAAAGTGAGGCATCGAGAACCACTGGAACTGTTGACCTTTGCCCTATATTCCCCCTCCTTTCAGAAATATAGACCACTAAAATTTAGAGAAACTATCCATGTTTTGGAAACAAAATCCAAAAAGACCCCCAAATTTCCTCCTTACTAGTTCATTTGTACTAAAGTGAACTTACTACAAAGCAATAAGCTGGAAAATTCTTCATTTAAAATCAGTATCTTAATCATTTATCTTTCGTTATTATAAATATACTCCTAAATTTTAAATCTGTCTGAGACGACACAAACTACTTGAATTTTTTCAAAAGAGATGATTTTGACATACCACCAAGTTGAAAATATCATTACAAAGTAAGATTGAAAGAGACCTTAGCGACCTTTCTTCTGAAAATTCAACCATCTCATTTTACAGATGAGAAAACTGGGACCAAGGTAAGTACCTTGGCCAAGATCATACGGGTAGTAAACATCAGAGACAGAATTTGAAACCAGGTCTTCTGCCTCCAGATCCATATAGCATTTGTAAAGGTCTCAAAATTTAGAGACAAAGAATGGCATGACGTGCCAGTATTGCAATAGCTACTTGTAATCAAGATGAGAGAATTTTAAATATGCCATGCTTACTGAAGAGAGAGGGGAATAAAAGCAATTAACTCCAAGATGCTATCGATGGCATATTCCCAAGCACATAGTTATCAATGGAACAGCCTCAATTGTTCACCCAGTTTGTTCTCTTAAAACATAATTCTCTTTTTCTAATTTGCCACACAGCATTATTGAAGGCACTCTGGGATTTTGCTAAGAAATCTGGGTTAGTTCTATTACACTGAAGAAGTCATATTTCTTCCAGTGAAAAATCTATTAATTCTATATATTGAGCAAGATTGTGGGCTATTGTCTGGAACCCAAGGACCACTTCTAGGAGGGTTTGAGAGGGATCTGTCTTCTCTGCCATTGGCCGAGCTACTTTAATTTTGTTAATAATGCTCCTTTAATTTTACGAGTTCAAACAGCCCAGTTCCATTTAACCACCTAACAGTCAGATTAACTTTCACAAAGGAATATTTACTTCAAAGGTAGAGCTAGAACAATCATACAAAAATTTCCCCCAATAGCCAGGGAGCATGATCTCTGTTCAGGGGAAGGGGATTAAGTTCACTTAACTTGGTCCCTATATAGCATTAATCTTACCAAATTTCAAGGCCAAAGAGCTATCCTGGGCTTGTATACTAAGACCCCTGGCTTCTCTGAATTTCTTTTCTAGGCTGGTTATAAGACTTGGCCTGGTGTCCTGGGCTCCAAGACCCCCATAACAAGGTCCCTGTCTGCTGGAGAATTGGACTTTCCTCTGCAGAAGAGTCCCTTCCCATTACAAAGAGAGTTACGTCAAGATTTCAATTCAACAAATGGAGATAATAAATAACAAAACGAAGTACCACTTAGGAAAAAATGCAAACTAATAACCCAGGGAGAGAGTGTTAGAGAATCCAGATGCTCCATCATTTTAATGATCCTTTAGAATATGGGAATTTAACAACTATTTATTATGATTACCAATAATAATAACAAAAGTGATAGGACTGGCATCTTGAGAATTAAAATAAAATTGTTCCTACTACATTACCCTTAATGTGACAATTCTCAAAGAATTGCCAAGACTAAACAAGAAAGCTTGCTAATGAATCTAGATGCTGATGATAAATAACATTAGTGCACACTTTGGTTCCTAAAAATGTAGTACTAGGTAGGAGGTGAAAATAAAAGGTGGGTCACATTAATTAGGCAGCCAAAAGGGGCAAAAAGTAAACAGATTCACCAAGGATGCATCAACCCTTGAGATGTTTGAGGTTGAAAAAGCGAGATTCCTCTTGCAAGATGCCTATACCAAGATGGCAGGACCTGTGTGAAGCCTCCCACTGTCTAACCATGTGGTTATTAAGCAACTGCTTCTTCCCAGTTATTTGCATCAAACTGATAAAGGAAGAAAAAGAAAAGATGAAGCTGAGAAAGACAACAGCCATTAACAGAAATGCAGGAGAAGCTCTTAAGTTTACACAAAAGAGCCCTGGCTTTGAAGCCAGAGGCTTAAAGTTTGAATCTCAGTTCTGACATTTGTTAACTATGTAAATCTGGACAGGTTGTTTAACTTCTCTGCCTCAGTTTCTTCATGTGTTAAATGAGAGAGACTAGCTGACCTCCAAGGTTCCTTTCAGCTCTAAATCTGTAATATTCAGAGCCGAGAAAAAATGCATGTTGTTATCTTCCATCATAACAAATACACATAATTAAGCAAAACAAATATTTTTTCATTGGTTGTGTTAAAAAAATGCGTGTCTTATGCTTCACCCTGAATATGTCATCTCTGGCATGTGATGAATTCAAAGTCAATAATTATTTATTAACAACTTTTTGTGTAAAAATACTGGGTTTAGCATTGAAGGAAATACAAAGTTTAGCTAAGACATAATGCCTGACTTCATAATCCTTGACTGTGCTCTCATGTGGATAGCATACCAACATAAAGCTATAATAATTTATGTTAAATGAGAGTGAATTTAAGTTACAAAGCAAAGTGTCATCACATGTCTTACAGGAATGTCTATTTACTGTTGTTGTTCAGTCATTTCAGTCATGTCTGACTCTTCATAACTATTTTGGGGTTTTCTTGGCAAAGATACTGGAGTGGTTTGCCATTTCCTTCTCCAGCTCATTTTACAGATGAGCAAACTGAGGCAAATAGAGTTAAGTGACTTGCCCAGGATCACACAGCTAATAAGTGCTCGAGGCCACATTTGAACTCAGCTCTTGTTACTCTAGGACCAGCATGCTATTTACCAAGCCACCTAGTTGCTCCCTATTAACTGACAGACTGTATATCAAGGAAGCCTTCCAGGAAGAAGTACAATTTGACTTGGGCTTTAAAAGTTGCATAGGCCTTTGATAGACAAGGAAGGAAAAAGGAAGATATTCTAGGCACAGGAAAAGCATGAGCAAAGGCATGGAGGCCCAAAAATCTTTATCAACTTTATAAATAAAATTCAACTCCAGAAGAGTGGCCTTTCCCAGCAGCAGACCAGGCACAGTAGAAAACCAGCTCAGAATGTCACTGATTTAGTCCCCAGTCACATTTTTTGCAGCTCAGTTTCTCAGGCCATTTGCCCAGACACTTTGTTTCTCTTATGAGACCTAATACGATCAAAGTACAAAAAAATATGCCTATAAGCTGAGAACAACTTCATCAAAAGGATAGAAAATAGGTTGAAATGCGACGATACAGAAAGTGGAGTTATGGCCAACATTAAACAGCATGTGAAGCTGAAATATAGCACCTAAAATCCTCAGTCTTTCTACCTTGAGCTTGTAAACCCTTTCCTCCCCATCGGTCTATTTCTCACCCCACATATTTTTTCCTAACTTGCTGCACCACAGAAGATAATCTAAAATAATGAGCCCTAAACGATGGGGGTGCTGAAGATGATGATGATGGTGGTGATGATGATGATGATGATGATGATGATGACAGCTACTTTTTGTATGGTGCTATAAGGTTTGCAAAGTGCTTTGTGTAAGTTACCGCATGTGAACCTCAAAACAACCCTGTGAGGTAGCTGCAACTATTATCACCATCTTACAAATGAGAAAATTGAGGCTGAAAGAGGGTACATGACTTGCCCTGGATCGTGTAGATAGTAAATGCCTGAGACAGGATTTGAACCCAGGCCTCCTTGATTGCTAATCCAGTCCTCTATCCACTGCACTACCTAGGCTGCCTGCTTATTTATGCAGTCTTCTATAGCTCAAGTGCAAGTGGGCTTGAAATCAGGAGGATCATCTTCCTGAATTCAAATCTGGCTTCAGATACTTACTAGCTATGTGATTCTGGGAAAGTAACTTAACCCTGTTGGCCTCAGTTTCCTCAATTGTAAAATGAGCTGGAGAAGGAAATGGCAAGGCACTCCCATGACTTTGCCAAGAAAACTAAAAATGGGGTGAGAAAGGGTCAGAAACAACTGAACAACAACATAGTTCAAGGAAGTCCAATGTTTGAGTCATTTCCATCCCAAAACAACCCATGACAAATCTTTCATCGTACTCACCTAGCCCACTGCCATGACTTGTAAATTCATCTCTCTATAACTTTTGGCAAGATTTCTTCTGACAATCCACATAGCAAATTGGAGCTGTCCAAAGGCTGAATGACTTGCCTTGGGACTTCATGCAGAGGCTGGACAATCACTTGTAAGAGACATTACAGAATGGATTCTTGTTCAATTAAAAGTTTAACTCAATGGCCTCTGAAGTCCCTTCCAAATATGAGAATCTGTTACCCCATGATAAGAGATATCTGTGATCAAGTTGATGAGCTTCCTGGGAAGGGAATTTTTGTTTGGAATTTTTGATTGTATATATTTCTCTACATAAGATTTGGATATTCCCTCCCCTTGCCACCTTGTCAAGTGGTTTAAAGAAAAAATGTTGATTAAGTTTCTATAACTGGGGGTGGTTCCAATGAAATCCAGTCAGTTGGGATACCACAGAGACTGGACCCTTATTGGAGAAACCACCCACTTTGTGCTGGTCTATAAAAGAAAGCTGATAGAACATTCCCAGAACTTTTTCACCTTTCCCCTGTATAGAAGATAGACCGGAGCATGAAAAATGGGGTCTGGGATCTGGGGAAGGGGACTTAACAGGAGGGTCAATGTACATAATCTCCCTTTCACCCCTAGGATCTATAATAGTCTCTTGAAGGGAAAAGAACATGAGAGCTTCATGTCTTTGTCAACACATTTCTTACTAAAATAGCCTGAGAGTGGACTTCCCCTGCCCAAGAGATATTAGCAGCCAGAGTAATAGCAGAACATCCTGCAGAAGCACATGGAAGCTAGTTGTATGTGTTCTCCTGTGTAGTCAAAAGGAGAATTAATAGACAACGCTTCTGAAACCTTACATCCTAATTAAAGAAAGAGAGGGGAGCAGCTAGGTGGAGCAGTGAGTAGAGCACAGGCCCTGAAGTCAGGAGGACCTGAGTTCAAATCCAGCCTCAGACACTTGACACACTTACTAGCACACTTACTAGCTGCATGACCTTGGGCAAGTCACTTAAACCCAACTGCCCTGCCTTCCTCTCTCCAAAAAAATTGAAAGAAAGAGAGAGATTTCCTAGATTATGTGATCCTAGAATCCAGCCTTCCCACAAAGAAGGGAGATTATAAAGGAGGAGATTTCCTTGTGATTGCCTCAAAGTTAATCTTAGGGTAAGGAATTTAAAGATCTAAGTTTCCAAAACATGGAAAGACTTACATGAACTGATGTAAAGTGAAGTGAGCAGAACCAGAATACTGTACATAATAATAACAATATTGTATGAGGATCAATTGTGAATGATTTAGCTCAGGGGTGGGGAACTTGTGGCCTCAAGATCACATGTGGGCGTCTATGTCCTCAAATGTGGCCCTTTGACTGAATCTAAATTTCACAGAACAAATCCTCTTAATAAAACAATTTGTTCTGTAAAATTTTGACTTAGTCAAAAGGCCACACTCAAGGACCTAGAAGGCCTAGAAGTGGCCTTGAGGCTGCAGGTTCCCTGCCCCTGATTTAGCTATTTTCAGCAACACAATGATACAAGAACAATTCCAAAGGACTCATGATGAAAAATGCAACGCACCTCTAGATAAAGAACTGGTGGAATCTGAATGCAGATAGGATACTATTTTTCACTTTATTTTTTCACAGATTTCTTTTCTTGGTCTGTGTTTTCTTTCATAACATGATTACTATAGAAATATGTCTTGCATGATTGCACATGTATAACCTGTATCAAATTGCTTATCATTTTAAGGAGGAGTCAGGGGAAGGAGGGAAGGAGAGAATTTTTTAGATGAATGTCTAAAATTGTTTTTATAGGTAATCAGGAATAAAAAATAAAATATCATTCAATAAAGTCCAACTTTCTAGAGAGATAATGAAGAGTTCTCAAGTTGGATGATCACTGGATAAGGAAGAATGTCATCCACATGGTACCTTTGCAACTAGAGCGCAGTAACAGACTGAAGCCACAGCAGGAGTGAACACAAAACATGTTTATTTGGTTTTTACTTTTCTTATTAACTTGATTGATTCAAATAGTGTAATTCTGATGGAAAGGAGGTTTTTTTCAAAGAAAGTCCAACCTACTGGAAGGAACTATGAGTCCAGAAGGGATTATGTGGGACAATGTAGGACTTGAGAGAAAGAGGGGTTTTCTGTAGTATCAGGCTATAACTACACTAACGATTCCAAGTTCAATGTCCTTCCAAAGGAAATTAAGGGATCATTATGAGTACTTTATGTATTTTCCATACATATTTAGGGAGTTCTAAAAGTCCTTTGCACTTTCTTCATTTTCTATGAGATGAAATAAAACCTGTCCTCTACCCAACATTCATTTTTTTACTTTGAATGCCTATGTAAGAACTGGAGACCCTCACTACCCACATTTATAAAAATCTATACATGAGCTACACATAAGCTGTATTTGGAGATTTTTCCAGAATAAACTCTAGGTGAGAAAAACAAATCAGAGTTACACAAAATCAGACACTGCCCATGTGAGCTTGGGGAGAAGCGCAGGCTCCATCAAGAAATCTACTTATATATAGATGAGAGAAAGTAAAATCTGTAATACAATGCAAGAAATTGCCCAAATCATATACATAAAAGCTTTAGGCAAATCACTTACCATGTATTGAGTTGCCACAGTTTGCTGGAGCTATTCACATATAAAGATCCAGCACTGCATTCAGAAGAAAGGATACTAAAAATGAAATGTTACTGCTCTGTTTGTCTGGCAAGAAATTTACACATTTGCTTGACCCTAAGCAATCATCTCTCTCAGCTAGGAAATGGATCAAAAACATATCCTTCACCTCCTGAGAGTGCTTTTGTAGAATAAAGTTTGGTCACAATGACTTACAAACACCATTTTTCTTTGCTTGAGATCCTACTGGAGGTGGAACACTTTTGATAATAGACTTTTAATTCCACTGACGCTCCTCTTAAGCAGACCAGACTTGCAAAAACATAATCACAAAAAATGGATAGCACCATTGGTTTAAAATTGCCCACTTGCATGCTAAAATGACACATTAGTCAGAGTGCTTTGGTGTCATTGTGACAGGTATGATATAAATATGTTAAAAATGGATGAGTAAGTGGATGGCTTCAAGGAATCTATTTCTTCTTTTTTAAAAGGCATAATAGTTCTCTACTTGTATGTCTTCCACAGATATATTTCCCAGCTCCTTCTCCCTATATCCATGACAAAAGAAATTGGATTAAGCTAGTTATTCAATAATATTCTGCAGACCCCTTTATTTCCCACACTGATTTAGGTACTGGGTAAATGGAGTTACAAATAAAATAGATGCTCAGTACAAATTGATACACTGTAGCTATCACTATCATTTCTCCTGATGTGATCCCCAAAATGCTAAGATTTCCATTTCATCACTGAACAATAACCTTGGTGTCACAACCTAAGAGACAATCAGGCAGATGGTTACTACTTAAACTGATTGCTACTCTCTGCAGCTAGAGCATTTATTTCTCTGTGGCTCATATGTAGATAAAAATCTCATTTATTTCCATACTGGATTAAGAAGAATCCTCTGTGTGTGTGTGTGTGTGTAAATAACCTATACTATTGACAAAACTCTAGCTTAGGAAGACAATGCATTTGTATCCAATTTTCTACATTCCAAATATTCAAAACTTGGGCATGGAGAAGAGTTCCTTTTAAAACCAAGAGGTTATTCTAACTGAAATGAAAGCTCCTGGTCTGCTATTTAGTTAATTTATTCTTGCTACCTTACACAAAGCAGCACCCTGGTTCTAAAGTCTCAACTGAAAGATTCAATCATCTCATAGGATAGTTTTAATTATTCCAATGAAAGAAACTATTATTAATTAACCAATAAGAGTAATAGTGAACATACCAGGATCAGCATTTTAACCTTGGAATTTAGATGAATTTATAGGAGGTTTAAAGGAAGAGGCACTGAAGAGCAGAAATGGGGAGAAATTTGGGTTGTTTGCCTACACAGAGACATATGGTAACTATAGTTTGGATCTATACAGAGAACCAAGGTCAGCCTATTTGTTAAAACATTTATTGAGCACATATTGTGTGCAAAGTATAACCTAATGGAAATTCAAGTCCCGGGAGGGAATGAAACCACATGTAAAGACAACTGTAAACAGAATATCATAGTAGAGAATTGCAAAACACAATGATATGGGAGACTCTAGGATCAAAATGGGGCAGCTAGATGACACAATGGATAGAGCTCCAGTCCTGGAGTTAAAAGGACCTAATTTCAAATCTAGCCTCAGATACTTACTTAGCTGTGTGACCCTGGGCAAGTCACTTAACCCTGTTTTCCTCAGTTCGCTCATGTGTAAAATGAGCTGGAAAAGGAAATGGTAAACTACTCCAGTATCTTTGCCGAGAAAACACCAAATGGGTTCACAGAGAGTAGGACATAACAGAAACAACTCGACAACAACAATAAAGGGACAAAATCATTGCCATTTGGGAAGATGGAAGATTTTTAGAGGAGGTAGCACTTAAATTGTCCTTTAAAGGATGGGTAGAAATTCAGTAAGTGAAAAGAAAGAGGGCAAGCATTCCAGATCCAGGGAACAGTATGCACAACACATAGGACACAGCACATTTGAGTTACAGAAAGGAGATGAGTTTTGTTAGAGCAATGAGAAGGTAGGAACATGAAATAATACTGATAAAATAGCTTGGCACAGGTTACCAAGAACCTTGAAATATTCCATTCTTCCAGAAAAAAAAACATTCTTCCAGAAATCAACCTATTTTCTTAATAATCATAACCTCATGAAACTAGAAAACAGCTCTTATGTGATGCTCCAGAAGTCACTAAGAATTCCACCGTCTCCTAATACCAACTAACCAATATCCACTGTTGTGTCAGAGAGAATAAAGTGAATAATTCAGAGTAACCCCTCTTCATTATTGGCAAATAAGGCTAGTATTGTTTAGTTGTTTTTACTCAATGGGACTCTTTGTGACTCCTTTTGGGGTTTTCTTGGCAGAGATACTAGAGTAGTTTACCATTTTGTATCTTACCAGTATTATTTCATGCTCCTACCTTCAACATTCTCATTGCTCTAACCAAACTCATCTCCTTTCTGTAAAACAAATATTGGTCATTTCCTTTTCCAACTCATTTTACACCACTTAAATCTTGGAAAGTTTTCTCAGTCACTGAGAAGTTAAGTGACTCTTTACCCAGGCTCACACAACCAGGATACTTCAGAGACAGGTTTTGAATTTGGGTCTTCCTGACACTGAACTATCTCTCTATCTACAATTTCACAATGTCACTCCCCATATCATATTAATGTGCAATAGAAATTCATTGAGACTACTGTTTCAAATGCTGCTCTAAGGCACAGAAAGTGGTCTTTAAGTTCTCTTTTCAGTCATCCGATATGGCCACTTGACAAGTTTTAAGCCACAGACTATGACCTGCTATCTGCAATAACTTTTTTTAATTCCAAGATCTAAGAAATCACAAGTAAAATAGTAAAAACTCACATGTTCTTAGGAGAGAAAGAATGCAAGGATAGATGTCCCCATTTAACAGAGGCAGAAATGGTAATTAAAAGAGGAGAAGGGCTTTGATCAAAATCATATGCTATTAAGTCCCAGACTGAAACTTCAACCTAGGTCTTCTAAAAATCCTGTTTACCCTACACCAGGCTACTTCTAATTCTCCTGTTCTTTCTCCAACACTGCCCCTGGTTTTTACAGCCCCTTCTTTAGAATGACATACCTTTGCAGAGCCACTCAACTCCCCAAGTATTTGTTAGGATTTCTTCTTCTCCCACACTCCACCAAGTAACCATAAGTGATTGCATTGTGTGTGCTACATACAACCCTACGGAAGGCAAGGAGGAGAGTAGTGATCCACTGAGTCACTTCAGAGATTAAAATCAAGTGGGAACTAGAGGAATAATGACAATGTGTCTAGTAGCCCTCCTTTTTTATTTATTCCCATTGCCTCCATTGTAATAAAGGCCCTTATTACTTCATATATAGATTTTTACAAGTTCTCTCACTGTTCTCCTTGGCTATAATAGTCATGCCTTCTTTATTGCATCCTCCACAATGCTGCCAAATTAATCTAACTTAAATATCACTATGACCATGTCAATCTCCTCCTCTAATACCTCCATTGGTTCCCTAACATACGAGTCAATCTTTGCTACCCACTATTCCTTAAAGACAGACACACTGCATTTTCCTACTTTCATGTCTTTGTTTATTCTGGTCTCCCTACATGAAATGTCTTCCCCCTTCTTCTTTATCTGCCAAATCTATTATTCCAAGGCTCAGATCCAATGCCATGTCTTCCATGATGCTTTGCCTGATCATCCCAACCATCAACGATTTCTCCCTTGTCTTTATTCTGATAAGACATTTTAAATCACTCAGATGGTACTCATTAAATACTGCCTCATAGTAATTTATAGAGATATTTTATGTCTTACACTCAAGGGTGTGCTAGTAGATGTTTAATAACCAGTTGGCTAGGTAGGAAAAGTATACATGATCCACTTTTAAATTTAATCTGCATTATTAATATTCTCTCCATCATTTTCTTAAGTCTAAACAATCAACAAAATAATAAATCAAGCCCTGAATTGTAATGTTTACTGATCCCTGAAGTATAAATGCTTACATTGAAAATTTAACCATTGGCTGGCTATGGTACACCCTTCTCAATAGACTAGCTGTAAGCTCCCTAAGAAACCTTATCTTGTGCAATTTATCATCTCACATGGTTTCTAGTATGGTGTTGTACATATAGGAGCTGCACAGTAAATATTTTTCCAAGTGGATGAATACATGAATTATAACTTAATGGTAGTACAGTTGAATGGACAGCTCAAAAGTTCACTCCCACCACCTGAGATACTATTATAATTAAATGATTCTGACTATCAGCAGTGGAATTTTCCATTTGTGGGTTTTAAAGGGAAGTAAGATTCCAATTTGCTGACTTTTAGCTCCTGTTAATAGCTTTTGTTTAAAAAAAAAAAGTTTTGGGAGGCAGAGCCAAGATGGTAGAGTAAAGACAGAAACTCACCTGAGCTCTCCACCAAACTCCTACAAATACCTTTAAATAATGATGCTAAATAAATTCCAGAGCACCAGAACCCACAAAGAACCTGGCCCAAGACACTTTAGAATGTCCGTTGCACCAGGGTGAGAGAGAAGCATAGTCCAACACAGGCCATGCCAGGGCAGACCTTGGGAACTAAGTCAGCAGACATTTCAGCCCACAGACATTGAGGGGATCAGGCAACATGTGAGAAGGAGATTTGCAGAGGTCCCTTGCTTACACCAGGGGCAAGATTCTGTTGCATTTCCTATACTTAGATATGGGGTCATAGACCAGGGTCTTAGTCCTAGTGCAAGAAGCACTACCACAGCAGAACTTGTCACCACAGTGGAGCAGGAACCTTGGTCACAGTTCTGGGGTTGAAAAGAGGGCTTGTGGCCACTCACAAACCAGTACACAGTACAGGAGAGTAGTAAACACACCTCTCCCTAGATCATATGACTTTGGAAGTGTGAAAACCTTACAGGTACCCAGAATTATCTCTGAAAATATCAGCACAAAAAACTTGAAGCTTGGGACAATGCCTCATTCACTTAGGAAGTAGACCTCCACTTTAGCATAGAGTTAGAAGTCAAGAAATAGGATGGAAAATGAGCAAACAACTGAAAAAAAATTCTGACCATAGAAAGTTACTACGGTGACAAGGAAGATTAAAAACAGATGCTCAGAAGGAGACAACAAAGTCAAAATTCCCACATTCAAAGCCTCCAAGAAAAATATGAATTGGTCTCAGGCCATGGCAGAGCTCAAAAAGGATTTTAAAAGTCAAGTAAGAGAAGTAGAGGAAAAATTGGGAAGAGAAATGAGAGTGATGCAAGAAAATCATGAAAAAAAAATCAACAGCTTGGTAAAAGTGGCATAAAAAAAATACTGAAGAAAATAACACCTAAAAAAAACCAGAATAGGCCAAATGGTAAAAGAGGCACAAAAATTCACTGAAGAGAAGAACTCCTTAAAAAGTAGAATTGGCCAAATGGAAAAGGAAGTACAAAAGCTCACTGAAGAAAATAATTCTTTAAAAGTTAGAATTGGGCAAGTAGAAGAAAAAGACTTTATGAAACATCAAGAAACAATCAAATCAAATAAAAAAAAGTTTGAAAAATAGAAGAAAATGTGAAATATCTCATTGGAAAAAAAGTTAGCTGGAAAATAGATCCAGGAGAGATAATTTAAGAATTATTGTACTACCTGAAAGTCATTATCAAAAAAAAAAAAGATCCTAGACACCATCTTTCAAGAAATTATCAAGGAATACTTCTTTGACATTGTAGAATCAGAGGGTAAAATAGAAATTTAAAGAATCCACTGGTCACCTCCTGAAAGAGATCACAAAATGAAAACTCCCAGGAATATTGTAGCCAAGTTCCAGACCTCCCAAGTCAAGGAGAAAATATTGCAAGCAGCCGAAAAGAAACAATTCAAATATCATGGAGCCACAGTCAGGATAACACAAGATTTAGCAGCTTCTACACTTAAGGATCAGAGGTCTTGAAATATGACTTTCCAGAGGGCAAAAGAGCTAGGATCATAACCAAGAATCACCTACCCAGAAAAACTGATTACAATCCTTCAGGGGGGAAATATGGACATTCAACAAAATAGAGAATTTTCAAGCATTCCTGATGAAAAGATCAGAGCTGAATAGAACATTTGACTTTCAAACACAAGACACAAGAGAAACATAAAAAGATAAACCAGGGGCAACTATGTGGTACAGTGGATAGAGCACCAGCCCTAAAGTCAGGAGAACTTGAGTTCAAATTTGGCCTCTAACACTTGACACTAGGTGTGTGACACTGGACAAGTCACTTAACCCCGATTACCTGGCCAAAAAAAAAAAAGTTAAACAGGAAAGTGAAAAGGATCTGTTAAGGCTAAACTATTTATATTCATACATGGAAAAATTATATCTATAATTCCTAAAATCTTTCTCATTATTAGGGAAGTTAGAAGGCATATACAGAGACAGAAAGCAAAGGTGTGAGTTGAATGTGATGGTATGATTACCATAAAAAATAAAATTAAAGGATGAGAAAGCAGAATACACTGGAAAAGGGGGGAAGGGAGGAGTAGAATGGAATAGATTATCTGACATAAAAGAGGCCTGAAAGAGATTTTACAGTAAGGGGGAAATAGAGGAAGCAAGGAGGAAAGTACGTGAACTTTATTCTCATGGGAATTGGCACCAAGAGGGAATAGCATACACATTCAGTTGAGTGTAGAAATCTATCTTACCATATAGGAAAGTAGGAAGGGAAGGGGAGATAAGAGAAGGGAGGAAGGGGCTGATATAACGGAAGGCAGTTTGTGTTAGGTAAAATCAGAAGCAAAACACTTTTGAGAATGGACAGGGTAAAAGGGGAGAGAGAGTAGGATAAACATGGTGAAAATAGGAAAAGTTACCAGTGTAGTTGGTAGTCATTACTGTGAAAAATTTTTTTTACACTGAGTTTCTCTGATAAAGACTTCATTTCTCAAACACATAGAAAACTGTGACAAATTTATAGAAATAAGAGCCATTCCTCAATTGATAAATGGTCAAAAGATATAAACAGGCAGTTTTCAGACAAAGTAATCAAAAGACATTTATATGCATATAAAAAAATGCTCTAAACCACTATTGATGAGAGAAATGCAAATTAAAACAACTCAATTATGATAAATGTTGAAGGGGAGGTAAAAATTAAAACACTAATGTACTATTGGTCAAGTTGTATACTGATTCAACCATTCTGGAGAGCAATTTGGAACTATGCCCAAAGGGCTATAAAGCCATGCATATCCTTTGACCAAGCAATAGCACTAATAGGTCTGTATCCCAAATAGATAAAAACAAACAAAAAAAGAAGGAAAAGGACCTATGTATACAAAAATATTTATAGCAGCGCTTTTAGTGGTGGCAAAGAATTGGAAATTTGAGGGGATGGCCATCAGTTGGGGAATGGCTAAACTAGATGTTGTAATTGATGATGGAATACTGTTGTGCTTTAAGAAATGATGAGCAGGATTCCTTAAGAAAAACAAGGAAAGACTTATATGAACTGATGCAAAGTGAAATGAGCAGAACCAGAATATCATACCAGAATATTGTAACAGCAATATTGTATGATGGTCTACTATGAATAACTTAGCAATTCTCAGCAATCCGAGACAAATCTGTAGGACTTATGATGAAAGGTGTTGTCCATCTCCAGAGAGAGAACTAGTAGAACCTGAATGAAGATCAAAGATACTTTTTCTTTATTTTATTTTTCTTAGCTTATTTTTTTGTCTGTGTTTTCTTTCACAAAATGACTTACATGGAAATGTGTTTTGCAAGACTACACACATATGACCTATGTCAAATTGCTTGCTTTATCAATATATGGGGGTGGGGGGAGGAAGGGAAGGAGAAAATTTAGATTGCAGAATTTGAAAAAAAAAGAATGTTAAAATTGTTTTACATATAATTGGGAAAAATAAAATATTAATTAAGATTTTTAAAAGGACAAATTTTTTTAAACTTTTGTGAGAGAACAAGCTTTTAAAAATAGAATAGTTATCATTTATTTGCATTCTCCCTATTTCTTATTACCATGGAATTATAGAATTTTTAGTAATGACATAGATCATAGAATTCTCAAACTTTATGGTCTCAGGAGCTTTTTATGCTCTTAAAAACTACTGAAGACCCCCAAAAGCTCTTATTTATATGTGATATATCTATTGACAATTACCATAATAGAAATTAAAACTGATAAAATTTCAACCTATTTATTAATTTATTTTAAAATAACAAGAATAACCTTATAAATATTAACATAAATAACATGAAAAATAACTATTTTTAAAACAAAAATTAATGAGAATAATGGCATTGTTTTGCATATTTTTATAAGTCACTTTAATGTTCCACTTAATAAAAGAAAATGCAATTCTCTTATCTACTTCTGCATTCAATCCATTGTTTGGTCGAAGTATAAGAGAAAAATATAATCTCACACAGGTATGTACAATAGTTAGAAAAGGAAGGGGAGGAGCATTTCAATAGGCAGATAATGTATTATTATCATTAAGACAATAATTTTTAAAATCATGGAACTATTGAAAGCATTTAAGGGACCCTTAGGGGTCTGCCGTCCACACTTGAAGAACCCCTAATCTAGTCCAACACACCTTCATTTATAGATGAAAACAAAGACCAAAGAATTTAAATGAGTTTATCAAGATAAAAGTCTGTTCATTTAAAATCATTAGTAGAACATACATCTCCTGACTGGTAGCCCACTACTCTTTTTGCTGTCCTGATGAGCTAATAATGTATGCAATGCCCTATGAAATAACATATGCAATATGCATGCAAAACCCTATGGAAACTTTGAAACACTATCAATCACAATTATTAATTACCACCTACTATGTGCTAAGGACTGTCCTTGGTGTTGTGGATACAGAGTAAAACTAAAACAGTCCCTGCTCTCAAGGAAGTTGCATTCTATATTAATATAAGCTGCTAGTATTATTACTATGATCATTATTATTACTAGGCTGCTAACATAATTACCTCTAATCATGTTATTGTGATTAATAGGTGGCACAGTACATGGAGCACTGGACCTGGAATCAGGAAAACCTCAGTTCAAATTCAGCCCTAGACACTTATTAGTTGTGTGACCCTGGGCAAGTCATGGAACTACTATCAGTAGTTCTCATCCACAAGATGGAGCTAATAACAGCACCTACCTCCCACAGGTGTGATAGTAAAATGAGATAATATTTGTAAAGCATTTTACAAATCTTAAAGCACTATATATAAATGTTTTATATATGGAGATATATATATATATATAAATGTTAGCTATTGTTATTGTGGTCATGGTGGTGGTTGCTTTATTATTATTATTGCTACTATGATCCTATCTAAAAACTTGATTGTAACAGATTGAGCTGTAACTAGGAATTTTGGCAAAAAGGAGTGGAGCAAGTGAAGAGGAGAACACACAGAAAACAGTCTATTCTGGTCAAGTTTAGCCCTGCTGGGCACCCCCTGGGGGAGGCTGAAGGTAGGTAGAAGAAGCATATGTTGGGAAAGGAGGCAGGCTGGGGCAGTGCAGTGATGGAGCAGGACCCTCATTACATAGAGAAAAAGAAAAGAAGACTGCAGGCATGGCTACTAAACATAAGCAACCTAGGTCAAAGCCCCAGCTGTCTCACCTTCTTTATATGCTCTGATCACAGTCAAAATAAATAGAAAAGTACAACTTGACTTGGGGTTATTTAGCCCATCTTGATTGAAAGGCATATGTCCAAGTAAGGGAATTCTCCCAGAGCAATGAGATAATGGACTTAACAGATTTCATTCTAGATAAGGATTAAAGATCCCTTGCTAATGAGTTCTAGTGTCCTGAAAGCCAGAACACCTTTAAATTCTGGAATTAGAATACCCTTTTTTATGGCCCTGAGCAAATCACTCAAACTTACAGTAGCCTCAGTTTTTTCACTCAGCAAAATGAATGTGCTTTAATTACCTCCTGGAGATATTAGGAAATCATCTAATCAATCGTCTTAGAGTTCTTTGAAGATAAAACTCTCACTGAGTTGCCCCCACACTGGGAGTGAAGAGTTCCCAGTATTTGTCTTATAAGAAATTGATAAGTACTTTAGTTAAGAATTTTGTCAATATCTGTCTGGCATGTAAAAAAAATCCCATCAGTTGAATTAAATAATAATTGATTATTTAAAAGTTCTTTGAACGATCGCTTTCCCTTTTTTCATTTCTTTTGCTGGTTGAAATTTCCTCATGTAAAATATCTTTGAATTTGGAATGGTTTCAACCTAATTTAATATTCATTTGCATTTATTTTTAAACACCATTAACAAACTCTCACTAGATATCTTGCCTCCTGAATCACACTTAACATTAGTTTCAGCAGTTCAAAGTATGGGCTTTGAAATTGTTCTACCTTGAGAAAGTGTAATGAAAGCCAAAGTACCAGAGTCTCAATCCATTACATATAGCTTCATGCTACATGCATTTATCTGGGTTTTAATCCTAGACCCTGGTGCAAATTCTGGGCATCATTGTGCAAGAATTAAGGAGACAGTACAGCACGTGGACAAAGAGCACTGAATTTAAAGTCAGAAGATGAGGATTCAAATTGAAGCTCTGTCCCATCCTACTTGGGCAAGTTGCTTTATTTTCTGAAACTGTTTCCTCATTTTAAAAATGAGGGGGTTGGACTAGAGGACTCTTTCAGCTCTCTAACTTTATAATTAGGAACCATTTGATTTTACACTTGACCAATTGAAATTAAAACCACTCCTCCTTCCAGGGTTGGCTGCCTCTGTGAAACAACCACCAACCTGGATGCCATCTGATTTCCAAGCTTCCAAATGGCTCCCAAGTGACAGGGATTTATGACCTCCAGGGATTAATTTTAAAAGAAAAAGAAAACACATTTTAAAAGAATTTTGATTGAACTTGAGGGTGGAATCCATGTTGCTGGTAGCAGATCTAGGATGTAAACCATCGGTCTTACCCACTACTCCTCCCCCAAGTCTTGCCACCCTTTCTTTTATTGATGTATGGCTCCCCTCAGCCTGGCAACCTTCCAATTCCATTCCTGTATTATATCTCCTCATGAGTAGCTGTGTTTCCCAGAGCTGAAATGTCACAATGATGGATCACAAGCTAGGCACTCTGTTTGGGACCAGCTGCATGCTATCTATCAGTACATGTAAATATGGTGTTTGCCAGGCTTAAGAAAGAAGAGAAGAATCAAGAAAGTAGAATCATCTACATCGTTTCTATGGGGGTTTGTTAAGTAATCCATCTCAGGAGCTCTGTTAGACATCATAGAATCTAACACACCTTGGCTCTACCAAGTTGCAGGGAGCTAAGACTCCCGAGTACAGAGCCATATACATCATAAGATCAGTGATGTAGAGTCAGAAGAGACTTTAGAAGCTATCTAGCTCAACCTCCCTTCATTTTGAAGCTGAGAAAATTAAGGCTCAAAGAGATTAAGTGACTTGCCTTTGTTCACAAAATCAGTCGGAGGTAGGATTTGAACCCAGGTCTCCCTGGGCCAACCTTCTATTCACTACATCAAATTTTCTGTCTTCTGTTTCCACTAAGCATCTCACTTGAGCTCATTTATATGTTTGTTCACTTCATGCTCATGCTTTCACTTTCACCTTTTTCCTCTTCATTCATTCTACCTTTGCCATTTACTATTTGTATAACTTTGGACAATTTACTTAATCTCTGTAGGCCTCAGTTTCCCTATTTTACAGTGAAGGGTTGAAATAGATGAACTCTTAGGTCCCTTCTAGCTCCAGATCTATTAACTTGTGAACCTCAAAAGCCAAAGTAAAGAAGAAATTACTTTCCTAGGACAAACTTCATGTTATCAAGACACTGTTCTTTCTTTCTCCAGAAGGATCTCAAATGGAGCTTTCAAAACATTCTCAATACTGCTAATGCAAATCCACTCATACTTCACTCTGTGGGGAAAAAAAAGTCTATCAGGTTTATTATAACTACCTTAACTTTGCTTCAAAGTCCATGCTCTTGAATGTGTCTTTAATAGCAAGTGAATTTGCCTCCTCCCTCTCTCTATAAAGGGACACCAATTATACTGAATGTAGTATTTATTTTTGATGGCACTACTTTATGGTTGAATTATAGTTAGTTAGCATGAGTGAGACTGAAGAAATCAAAAAAGGACCAAAAGTTCTTTCTGCAATGAGCACATCGCCATCACTCCCAAGTGCCCTTTTTTGTTTTTCATTTTGTCTCTTAGACTAAGAGTTGGGAAAAAGCTTTTGCTCAAAAGACAGAGCTCCATTTCCCATGGCTGCACTCCAGGTTGGGCTGTTGAATGTCCTTGTCCTCCACATATAAAATGGTTATATCACTCAGCTTGAGGCTGTGTTTTGATGAAGACCTCTTAGAGCATGCCTGCCTCTGATTCTACTACTGTTTGCCATTAGTCATCCTGACCAAATCTGGCCCAGACCAATTATATTAATGTGAGCAAAGCTTCTTACAGTGCAGCTGTGCTGGCTATAGGCTAGGATGCCACTGTTGATCATTTTGTCTTGCTACCTTGAAAGGTCATTAGGGTTTAAAGGTAAAATTAATGATACTCCTCCAGAAGTTGAGTGTGGTAGCTACAGGTCTCTTGGCCATGAAGAAGCTAATGAGTACAAGCTCTGTAAACCATTAATTTGGTGTAGCAGTGGCATTTCCTCTGCTCAGCATATAACAACAGTAAGAGCATTCAAGCACAAGAGTAGAACAGTAAAAGGGGAGCTATTCAGGTGTTGAGCATGGTGTGAGATAAAAATAGAATACACCAGGAGAATGTGATTTTATGGTGTCCCTACAGGAAGGAAAATATTACCAGAGTGCACTATGATCCAAAAGCTCATTTCTCTATGTCCTTTGCTTGCCTGCTTACTCTTCCTGTAATTCCCTGCATTCTTTCAAATTATTCAGAACTGCAAAACAGAAGGCTTCGGAGAAGATCTCAGCTCTACTTTCAGTGTTATTATTTACTTACATCGGTTAAATAGCTTAGTCTCCATCTATATCTGTTTCTGTATCTTTGCTTTACCTGGTGACACTATTTGCACTAATATCTTTGGACTCCTTTCCTGTCTGAGTCATTTAATGATTATTCAAGAAACATTAATGCCCTAAGATACACCCAACCTTTCCCCTCCAAATTAGTTAGTCTCTAGCCCAAGGTACTTGAGGCATTCTTTTAACTCAGTCCAGAGCTCATAAGCTCCCATGTCCACTGACCAAGACAGAATAAATACCATGTTATCATAGGAAAACATTCACAGCACCACTTCCTCAAATTATTACCTCTAAAGTCTGCTCAACAATATCTTCAATATCTGCAACACAATGGAAGAGGGATTCAGGAATTTTCACTCATGCACTGGCCTATTAAAAAGGGTTACAAGTGATGCCACTGAATCATTTTTTTCTCCTCATTGCTGCTAACTAGCTTGTCAGCACAGCATGGCTGGCAAGAGGATCTCACAGTAGAATGTTGGTTTAATATATACAAGAATATTGGCACATTGGGGTTTCTTGGCACAAGAACTGAAGATCATTGTGGAAGGCCTTGTTACTCAGGAAGAGCAAGAATCATAGAGGATGTCCAGCACAGCACAGATGCAAAAGAAAGAAAGACACTCCTTCAAGGTCTTCGAGACCTTCGAGACCTACAAATTGAGAATTTGTAGAATACCGTTGAGCTTCCTAAATGAGACTCATAGTCACTCAAATGCATTCAGACTGACTCTCCACGGGGTAAAAATCAAGTAGATAAAGAAAGTCTATTCTTTGGTCTAGGATTATCAGTTGGCTGAATAATAATACCATAGTGCTACCATATCAGAACTTCTGCTGGAAAGACACTTCAGTGGATGATAATCTGAGCCCAAAATTGAACAATGAGAATATTATCTTTGGGAAATGGCACAGTTTGTGGGGGCGGGGGGGGGGGTTAAAGACACTGAAACCCCTCTCTGAAGTAAATACTGGGAGCTTTTTGAAAGGGATATGAAATGAAAAAGGGGAACCAAGAAGCAAAGGGAAGGTATACAAGTTGGAAGATGGTGATATGGGTTGAAGGTGCACAGGGTAAGTAGGATTACAAAAAGGATTATGGAGAAGAAAAAGCATAGATAAAAAGAAGAAGGTATTACACCCGCCCTGAGGCAAGGAAATTGAAAGGATGACTGAGTATACTGGAATTATGGGAATGCCATTTGTCCATGCACCCTGATCACCCACTTATCTTAGTTCTTTTATAAAGTCTATGATGCTTTAAAAATCTTAATGAAATCCTCACAGTAGCTTTAATAGTAGGTACCAAGCTTTCCAGAAGATGAGTCTATAATTCACCTTCAATTGCCCTCCATGCCTCTACAAGGGTCACTAAAGTCACTAATGAAAAAAGCAAATTAAAAGTTCAGACAACAAAGGAGTAAAAATTATATTGCTGCTAATTCCTTCTTTGGGTCCTATTACAAGTAGTAGTACAATAGTTCCCCAACAGACTGTGATGGCAAGCAGGGTGGGACTTTTTGCCTTTGTTTTTTCTTTAGCAGTGCTTCTCACGGGGCAGCTAGGTGGCACAGTGAGTAGGGCACCAACCCTGAGATCAACTCCAGCCTCAGACATTTGACACACTTACTAGCTGTGGGCAAGTTGGGCAAGTCACTTAACCCCAGTTGCCCTGCCTTCTCCCCCTCTCCCCTACCCAAAAAGGAGTGGTCAGCACTGAGGCAGTCAAATACCTTTGATGAGTCTTGCCTTTCAAATGCAATGGCAAGCAAAGTAGGACTTTTTGTTGTTTTTGTTTGACTGCTTCTCAGCATTAAGGTGATCAAGTGCCTTTGATTGAGTCTTGCCTTTGTTTCAATCAAGAGTCTTTGATTGAATCAGGAGTCTTCGATGACCTGCTTAAGACACAAGAAAGCCTAAGTCACATGACTTTGAGTCACATGGTAGTGATTCTCTCTGACCCTGAAAAAAGGGTATAAATACTCTGAGGTTAGCATTTTCCTTGGGGCTCTCACTCACTGGAAGAGTGTCATGTGATTTGACCAGACAAGACTGGGGTAGTCATTGTTAAGGAGCCCCCTGGCTTTGAAAAATCCAGATGTTGTTGCTCCTCTCTCTGGTAACCATGTATGTATTGCTATGGATAGACTGGTTTGTGTTATTTGCTCTGTTTATATAATTTCTGCTTGTAGTTTCTGTTTGTATTCTCTCTGAAGTTCAAGGTGCTGGCTTTTCTCCCTGAACTAAGTGAATGGTACATATATGTGTGTGTGTGTGTGCGTGTGTATGTGTGTATAATATACATATACATATATGTGTGTGTATATATGTATGTATATATGTATATATATATAATATGTGTATGTGTGTGTTTAATTAAAGTAAGATTGTTAACCCCTTAAAGTTGCTTTCTTTAGAAAAGCAGATCAAAGAATCTATGCTAGCAGCCCTCCTGTGTGCTGGTGTTATTGGTCTTACACAGCCACAGAAGTGGGAAGCAGCATTGTTGTTACACAGACATGCCACCATCCTTCCAGCTCTAGCCCTGAGGAGAGTATTCAAATCAACACTATCTTTCCTGGAGAGCAAAACATGGGTCCAATAACCATTCCCTCTGATTTCCTTGACCAAAACACTCTTACCTAGGCACCACTCCCCTATAAATGTTGTCTTCTGCCCATTAAAATGTAAGGCCCTTGAGAGCAGGGATTGTTGTGCTGGCTTGTATTGGTATCCCCAGTACTTAGCACAGTGGTTGCACATAGTAGAGGCTTAATAAATAACTTTTATTTCACTTATTCTGAGATAAAGGTCAGGTGAATAAACAAGTGCACGTGAAAGCCAAGCCAACTATCTAGTGACATTTAGTAGTGGATAAAACAGGACCTTCTATCTTTTGACTTCAGAGTCAGTAAAGTGAAATTAGGGATTATTTCCCTTGTGGAAAAAGCCCCTGTGGAGGTGGAAATAGGGGTAATAGTCATAAAGAGAAAGTAGAGAGGCAGAGAAGAGAATCTAACAACTTGTATAGTCATTCTGAGAAAAGAGAATTTGACTTCTACCTGCAGGAAATGGAAGAATGTACTAGGAGAGTGGAGCACCATGGAAAGGGGATAATGAGGGTAGTAACAAAAGTTAGTTGCAACATGTGGCGGTGAAGACCAGGGGAGGGCTGTGAGGCAAAGCACAGAGATGGCAGTTCCTGTGAAGAAAGCCATTGTCCTACTAACAAAGCATACCCATTGTCATCCTCAAATGTCAGCTTGTTACTGTTGTTGATCAAGCATGTCTGATTCTTCATGACCACATTTGGGGTTTTCTTGGCAAAGATACAGGAGTGGTTTGCCATTTCCTTCTCTAGCTCGTTTTACAGATGAGGAAACTGAGGCAAAAAAGATTAAGTGACTTGCTCAGCGTCGCACCGCTATTAAGTGTCTGAGGCCAGATTTTTTATACTAGTAATTTGGCTTTTTTCTTTCCTTTTTTTAATCAAATTGACCAATGGTTTATCTATTTTATTGTTTGTTTGTTTTTTCATAAACCCAGCTTCCAGTTTTATTTATTAGTTCAATAGCTTTCTTACTTTCATTTTTATTAATCTCACCTTTGATTTTTAGGATTTCCAAGTTGGTGTTTAATTGGAGATTTTTAATTTGTTCTTTTTCTGTTTTTTTAATTGTATGCTCAATTTATTGATCTGCTTTTTCCTCTATTTTATTGATGTAAGCAATTAAAGATATAAATTTTCCCGTAAATACCACTTTGGCTGCATTCCATTAATTTCAATATGATGTCTTGTCATTTTCTTTAATGAAATTATTGATTGTTTATGTGACTTGTTCTTTGATCCACTTGTTTTTTTAGGATGAGATTATATAATTTCCAACTAATTTTTAATTTCTCTTTCTATTGTCCATTATTAAATGTAATTTTCATTGCATTATGATCTGAAAAGGATGTTTACTTTTTCTGCTCTTCTGCATTTGGTTGTGAGGTTTTTATGTCCTAATACAGTGCTTCTTCAATTGTAGGTTGCAACCTCATATGAGGTCATGTAACTGAATGTAGGGATGGCGAAAAAAATTTGGCAACAGTAAAAGGTTTCTGAATGCACAACAACCAAAAATTAATTCAAAATCAAATGTGTAATGAATCCGAGGTGTTTCTGGCAGCACTTGCCTGTGTTTCATCACAGGACTTCACTGTAGCCTTGGTTCTGAACACACAACCCGTGCACTTTGCACTGTATATGCCATCATGCCATAGAAGCCAACAAAAGCTTCCAGGAACAACTCAGCTCAGATTCAAAACTATTGTATGTAATAAATTGCAATGTTTTTATCCAACATACAAAGTTTTCTGTTCTTACAGAAACAGTAGTTTAATTATGGAAAATAAAGACTTTTAATACTTCGTTACCATAATTCTTCAGCACGTAAGTATCAAATTAGCATATCTTTTGATTGTTTTGTGTTAGAATATTTTATTTGTAAAATTGCTGTTATATCCTTCTTTTACAGAAATGTGTTTAATTGCAGCAAGTAAAGATAAAAGTCCCTTAATAACATTTCTCCACTATCGCCATTGTATGTGTATGTGTGATTTTTTAAATTAAGCACAAATATAATTTCATAAACTAAAGCTAGCATTTATTTGAGAAA
The DNA here is from genome assembly GCA_028646595.1 of Phalanger gymnotis. Classification (NCBI taxonomy): domain Eukaryota; kingdom Metazoa; phylum Chordata; class Mammalia; order Diprotodontia; family Phalangeridae; genus Phalanger; species Phalanger gymnotis. Next base: position 313,585,721 of record CM053623.1, on the reverse strand, counting down.
TTATTAACAATATTTTTTATATTTTAGTACGAAAATATTTTTCGTTATGAATAAGTGGCTAAATTTAGACAGAAGAGATAAAAATAGTAATAACAATGTGTCAGCATCTTCTCTACCAGGTTGTAGTACACCTAAATTGACAAGAAAAAGAAAATATGTCAAACATTTTTGCAATATGGATTTGTTTCTAATAATGATGACAGTGTGTAAAAACCTCTTTGTTTAATTTGTAATGAAGTTTTGGCTATGGAGAGCATGAAAACAGTCAAACTAAAACAATATCTTAATACCAAGCATACAGCAACAAAACAAAGGAATATTTTTAATGACTTTTAAAATCTTCAAATAAAAAAAACAATGTTTTGAGAAATTTGTTACTGTGGATGAAAAGTATTTACTTGCATCTTACAAAACTTTTCAATTGCAAAAATGAAAAAGACCTATGTGATAGGAGAAGGTCTTATGTCACCTGATGCTATCAACATGTCAGAAATAGTTCATGGGAAAAGGTATAGGGATGGAATTCATAAAATTTCTTTATCAAATGACACTGTTTCCAAAGAATCTCTGAAATAATATGACTAATTGCAGCAGCTTATTACCAGGTTTAAGGGAAGCCCAAAGTTTGCAATTCAGTTAGGTGAAACAATTGATATTTCTAACGTGGCACAGTTGTTACTCTGCATAAGATATGTTTATGAAGGAAGCATACATGAGGAATTATTGTTTTGTCATCCTTTGGAAGGGCACACAAGAGGGGAAGATAAATATATCTTAAAGTCAAAGAATTTTTCACAAATGAAGGTTTACAGGGGAAAAATTGCATTTGGAGTCCATACAGGAGGTGCTGGAGAAATGATGGGTGAGAATGTCAGATTGGGAGCAGAAGTTCAAGCTGGTAGCAATAAATATGTCACTTGTACTCACTGCATGATTCATCGGATGGCAGTCATAGCCAAAAAAAAAAATCACCAAAGTTAGATGTTGTGCTTTACAATACTATCAAAATTGTTAACTTCATTGAAAGTCATGCCCTTAACAATTGTTTGTTTTCAAACCTTTGGAAAGGCATGGTCTCTGATTACAAAAGCTTATTACTACATGCAGAGGTAAGGTGGTTCTCAAGAGGGAGAAGTTTAAACAGATCATTGAAATTAAAAGATAAAGTTGTTATATTTTTGACTGAGCAGAAATTTAATTTTGTTAATTTTTTTCAAAATGACTTATGGCTTTCAAAACTGTGTTATTTGTCAGATATTTCCAAAAAAACAATGATTTAAACATGTCCCTTCAAGGAAAAACTGTAAAATATTTATGTTAAAAGATAAAATTGAAAGTTTTACTTAAAAATTAACATACAGAATAATAAGGTGGAAAATGATTCTTTAAAAATGTTTACAGCTACAGATGATTTTATAATTGAAAATAACCTTCCCAAAGATTTAATTGTAAGACTTATAATTGATCATCTGAAGTACCTGGAGACACAGTTTCAGAAATATTTCCCTTTTAATTTTGATTCTAAAAAACTAAGATGAAATCAAAAATATCAGTTATCGGTCACTAAAGTTCAAGAAGGATTTGCTGAGTTATCAAGCAATGAAGTTTTAAAACTTGAGTTTCCTAAAAAATAATCATTAAATGAATTTTGGCTTGGGATTAGGACAAAATTTCTAACAATTTCTGAAATGGCCCTAAACATATTTCTGACAGTTTGTACTACATATTTATGCAAAGCGATGCTCTCAGCATTGATGATTATAAAACCAAAATATTGATCAACTCTGAAAAATGTTAAACAAGCACATCCATCTCATTAGTATGCAAATTTAGTTTTGTCTTTAATAAATGGTAAAATTATATGTATACCAAAGGATTGTTTTAAAATAAACTTCTTTATGATTTATTATCAGTAAATGTTTGATTTCTATACCTATTTTTTATACCTATATAGCCAGGGTCATGTACAAATTTGTCTGGTGAAAAGAGGTCACAAGTGGAAAAAGTTTAAGAAGCCCTGTCCTAGCATATGGTCAATTTTTGTGCAGGTGTGTCTTCATTTCTATTCCCATTCAATTTTCTCCAGAGACCTAGCACATATATATAACTTTCCCAGAATTCTATTCACCTCCTTAATTAGTATAGTTTTATTATCTATTTCCTCCCATAACTCATTGAACTTCCCCTTCAAAAATTGAGATGCTATGCCATTTGGTACATATATGTTTAGTATTGATATGACTTCATTGTCTATGGTACCTTTCAGCAAGATATAATTTCCTTCTTTATCTCTTTTAATTAGATCTATTTTTCCTTTTGCTTAGTCTGAGATCATGATTGCTACCCCTGCTTTCCTTGCTTCTGCTGAAGCATAATAGATTCTACTACAGCCTCTCACCTTTATCCCATGTGTATCTCTCTGCTTTAAATACGTTTCTTGTAAACAATCTACTGTAGGATTCCGATTTTTAATCCATTCTGCTATTTCCTTTTTATGGGTGAGTTTATCCCATTCAATTTATAGTGCTGATAACTAACTGTATTTCTCTCCATGCTATTTTTCACTTGTTTATCACACTCTCTCTCTTACCCCCTCCCCATCCCTTTCCCTCCTCACAAATGTTTTACTTCTGATCACTGCCTTCTCCAATATATCCTCCCTTTTATCAGTCTCCTTTTCCCTTTCTATTATCTCCATCCCTTTTTACTTCCTCAAAGGGTAAGATAGATTTCTATATTCAACTGAGTGTGTCTGTTATTCCCTCTTTGAGCCAACTTTGATGAGAGTAAAGTTTAACTTTAGCCTGCCACCCCAACCCCATCTTCCCCTCCATTGTAATAGCTTTTTCATGTACCTTTTATGTGGGATAATTTACCCCATTCAATCTCCCCCTTCCTTCTTCCTTCTGTTTTTGGGGGTGTCATCCCATCAAAGTCACCTTATATCCACAACCTCTGTCTACATATACTCCTTCTAATTGCTCTTACAGTAATAAAGTAAGAGTTACACATATTATCTTGCTATACAGAAATATAAACAGTTTAACCTTATTGAATTTCTTATATTTTCTTTTTTACCTTTCTATGTTTCCTTTGAGTCTTGTATTTGGAGATCATTTTTTTTATTCTCCTCTGGTCTTTTAATTAGGAATTCTTGAAAGTTCTTTATATCATTTTTCCTTAAAAGATTATATTCACTTTTGCTGGGTAGGTGATCCTTAGTTGTAATCCTAACTCCTTTGCCTTCCAGTATATCATATTCCAAGCCCCCCAATTCTTTAAGCTGCCAAATCCTGTGTAATCCTGACTGTAGCTCCACAATATTTGAATTGTTTCTTTTTGGCTGCTTGCAATATTTTTTCCTTGATCTATGAGTTCTGGAATTTACCTATGATGTTCCTGAGAGTTTTCATTTTGGGATCTGTTTCAGGTGGTTATCAGTGGATTCTTTCAATTTCTATTTTGCTCTCTGATTCCACTATATCAGGGCAGTTTTCTTTGATAATTTCTTGAAAGATGTTGTCCAGGCTTTATTGTTATTATTTTAGCTTTCAGGTAGTCCAGTAATTCTTATGTTATCTCTCCTGGATCTATTTTATAGAACAGTTGCTTTTCCAATGAGAAATTTCACATTTTCTTCCATTTTTTTTTTTACTTCTTTGTCTTGATGTCTCATAGAGTCATTAGTTTTCACTTGTTCAAGTCTAACTTTTAGGGAATTGTTTTCTTCAGTAAGCTATTGTATTTCTTTTTTTCTTTGGCCATTTCTATTTTTTAGGGAGTTGTTTTCTTTGGTAAATTTTTTATCTTTTCTCATGCTATTGACTCCTTTTTCATCTTGCATTACTCTCACTCCTTTTCCCAAATCTTCAACTTCTCTAATTTGTTTTTTTAAAGCCCTTCCAGGAATTCTTTTTGGGCCTGAAACCAAACTACATTTTTTTTGAGGATTCACATGTAGCTCTTTTGACACTATTGTCCTCTTCTAAGTTCATGCCTTGATCCTCTCTATCATCACAGTAACTTTCTATTAGTCAGTCTCTCTTTCATTTTTTGCTCATTTTTCTGTCTTTTTGGTGACTTGGTGTTTTTATGTGAGAGTTGGTCTCTGGTCCTACTCTGTTCCAAACTTTTTGAACTGAGGCTCTGGGTCTTACTACTGGCTTTCACTAGGCTTCAGGGCTTAGCTGCTTCCCTTCTGGCTAGTACTGGGGGGGGGGAGTTTGGAGTGTCCCTGTGGGCCTCCCCTACTTGTGGGGTTTAGCTGCTGGTCTGCTCCAGGAGTGCAGTCCTGCTACTGGTTTGCTATGGAAACAGGGTTTCTCTGCTGGCCAGCCCCAGGGGAAGGCTTTATCACTGTTCAGCAATGAGGTCAAGGCTTCACTGGGGGCTTGTGCTGAGGGTGGGATCACTGGGGTGGGACTTTGCTGTGCTGCACAGACTGCTCATTTGCCTAGGAGTCTGCTAGTTTGCAGGAAGGTGCTGCTGGGGCCTCCTGCTCTGAGGCTAACTGGTGGTGGTGGTCGTAGTGCTGCTGCTGCTCTTGGACCTTACTTCCTTCCCACCTCAGTGAGACAGACCTTTTCTACATAATTAGTGAGCTGCTTCCCTGCTCTAATTGTTTGGAGAAGAATTTGAGATGGCTTCAGAGGGTTCTTTCCTCAATCTGTATCTTGGTAGTAGAAATCTCTCAGTCCACAATTTCATATGCAATTATTGCTTTATTCCATAAATTTAAAATAAAATTTAAATAAAAGAACAGTAAGCATGGAGTGGGTGGCCCACATTCAGATTCTACCTGCAATGCTTACTACTGAGTGACCTTAGACAAATCACTTGACTTCACAAAGTCTTCATTTTCTTGCCTGCAAAATGAAGAGATTGGACTAAATAACTTCTAAGGTACTTTCCAATTCTAAATCTGTGACCTTAGAGTTCTTCTGTCCCAAACTCCTCATTTCACCAGGGGTAGATCTAGGTACAATTACTTCTATTTGTTACCTCACAATCAGCCTTGTCATCAAAAACATTAAATGCCTGTTCACTCCCAGGTGAAATTATGCTTTGAAAATTAGCCAAATAAAGATTTTTTCCCCCACTTTAACCAGTCATCTTATTTTCAGAACTTCAATTTTTAGTTTAAAAAAAATCAATGAAATCACCATTCTTTTCTGCTTACTCAGTATAAATTGATCTCTAATGGAGCTATTTTCATGAGTTAATTAATATGCCTTCTCTTAAGCCCCATTCCCCAGTGAGAAGAAGACCTGAGCAGAGTCCCAGTCCTAGGTGTGGGCCATTTCCTCCTTACAGAGGATATAATTCTAGAAATTCCTCAGGATGTACATAGAAAAAAGCCTTGTGTTTTCCAAAGATAACAGCAAAATGTAATATGCTGAATCAACCTCCAGTGGAGTCAAACCGTTCCGTCAGCTCCTCTCTGGTTTATAAATACTTTGAAAGTCAAGCTCAGTGGGAAGGCAGATGCTCATCACCCATGTTCAGTAACAATGGTAAGCAGAAAGTAGTTTTGTTCTGGGTCTCATTTTTTTCTTTCAAACATAGAGATCTTTTCCAGCACCTTATCACCTCCTTGGCACCCCCAAGGTTCCAATTCACAGTGGAGAACCTGATAAAATTCTCCATCACATGACTTGGCACCCCCACCACCTGCAACTCCCTCACCCCCAAGCTGGGAGTTTGCATATCTATCTCACCTAATAAACGTGACTCACTTAATCTCAGGATGGTGAAAGAGGCAATGGTACCCTCTCGTGGCCAGATCCTGCCTCTGCAGTTCCCTGGATGTAGGATTGTGTATTCAGAAACCAGGGGACTGTACATAAGAAATGAACTTTGTTGAGGTTGGATTCTGGGGGCCTAGACAGTCTTCATGCATGCTTTTAAAGGGATAGAAGATAAAATACATTTTTTCCAAGATTTATAGACCATACTCCTCCAGATTCAACCAGCAATTCAATCAAAGGATCACCTCCACAATCCAGTTTCTGCTGTTTTATTTGAAGTAACAGCTGACCTTTATATATCGCCTTAGAGCTCACAAAGTACCAACAGCCCTGTGAGGTAGGGACTGCATGTATTCTTATTATCACCATTATAAGATGAGGAAACTGAAGCTCACTCAGAGAGATTGTGGGAATTTCCCAGAGCCACAGAGCTAATAAATGTAAAAGGTGGGATTTGAACACAGGTTTCCCTGATTCTCTGATTGATTCCAGCACTCTGTGACACCTGACCCTGACAGAACTTGGTAGCCTGATAAGGTTAAAGAAATCATTTCACAAAGTTTTCAATTCTCTCCCCCAAAATAATTTTAATTCCTTTTTGATTTGGATATAGAAAAATTTCTGTCTTACCCCTCTAGTACTTCTAGCATACAAAAAGCTATCTTTAATGATTCTTTTTGAGAATTCAACACAAAATTAGCTGGAAAGCAAAATCTATTTTAATATTACTAATTAAAAAATTACCATCAGGGCATGAAGTAGAGATTAGGGAAATTAACTGAAGAATTACTTCTTTGTTCATAGCTAGACATGAGAGGATGTTTTGGCATAACCTGGGGGAGCTGCCCACTTCACCCTTTCCTGTTCTGGGAAGACTAGTGAGACTCTTTCCCCAGAATGTGCCAGTAAAGCCTGTGGTTGTACACATGCCTGTGTCTCTGATATTCTCATGAAGTATCAATTGTGAAATTAAAGATACAAAAAAATTTTCTCTTTCCTATACCAAATTCTCCAATATGAGCTTCACTAGGTACAGAGATGGCATCTAGTAATGACTTTCACTTTAAGCATTACTGAATGGAGGCACCAGCATTGTTCATTAGCTCATGTCAGTCCAGGCCACCATAAAATTGAGTTCCTCCAGAATGACAGATATTGATTTCTTAGAAAATCTATCCACCTAATAATATAGAGGTATCACTTATTTACCAGGATCTGATGGCAATATTCCTGTTATTCAATTCAACAAGCATTAACAAGCACCTGCTATGAAAAAAGACTCTGTACTTAGGTGCTAGGGGCACAGAGACACAAACAAAACAAATCCTGTCCTCGTATTGTGCTGAGAAGGATGCAAGATAGAGAGACAGAAGTAGATAGTAGATAGATCAACAGACAGATAGATAGCTAGGTAGACAGAGAGATAGATAGCTAGGTAGACAGAGAGATAGATAGATAGATGGATAGATAGATAGATAGATAGATAGATAGATAGATAGATAGATAGATAGATAGATAGATAGATAGATAGATAGATAGAGTGTAACAAAAGTAAGTTGAAGATAGAAATGACACAGCTGAGAAGACTTCACTGAGGAGGTGGCCCCTGAGCTGAGCATTGAAGTATTGTTCATCCACAGTATCTGTCCAAGATATACACAAATACACAAGCTCTATGGGTTGTCCATCTAATTCATAGCATAGTCTGGATAATAGGCTTGCTTCATCCATTTGGATTTTTTTTTTTCCTGAGTGGATACTTAGACCACAGTTGAAAAGAAGGAAAGTAGACTGGATTGCTTTTGGGAAATTGCAAATCCCCTTTAATGTTCCCAAGCTCCTCTTAAGAGCAAAGGTCCCCCTTTTTAATACCAACTTTCTACCAGTAACACTGTATTGCTGTAAGACATAGGAAACAATAGTTTCTGAAGATTTAAAAATTCTTGAATACCATCTAGAGGTCAATGGAATGACACATGGAGGGTGTGAGTAGGCTGGACCATACAACCGATTAAAAGAGGACAAGATTCCATCAAAATATTGCAAGATAGGAAGAGGAGATGGGCTGGTCACATGACATGAGCAAAGGATAACAGATGAAGATTCCCACTAGTGTTCTAGTACCCCAGGGTCCTACTAGTACTCTTACAATATCAGAAAAAAACATTAACAACACCTAGAATATTGGTAGACCTCAAACATCACCACCATAATCTTGTATAGAACTTATGGGAGGACATGGATGAGTTGTATAGGATAGGCAGACATGGAGGAGTTGCCATCTGCATCACTGAAGGGCCTTCCAAATCAATGGCCTAATAGATCCATTTTTAATATTACAGTATGTGGTATTCTTGAGCACCTTCCTGTGCTTTTCTCAGATGCCACCATCTGTCAGTTAAGAACCTTCTATTTACTAGGCACTGTGCTAATCATTGGGGATACAAAGAAAGGCACAAGGCAGTCCAGGCTCCCAAGGGACTCAGACTAGTTGGGGAGACAACAGGCAAATTATTTGTACTATATATACAAGAAAAATTCAGGATAAATTTGAAGTAAATCAAAAGAGGGAAGATACTAGCATTAAGGGGATCAGGAAAGGCTTTTTATAGAAGAAAAGATTTCAGTTGGGACTTGAAGGAAGACAGAGAAGCCAGGAAATTGAGAAAAGGTAGGAGAGTATTCCAGACATGAGGGACAGCCAGTAAAAATACTGTATTTCACTGCATAATTGCCACCACCATGTAATTGTCGCACCCTGCTTTTTCAGTCCAAAACTTGGTTTTGGTTTCATCACGATAACCTTCGTTATGTGGTTATGCATCATCATATTCTGTTCATACGTAATGACGTATGAACGTAATCATCACATTCTGTTCATCGCACTGCTTAAAAGGTAAACAGAGCAGCAATGTATTCACCAGTGGCATATGGATATGCATTTATCTCTAGTGCATCGGGATCCTAGAATTCTCAGCACATCTGCACTATCAGCATATTTCCAAAAGCTACTTATGTGGTTTCTTTAGAGCGCTGCAGCACTAACAGTATTGTCACTCATCCAAATGAAGACCCCTAGGCACAAGGGAAGCAGGGGAACAGGTGAAGCTTCCATGCGTAAATCACATGCTATGCTAAGACATATCTTCCCACACTAGCTAAACTGTACAGTTAGTCTACCAGGGATACAGTTTACTAATAAATTATTTTTAAGTAATACAAGCACAATTTTCAAAGCTTCTCATAGTGGTCACAACCCACTTTTTTGCAAATAATTTGGCATAAAAGCTGTGACAATTGTGTGGTGAAATATCATACCCAGAGACTGTTTCATCTACATTCAGAATTTTATGATTCTCCTAAATGCTGCTGCCCTATCTTGTGTTTATCTCATTTATATATGTGCATATATAATTTGCATGTATACATACATATATAGTAAATACGTTTGTATTAACCATATTTGTGCCACACACATACATGCAAATGAACTTTTTGTCTCCCCCATTAAAATGTAGGCTCCCTGCAATTAGAAAATATTTCATTCTTTGTACTTGTATCCCCATGGTGCTTATATTTATATACTGATTAATTGATTGAGATTATTCATGATATATTAAGATGAAGATCCTATGTAGACTACAGGTCTTTTAGACTCTTTCATTCCTTACCCCTGTAACAGTTTCCAACATATTTTTGTTGCCATCCTCATCTACATTCATTTTGACAATGATGCATCAAAATATATGTTCATTTAATTTTTTTCTTACAATGTCTCTTCGTTCTCTGTAATAGATGTTGGTACAAATATTAATCATAGAGACGGCTATACCAGATAACCAAATGTACCATGAAATGATATTTTTGTCATCTTTGCATGCATGACAATATGCAACAAACCACCATCTCCTTTATCTGCTTCTCTCTGGAGAACTTGAGTATTGTCCTTCCATATCATTAGAATTGCCTTTTATATTTATGTTGATTTAATTTGGAGGGTCTTCTAATTCACTGTAGAATTGTTCTATTTCTTCATTCTCTACAAAGAGATGCTGGCATGTTGACTGCAATTATTTTCTTGATGATTTTTGAAATGCTTATCATGAGCAAAGTGACCAAATGTCCCGTGAAATAATGATTCCTTTTGCCTTTGGATATAACCAACCATACCAACTCCTTTTTTGCCTCCTCAAGAAACTAAAAGTCATCTTTCCATTTAGGTGAAGACTTCTCTTGGCTTCTTATCTCATTTACAGCAAAAATATTAAAATCAATATTATCCAGTTCCTCTAACAACATGTTCATATAAAGGGAGATATCATAAATAATAGGAACATATTACCTGTAAGACTTATGGATAAGAGAAGAATTTATGAATAAAAAGAGTATTGTGAGATGTAAAATGGATCATTTTGATTACATTAAATTAATAAAGGTTTTGTACAAATAAAACCAAATGTAACCAAGATTAAAAGGAAAGCAGAAAATTGGGGGAAATTTTTATAGATAGCTTCTTGGATTAAGGTCTCATATCTCAAATATTTATAGAACTCTGTCAAATTTATAAGAATATTAGTCATTCCCCAATTGATAGCTGGTCAAAGGATATGAAGAGCCACTTTTGGAGGAAGAAATCAAAGTTATATGTAGCCATATGAAAACAAATGCTCTAAATCATCATTGATTAGAGAAATGCAAATTAAAACAACTTGAAGATATCAACTCACACCTATCAGATTGGCTAAAATGATAGAAGAGGAAAATGACAAATGTTAGAGGGGATGTAGAAAAATTGGGACACATACATTGTTGATGAAAATGCAGGCTGATCCAACCATTTTAGAGAGCCATCCGGAATTATGCTCAAAGAGTTATAAGATTTTGACCCAGAAATTCCACTGTTAGGTCTATTTCCCAAGGTGATCAGGGAAAAAGGAAAAGAACCTATATGTTCTAAAATATTTATAGCAGCTCTCTTTGTGGTAGCAAAGAACTGGAAATTGAGGAGATGTCCATCTATTGGGGAATGGCTAAACAAGTTGTAACACATGATTATGATGGAATACTACCTTGCTCTAAGAAATGATGAGCAGGTTGATTTTAGAAAGACATAGAAAGATTTGCAAGAAATAATGAAGAGTGAAGTGAGCAGAACCAAGAGAACATTGCATACAGTAACAGCAATAGTGTTAAAGAGTAACTGTGAAGGATTAAGTTATTCTGAGTATTATAAATATTCAAATCAACTACAAAAGACCTATGAAGGAAGATGCTATCCATGCTCAGAGAATGAAATAGAAGTAGACATAATATGGTTTTACATATGTGTGTTTGTGTGTGTGGTGTGTGTGTGTGAAATGATAGGCGTCTCTAGTGCAGGGTGGGGAGGGTGGAAGGGAGACAGTTCAGAGCTAAAAATGTAACCAAAATTTTTTAGTTTAATTTTTAAAAAAATAACAATATGTCCAGTGGTTGGTTACTGGACACGTCTCTTACATTTGAGAAGCCCATGAGGTACAATGGAAAGAGCCCTGGATTTGAAGTCAGAGGACCTGTGTTCAAATCTCAGCTTTGCTACTATATCATCAATCATGGCAACACACCTGAGGACTGCAGCTGTGAATAATTTCAAGGGTCTAACTGCACAGCATAATGAACTCTCTATTCAGCAATAAACTAAACATTGCTCAAAAGACCAAAGCATAGCATTCATAGCAACATCCTTAAACAAAACACATCGTCTGATATATATCTCATATCACTCAGCATGTCATATGGCGCATAGCATATATCTTTGCATTCAGTAGCATTCCTCAAAATACTTGTTCACACAGCAGAGGTTCCCAGGCTAAGGTCTTCCCTAGAACAACACATCCTTAAGGGGCAGAAGAAAATACCACACCATCTACCCTTAGGCCACAGTAAGAACAATCTCTTTAATCATTACCAAGCATCCAAGTAAAGTTCTCTTTCATCTTGACTTGAGGTTGACTTCCAAGCCTCATGGCTCTTCCTCTGTGGGCTGACTGCTCCCTACTCTTGCCTGGATTCACACCTAGGCAGCTCTCCACTCCTGCTTCAGGTCTCAGCTCATGGGCACTGCTCCACTCCGAGCTCCAGCCTAACAGCAGGCTCCAGGGGTTCCTGCCTGCAGTTTCTGTTTCTGGAAAAACAAAGCTTAACAAGGCAGCAACGCACACCACCAGCACTACCAGATATTTCAATTCTCCTCCAAAGTTCAGAGGCTGTGTTAACAGCTCAGTACAAATCCAGAGGCTCTGTGATAATAGCCCTATTTGCTTTTACAGCTCAGAACTCCTTCAGCAACTCTCTGTCATCAAAGGTCTCCTCTTCACTCTCAGAGTTCTCTTCCCAACCCAGAGGTCTCCTCTTGGCTCTCAGAGGTCTCCTCTTGGCTCTTAGAGATCTTCTCCCAGCTCTGAGAGGTTTCCTCTCCCTAGCTCTTTTAGGTTTCCTTTCAGCTCAATGCATACAGCTCATTCTTCTCTTCTTTGTCTCTTTTCTTCATTCTCTTCTTCTCAATGCTGGCAGCTCTCTTGATGCTGGCTCTCAATGTCTGCTCTGTCACATTTTGGGCTCTCTTTACATACAGTTCTAGTTGGCATCTGATTGACTAGAACTCTCTACCAGTCTCTGATTGGCTAAAATTCATGCACACCTGATGGGCTAGAACACAATGCACATACAAGTCTCTGATTGGCTAGCATTCAATCCAGCAAAAATCCCAGTTTGCTTGCCATTACAGCTACTTACTAACTGAATGAATTTGAGCAAGTAAGTATCTGGGCCTCAGTTTCCTTATTCATAACATGAGGTGGTTGGATCCCTAAGGCCCCTTCCAGCTCTAGACATACGATCCTATTATTACAGAGTACCAAGAGCCAAATGAATATATGTGTGGATGATCTGAAAATTGCGTAAGTCTTAGAACCCTCTGACCACCATTTTATTCTTCTGCCTCTATCCATGTGGAAGCAGGAGAGCCACAGAGGAGTGGAGACCAATTGTCTCAGGAAAAAGTAAGAAATTAAACAAAAACCCCACTCTTAAGAAATTACAATCTATTAGAAAACATAAGTTACCCAAAATACTATGATACAAGAGAAAACGTGGTATGAAGAACAGATCTAACAACGTCTTATGAGAAGTTTCAGGAGGAAAGTTCATTTTGAGTTAGGGAAAGTAGAGAAGGCATCATAAATATAATAATAATAACAGCAATAGTGGGTGTATATATAATATAATGCTTCTCAAAGTGTTGTCCTAAGACCCCTGTGACTTCTCAAGACCCTTGCAAGGAGTCTACAAACTCAAAATTATTTTCATAACAACACAAAGATGTTATTTGCACACTAAATATGAAGATATTATTTGCTTTTTCCAACTGCATACCTGAATGAGTCCAGAGTTTCTTCATATATTTCAACCAAAATGCATTATCACAATAGATTAGACACAGAAGCAGATATGAGAAGCTTCTATTAATTCATATATTAAAGACATATGTAAAAACAAGTAAAACAATGCCTCCTCTCTTCTCACTAATTTTTTTGTTTTGGAAAACACAGTTATTCTTCATAAAATATTTTTTTAGCATATAATTTGTTTATTATTGCTTTTTCAATGAATCAATAAATATTTTATCAGCTTTAACTTCCAAAACAGTAAATATTAATAGAGAAAACATCTAAAACAAAGCTATTTAGCTTAATAATTTTTACAAGTGTGAAGGCGGCCTGAAACCAAAAAGTCAGAAAACAGTTTATATAATACATTAAAGTTTGCAAGCTTTTTACATATATTATATTATGTGAGCCTCATAACAATCCTACCAAGTAGATCCTAAAGATATGATTATCCCCATTTTACAGATGGCAAAACAGAATTAGTAAGGCCACATGACTCACTTGTGGTCACACTACTATTACATTGGGGATTCTTCCCCACCTACTTACCATTAGAAAAGAAAAAGAGTCAATAAATACTCATACTAAAGCAAAATAAGTACATCCATTGTCTGTGTCTAAAAACGTGTATTTTGTTCTATACTTTAAATTCATCTCTTCTCTATCAAAAGGCAGATAGCATGCTTCATCATCAGTCCTCTGGAATTGTATTTGGTCATTGCATTGAGCAGAGTTCTTGAATATTTCAAGTTTCTTTTTTCTTTATAGCGTTGCTTATACTGTTCTCCTGGTTCTACTTGCATCTTTCTCATATGTTATTCCCCTAATCCTGATCACTTCATTCTGCATCAGGTCTTCCCAGTTTTCCCTGAAACAATCCATATCATCTTTTCTTATGGCATTCTATTACATTCACAGACCATCATTTGTTTAGCCATTCCCTAGTAGAAGAACACCCCCCTTAGTTTCCAATTCTTTGCTACTACAAAGACTTGTGGTAAAATTTTTTTGTGTATATCAATTTGAACCCAAGACCTTGTATCAGGAAGGCAATAAACACAACATCAATGATAATTGTGAATATGCCTATGTAGTTCTGTATCGCAAAGTATGAGATACCCTCCATAAAGAAGACAGAAGAAGTATATCATTTATTCAGACACCAGAGAACCATATCCCATAACCAAACATTCAGCTCCCACGGCCAGTTACCCCACTTTATCATAACAACAAGGAACTTAAAACACCATATCACAACATGGAGCCTCGCCATCCCAAAACCTATCTGACCCCCTGCTGAGGTCTTCCCAAAAACAAACTTATAGTACAGCTAAGTCAGTCTATTCAGCTCTATCACTACAGCCATTAGCAGCCATAACTGTTCTCTCTCTCTCTCTCTCTCTCTCTCTCTATCTCTCTCTCTCTCTCAGCATTTCCTGTGACATAACTTCCTTTTCCTGGCAGGAAGCTCCTCCCACCACATGTGACTTAGGCTTCCTGTGATGTAAGCAGGTCACATGGCCTATTAATGGGTGGGAAGGATCTTCAAATCTAAATTGCTACTACAGACCTGACTACAGGTCCCATACTCTATCTACTCTACCCTGCTGCTTAATCATAGAGAAGATAGCACTTGATAGCACTACAATGAAGAAACAGATTTCAGGAGGTGATTAGGCAAAGGTAAGGAGAAAAGAAAACCTCATTTATTCAGTGACAGTGCCCAACTGGTAAATCAGTCCTGATGTCAAATTATGTCTTACTGTCTTGAATCTGAGAATGAAAGGGTGTTCTTAAGTAAAGTCAGTTTAGCAACAAATGAGAGTAAATCTGCCTACAAGTAAATAAGTGAAAGCTTCTACTAACTGTCAGAGGTTGTGTGAGTCTCAGCCTGGTGCGAGGCTCCACCTGGCATGAAGTCCTGCCTTGAGATCACAAGGTGTTCACTGTTGAGCTGGTGTCAACCATGGTGCAGTCTTTGATCCCTAAGGGAAGTATATTGTGTGGTTCATAGGCAAATGCTAAAATAATGCAAAAGCCCAAGGGAAACAGGAGCTGTCAAAGGTGATATTTAACCTGGATCTTCTGACCAGAGACCCTGATATTCCTTTCACCATTACCACATTGCTTCCTAATCCTAGCTGTGACATATATTACCTACATCACCTTGGACAGATCACTTTCCCTCTCTAGGACTCAAGTTCTCCCTCTATAAAATGAGAGGATTGTACTATGCCCCAAAAGACACTAAACCTTGCCCCAGTGACACTACTACTATACCCTTTGATGTAGTGATACCACTGCTCGACCTATATCCCAGAGAGCTCAAAGAAAGGAAAAAGACTCTGATGTACAAAAATACTTATAGCAAAGTTTTCTATGGTGGCAATGAGCTGGAAAATAAAGAGGTGTGCCCATCAAATGAGGAATGGCTGAACAAATTACAATATTTGAATATAGTGGAATACTGTTGTGCCATAAGAAATTATAGAAGGGGTGGTTGCAGAAGAGCTGGGAAAATTTGTATGAATTGATGCAGCATGATATAAGTAGAACCAGGAGAGAAATTTATACATTAATAACAACATTGTAAAGGCAAACAACTTTGAAAGACACAAGAATTCCGATTAATGCAATGACTAACTATAATCTAAGTGGGCCAGTGGTGAACGATGTTACCCACCTCTTTGAGAGAAGACTAAATAGATGGCTTCAAGACGCAAAATGAGGCATACATTTTCAGATATGGCCAATGCAAGAATTTGTTTCGCTTGACTAGATATATTTGATACAAGGATTTTTTCTTTCTTTTTCTCTTTTTTCTCGATGTATTTGGTGGGAGAGTAAAAGGGGAAGACCAAGGAAGAAAAAAAAAATGCTTATTCATGGAAAATTACAATTTTAAAAGTAAATATAATGAAGGATTGGACAAGATGATGTCTAAGGTGTCTTCTAGTTCTGAATTCCATAATCCCTTTCTAACTGTAACTGCTTTTGTACTTTCTCAGAAGATGTAGTTCTAATTTGAATTCAAATTCTACCTCTTGCTTAGCCATGTAACCTTGAGCAACTGTTATACTATCTACTTTTCTATGGTTTCTGTGAAGACCAAGAGAGGTAACATATATAAAGCACTTTATAAGTCTTAAAATGTTCTGTGAAAGCCTGCTACCATTATCAACATGATGAATACTATGGATTGCTCCAGGAACTAGAAAGTGGGGAATAGAATGAAACATCTGAGAGTATCCTACTTATCTAAACTGATTGGTTTCAGTTGGTAAATTCATGTTCTTTTCTACTTCAGTATTTGCAGAAAACAAATAATAGTAGATAATGTTTGTATTTACATTAATTCTGCAAATCACTTTATAAGTGTAATAGGCTCCTATCCAATGGAGCTCCATCCTCAAGGCATGTATAGCTATCTCTCCTTGCTGACAGCCCTTGTGAAAAAGGCTAAGGAGTGCTTTTTGAAAAGAAAAGGGCCTTGATCCCCATTTCAATCCATGCACCAGTTGGAAGGGCCCTAATCCACAATTCACAACATGTGCTAGTATTCTATTTCCAGTCCCCTTACCATATTAGCACCTACCTCCCAGGATAGTTGTGAGGAGCAAGCAAGATAATATTTGTAAAGTGCTTAGCACAGTACATATACTAAGAGCCTAATAAATGCTTATTTGTGCCTTTCCCCACCCCTACCCCTTTCCATATAAAAAAAGAGCATTTGGATGAGCTGATCAGCTGGAACTGAGAATATTTACAAAAGGCATCGAGTGACCTAGGTATTTCTTGGTCAGCTTCTGCCTGATTGTGTTTAAATGAAGAAGCAAAGACTACTAGGGACAGGGTGGGGAGAAAGCCTCAGGGTCGTTACATCACCACTGGAGCTGCTGCCCTATGGCCTTGTGGTTGCTTCCCTTTCTGCTGTACCTACAGACACACTTTGTTTCATTGGGCTTCATTTTATTGCTTTTTTTGCAATTTATTGAGTTTTCTACAGATTGAAGGTTTGTGGCAACCCTGTTCAGAGCAAGTCTATCAGCGCCACTTCTCCAACAGCATGTATTCACATCATGTCTTTATCGTATTTTAATAATTCTCACAATATTTCAAACTTTTTCATGATTATTATAATATATATTAGGGTGATCTGTGATCAGTGGTCTTTAATGTTACTGTTGTAATTATTTTGGGGCACTACAAACTGAGTCCATATAAGATACAAAATTTTTAAAATGCTGTGTGTATTTTGACTGCTCCACCAACAGCCATTCCCCATTTCTTTTCTTCTCCTCCAGCATCCCTGTTCCCTGAGGCACTACAATATTGAAATTAAGCAATTAATAACCCAAAATGGTCTCTAAGTGTTCAAGTGAAAAGAAGAGTCAATCGATATGGCAAACTTCCTTGTTGTCTTATTTTAAGAAATTGGCACAGCCACCCCCACCTTCAGCAACCATCAAGGCAAGACCCTCTACCAGCAAAAAGATTGTAATTCACTGGAGGCTCAGATGATGGTTAGCATTTTTTAGCAGTAAAGTATTTTTTAATTAAAGTATGTAATTGTTTTTTTTTTTACATAACACTCATATGCACTTAAAAGACTAAAGGATAGTGTCACATAACTTTTATAAGTGCTAGGAAACCAAAAATATCATGTGACTCATTTATTGCAATATTCACTTTATTGCAGTGATCTGGAACTAAACCTATTATATCTCTGAAGTATGCCTATAATCTCCCTGTTTGTTGGTGAAAGAGTATTGAAAATGATGATAGCCTTGTAAGCCTCAAAATGTCAGAAGAGTAAGTGCCAAAAGTCTGGAAGCTGGAATCCATCCTGGGATTTGTAGAAGTCTGAGTGTGGGTGGAACAACAGCCTAGACACCTGACAGTCGCTCTGCTTGATCCATCCCAGTGGTAGCAAAGATGCAAAATCATCCATAACCTATGCCACATTTGGAAGCAAACCTACCGGGACAAATGCATTTCAGCAAATGCTGTGTGAGCCTATTCTTTTCAGGGCCTGAGGTGATAAATGAGGGGATATGACTACCTCTCCCATCACCATCACCACCACCACCACCCAGTTCAGAGGAAAATATTTTACAACATATATTCTTTCTCTATGTTCATAGTAAATATGCTTTTATAAAAGATAATTGATATTAAGTGGTTAAATGAAACTGGGGCCCTAATCACTGGAGGTTAATACTAGAGAGAACAAACCAAAATGGAGGCTTGAATAGATGGCATTAGAGAAAGACACTCCAACTCCTCAGGAGTACCATTAGAAACCAGAGCAGGAGATACGGCCTTGCTTGGGAATTCCATTCATCTGTGAGAGTGGGAAGTTGAGACAAGGAGGACCAGAACTTTATATGGACTACACATATATTAATTTTGTTTGAGCTTTACAACACCCCTATGAACAAGATGCCCCAGTTATGATTATCTCCATTCCACAGAAAAGGAAATTGAGTTTCTGAAAGGTGCCCACGATCACATGGCTAGTACATGTCATAGGTAAGATTTGAGCCCACATCTTCCTGACTCCACATCTAACCCTCCTATCTACTACATCATACTCCTAAAAAAAGAGAAAGTTCTTTCTTGTAAAGATCCTCAAACATTTCACCTCACATATATACACACGCTGCTGATCAAGGCTGGAGAAAATCATGACTAGGTGCACGTAACAACAATGCTGCTTGCAGCAGCTGTGGAGGTATAAGGCCAATAACACCAGAACACAGGAAGTCTGCTAGAACAAGTTCTTTGATCTGCTTTTCTAAGGGAAGCAACATTAAAGGGTTTATAGTCTCACTTTAATTAAACATACATATATCATTCACTTAGTTCAGGGGGAATGTAAGCACCCTGAACTTCAGAGAAAACACAAACAGAAATTACAAGCAGAAATTATATAAGCAGAGCAAATAACACAAATCAGCAAACAGGGCTTCTAACTGTCTGTCCATAGCAATATATACGTAGTTACCAGAGAAAGAAGCACCAACATCAGGGTTTTCAAAGCCAGGGGGTTCCTTAACAACTCCCTAGAGTCTCATCTGGCCAAATCACACAAACACTCTTCCAATGAGTGAGCCCCAAAGCAAAATGCTAACCTCGAAGTACATATACACTTCTTCAGGGTCAGCTCACAGAGGGCGTCACAACCATGTGACTCAAACTCATGTGACTTAGGCTTCCTTGTGACTTAAGCAGGTCATCAAAGACTCTAGATTCAATCAAAGACTCTTGATTCAAACAAAGGCAAGACTCAACCAAAAGTACTTGATTGCTTTAGTGCTGAGAAGCACTCCAAAAGAAAAAACAGCAAAAAGTCCCACTTTGCTTGCCATCGCAGTGCACTACAAATTTTTACATAAGCTCAACTGGGCTCTTACTGTTGCAAGGCAGTCTTTTTATAGCTCACTAATTAACTCACTATCCTATTCACCACAAAAGTTCTTCCAAACCTTTTCATCCCTCCTCAAGTCTCCCATATATCCTCCTCCTCCAATCCTCTCAGCTGAGTACATTTTACTAAAAATTTTCAGCAAAAATGAATTGAAATTCACTGTGAGCTCCCTCTACTCCCCTCCTCCTTTCTCCTCATCCAGATGTCTTCTGTCCCTATTTCTCCCTTTATCCCTGTCTGACAAGAAGTGGCCCCTCTCCTTGATTGAGGCAAACTCCTCTACATGCATAAATTATCCATTTCCATCCCATCTACTCCAGGAGACTGACACACTATCATTTATACCCTTAAACTTATCTTCACTCTTTCACTAGTTACTCTTTACCTCCTATCTATAAATATGCCCATATCTACACACACACACACACACACACACACACACACACACACACACACACGCACACACCAGTCATACGATCCTTTCATTCTTGTTTTAATTCTGCAATCTGGTTTCTAATCTTTTTTCAACTGAAACTACTCTCTTCAAAGTTATCAATAACTTCAAAGTTATCAAAGGCCATTTTTTCATTTCTTGTCTTGCTGACCTCTTACACTGTTGATCACCTTGATGCCCTCTTCTCTCTAAGTTTCTATGACACATCTTATACGCCTTCTCCTTCTATCTGTCTTACTGTTTCTCATTTTCCTTTTCTGGATTTCCATTCAAGTCATGCCCACTAAGCATGGGTGTCCCATGGGACTCTGTCCTGGGTCTTTGTATTGTTAATGTATTTTTGCTTAATTTGAACATCTTTCCCATCCATTAATAGGTCCATCTGACCTGTCACATGGAAGCCTAAGTCACATGTAGTGGTAGGAGCTTGATGAACAAGTAGAACAGGAAAGGGTAGAGCAGGAAGGAAGTTGGTCAGAGCAGTTAGAGCTGAGGGAGAGAGAGGAGGCAGGCAGCTTGCTGTGAATGTTTTTGTTTGTGGGAAGGCCCAAGCAGGGGGAAGGCTATGGGATAGAGTTGCTCCCTGCTGTTATAACATGTATTCACTTCTTTGTTGCTATGATGGATTTGGTTTGCTTGTTTTGGGATTTGGTTTTCTGGGGTCTGAATAAATGTTTTGCTTCTGTCTTCTACATGGAAAGTCTGTGTTATATTTTGAGATTCAGAACCAGGCTGGCATATTCATAGTAATAGCAAGCGCTGTGAATATTGCCTTGGCGATACAGTCTTATTCTCTTCGTCTTCTATATTACTTCACTCGAAGATTTCAGCAGCTCCCATGCTTTCAATTATCATCTCTATACTGACGATTCTCAAGCCTACCTATCTATCCCTAACCTCTCTCCTAACCTACAGACTTTGCGTCTCCAACTGCCTATGAGACATCTCAAACTAGACATGTCCAAAACTGAACTTATTATCTTTCTCCAAAAACACCCCCCTTCCCCATTAAACTTCCCTAATTACTGTCAAGGATACCACTGTCCTAGGGTTGGTTAGGGGTGCAGCGGATAAAGACCAGGGCCTGGAGTCGGAAAGACCTGAGTTCAAATGTGACCTCAGATACTTATTAGCTGTGTGATCCTGGGTAAGTCACTTAACCCTGTTTACCTCAGTTTCCTCATCTTTAAAATGAGCTGGAGAAGGAAATAGCAAATCGCTCTAGTATCTTTGACAGGAAAATCTCAAATGGGGTCACAAAGAATAAGACACAAATAGTCAGAATAATAACAAACCACTATCCTCTCCCCAGTCACCCAGACTCTCAACTGAGGTAACATCCTCAACTCCTCACTGTCTTTCATTCCCCATATCTGAACTGAGCTCTGTCAATTTTACCTTCTTAACATCTAATAGATATGCCCTCTTCTCTTCTCTAATACTGTCACCTCCCTGGTCCAGGACTTCATGACTTCACACCTGAACTATTATTATTGGCTGCTGGGTGGTCTCTCCTCACTCCACTCCATCCTAAGTTCAGGTGTTAAATTAATCTTCCTAAAACACAGATCTCACCATGATACCACCCCTTGCCCCCATTCATTCAGCCTTACAGTTACTCTGGCCTCCTCACTATTCTTCACATACGATACTCCATTTCCAGACTCCAGGCATTTTCACTGGCTATTTTCCAGGCCTGAATACTCTCCCTCCTCACCTCTACCTCCTGGCTATCTTGATTTCCTTCAAATCACAGCTAAAATCTTATCTCTCCTTGTTCCCCCTTAATCCTAGAGCCTTCCCTCTATTGATTATCTCCAATTTATCCTGTTTATATCGTGTCTATACATAGTTGTGTACATATGTCTTCCCCACTAGACTGTGAGCTCCTTGAGAACAGGAATTTCTTTTTTATCCACAGGATTTAGCATAATGTCTGGCACAGAATAGGTGCTTAATAAATGCTTGTTGGCTGACTAACACACACGCTCACAAATTTCCTCATCAAGGGCAAGGCTATTCTGAAAATGGAGATTACTGCCAAAGTAAGCTTAATTGGTATATGTGTTAAGAGCTGGCCAACCATGCCTAGAGGTATCCACACATTTTCACAGCTCTAAATCAGAAGGAATATTTAAAACAACCTCTCTGTAATTTAAAGGAGAATGAGGTTCAAGACTGATGGATAATAAATTTTATGGTTTATCTAACAGACTCCTAGGTCCCATCCTCTCTACTATGAGTATGTGTTGGGAGAGTTTAGCTGTTTTGCCCCAATGCATTTCTTTTTTCTTAGAACTAAATATGACTTGAAGAGACCTCAATTGGCATTTTCACTGACTTCTGTGTCATTTTCACCTTATTTCCCCACTTGGCTAAGTGCCCTTCTCTAAGGGCCATGTAGCAACTCAGGCTCAGGGTATTTTACACAAAGGACCTCTTTTACAACCGCTGCCCTCTAGTTCTTGGTTTGTCAGTGTCTGGGTTGATTCTGTGGTAAAGAGTGTTAGGGAATTCGTTTGGGAACGAATTTCTTATTTTAAAATTTCAAAATAGTAACCACATGGGAATGATATGATGCTGAATAAATGGAAGGAAAAACCACATGGCTCCTCCATCTTTTGGATAACCATACTAAAGAAACCACAGAAATAGTGGACTACAAACACCCTTCATTTTCTAATCTATCAATACATATTTGTTGAGCTCCTGCTATGTGCAAATTACCATGGATTGTAGGGGGAAAAGGAAATCATACATAGAAAAATATAAAACACTGTCTCTGTCCTGAGATTTACAGTAGAAGTGGGGAGATAATGCATATATATATATATATAAAAATGTGTGTGTGCGCACACACACACACACACACACGCACACGCACTCACGCACACAGAGAAACCAGTATAGTGAACCAGAGTATCCCAGATTTGAAAGGCACTGGGTCTCTATCTCTTTCTCAATAGTCATGGTCATTCCCCATGCCCCAGGAATCACAGTCTAATTGAATGCTTTGAGAGGTTAATGCTTGGTGAGACTTCCATTTGCCATTCAGGGTACCAATTCTTGTCCTTAGTCCATCTATTAATAACAAGCACTCACTCATACAAGGGCTACCTGAATCTTTCCTTCTTTCTATGGGTCACTCTCCTTGCATTCTCTAATTTTTTCCCTTCTGAGTCTGCATCATTATCTATTACTACACATATGTCCATCTTTAGGCATGGTATCTCTAGGTTAGGGGCTCTTTTTACCTTCCTTTACTACTCTGCTTTAGCTGAGAAGTAGCTCCCTTCCCCTCCCTCCCTCCCCAGTCCCTTTTGTTCCACTTAGAACCTCTCCAGCTTTAACTAAGGTTGATCTTCCCCAAAAGCACATACTTATATAGGCAGCTAGGTGGAACAGTGGATAAACTGCTGGACCTAGAATCAAAAAGACTTGAGTTCATATTCAGCATCAGATATTTACTAGCTACGTGATTTTGGTTTCCTCAACTATAAAATGGGGGCAATAATCACGCCTGCCTTCCAGGGTTGTTTTGAGGATCAAATGAGATAAAACTTGCAAAAGCACTGAGCATGGTACCTGGTACATAGTAGGTCATATAAATGCTAGTTGTTCAATAGTAGTAGTAGTAGTGGTGGTGATGGTGGTGGTGGTGGTAAGTATCTAGTATATTTTATGTACTTCCCATTGAAATATCCACCACGTTCCTGGTGAACCCCTAACCCATGCTCCTACTAGCAACTTCAGAGATCATCTAGTTACGAGTATTCTTAGCCTTTTTTGTATCATGGAACCCTTTGACAATCTGATGAAACTTATGGACCTCTTCTCAAGGAATGTTTTTAAATATACGAAATGCAACACACAGGATTACCAAAAAGAAAATATATTGAAATAGCTACAAAATATTTTCTTAAAAAAAAGTTTACAAACTCCAGATTAAGAACTCCTCATTTCTAGTACAATATATAGCTAGACAGGAATTCTGTATCAACTGTCAAATCAGCGGTCAAAATATGACGGAACAAATGTTTTGCAATAAATACCATCTAGTCACACCTGAACTACAGGAATGGAGAGGAAGAACTAACCAATCACTGGGGGAGATCATGAAAGGCCTCCCAGGAAGGGTGGGATTGGAACTAAGATTTGAAGAATGGTTAAAAATTAGATGACATCTAGGTGGCCCAGTAGATAGAGCACCAGGCCTGGTGTCAAGAAGACTCATCTTCCTGAGATCAAATCTGGCCTCAGATGCTTACTAGCTGTGTGACTCTGGGCAAGTCACTTAGCCCTGTTTGCCTTGATTTCCTCAACTGTAAAATGAGCTGGAGAAGGAAATGGCAAACGACTCCAGTATCTTTGCCAAGAAAACCCCAAATGGGGTCATGAAGAGTCGGACCTGACTGAGATGACGGAACAACAACACTAACATAGAAGTTAGATAGCCAGATAGGAGAAAGAGTGTGATTCCAGTTGAAAAAAACATAAAACTCCAAGATTCATGGTGTTTTGGGGATAATAAAAAGCCAATAGCTAGCTAAAACAGAGGATTTGTGTGGGAGAAGAACTGGAGATGAAGTTGAAAAGAGATGCTAGGCCCACAATCACTTAAAATTATACCCATTAACCTATCTTCCCCCTTTGGATTAGTCTTTCTTATCTTTATCATTCCCTTGCTCAGAAGCTCCCTTCTCCGGTTGCTCCATTCTCAGTATTGTTTATCCACTTGTTATTTTCTAGTTGATGGGAGTGATTCTTCATTGAGTTTCTCCTTGGATGCCTCACTGTGGTATAGAGGTGAACTAAACAAGTTTATTTTGACCCAAATTCTGGTCCAAGCCCTAGTACATACACCAGTGGGGCTCCTGCTTCCTTCCTAGCCCTCACCATCCTTCACCCCAGGCCATCACCAGTTGTATTGGCTTTTGTCTTGCCACTGGACTTCAGTGACTCAGGAAAAGTGAGGTTGATGACTTCGCACAACTCTACCTCGCTTAGATCCAATTCGCACGCAAGTCAAGATGTCACTCATGCTGTCATTGGTCCTCTTCAAAACTGAAGGATGAACAACAGAACAGACTCTATCTCTGCTGAGAATGATAACACCATAATCAAGCATTTACTGAACACCCACTGTGTACTAAGCACTACGCTGAACACTGGAGACAGGATGATTCCTGTTCTCGAAGACGAAAAGTATTTTATTTTCCTTTAGAAAAGAGTAAAGATGAGGATTCAAAACTATCGTGAAGGTGCAGCTAGGTGGTGCAGTGATTAGAGGCCCTGGAGTCAGGAAGTCCTGAGTTCAAATCTGGCCTCAGATACTTGACACACTTACTAGCTGTGTGACCTTGGGCAAGGCACTTAACCCCAATTGCCTTCCCTTCTCCCCTCCAAAAAAAAAAAAACTATTGTGAGAAATGGTTAAAGGAAGTGGGAATGTTTATCCTGCTGAAGAGAAAGCTATGGAAAATGTGGTTGCTTTCTTCAAATATCTGAAAAGCCCTTTTGTGGAAAAAGAGTTAGATTTATTTTGCATAACCCTAGAGGGCAGAATTAGGATCAATGGGGAGAAAAGACAAGAAAATAGATTTCAGCTCAGTAAAAAGAGTAGTAATGTTATAACAATTAGAACAGACTTCGAAAGGTAGTAAAATCTGAGTCACTAGAAGTATTCAAATAGAGATTGACTGGAGGGGCAAAGCGAGTGGGAAAGAGATTCCTTAAGGAAGAAGCTAGACTAAGTAAAAACAGCACAGGCCAGAAAGGGCATGGGATCTGGCAACAGAAGACTTTGGTTCAAATCCTTTTCCTAACCACTCACCTGTATGACCTTGGACAAATGAATCACTTGACATCCTAGGGCCTCGGATTCCTCATCTATAAAATGAAGAGACTCGACTAGGTAAACTCTGAGATCCTTTGCATCTCTAAACCTATGAACCATTGAGTCATGTCCAATCTAAGATTCCACAAGTGTATAGGTAAACAGGTATGAGGTTAAGAAGCAATATTTTCAAAAAGGCATCTAAGACTGCCATACTCCACAAATAGGAATATTTAGAAATATACCTATGTAGATGCATATGGCTAGCTCCAGAAGAAAGCAAGATAAATGGACATGGTCTCTAACTCTCAGAAGCAAAGAGTCTCTCAGGGTAGAAAAATTTAATATGTTAACAACTATCAAATTAAGATAGTGCAAATAAAATGTCTGGGCCAGCATGTGAAGAAAACAGGCAGGAAAAAAGGGCAAAAGGGTTTTTTTGTTTTTGTTGGTGGTGGTGTTGTTTTAGAACTATGCAATTGGGGAGGAACTTGCTTGTAAGAGTTACCTAAATTATTCACCCAAAATGGAAAATGTCTTTTTTTTAACGAATTTATTTTTAGTTTTCATCATTCACTTCTATAAGATTTTGAGTTTTAAATTTTCTCCCCCTCCCTCTTTACCCCCTCTTCAAGAAAGCATGCAATATGATATAGGTTCTATATATACATTCATATTAAAGATATTTTCACATTATTCATGTGGCAAAGAAGAATTAGAAACAACGGGAGAAAGAAGAAACAAAACAAAACAACCAAAAAAAGAGAGCAAATAGTATGCTTCCATTTCCATTCAAACTCCACAGTTCTTTGTCTGGATGTGGATGGCATTTTCCAACATGCATTTTTTGGAGTTGTCTTAGATCCTTGCTTTCCTGAGAAGAGCTAAATCTATCAAAGTCAGTCATCGCACAATGTGGCTGTTACTGTGTACAATGTTTTCCTGGTTCTACTCACTTCATTAAGCATTCAATTCATATATGTCTTTCCAGATTTTTTGAAGCCTGCCTGATCATCATTTATTATAGCACAATAGCATTCCATTACATTCATATACCACAACTTCTTCAGCCATTCCCAATTGATGGGCATCCCCTCAATTTCCAATTCTTTGCAACCAAAAAAGAGCTACTATAAATATTTTTGTACACGTTTTTCTGGAAAATATCTTTGATCTTTCAGAAAAGCAAACAATAAAAAGCAAAGAAAGCCAGAGATAGAAAACACAAGGAAAAGAGAAATGTCACCCAAATGCTTGCATCTCTATAGAGGTTCAAACCCGGGGCTCCTCCTCATTCTGGCCTAGGGCTAGCTGATCAGCATTCCATACCATCCTTCTGAGATACAGAAAGCACCTATTTTAAAATCAGCAACTGCTGGCCAGGGGGAGATAAAGTTACTCACCCTGAGTATGTTATTTATTTCTTCTTGTTATTTGTAACCTTTCACATTTTACAGCACTGATTCACTACCACCAGAAACAAATTATAAGGTCATTAATAACTCATAGAAATAAACCATCCTGTGATGTCTTCTCTGATGGTGCAGGCCAGGCTAATTCATTCATTAAATAGGAAATCCATATGTTTTGTGATGAGTAACATGCCACAGAAGGCAACCATGTTAAGTATCAGCTGCTAAACTTTGAGGCCGTCAGAAGAAAAGCAGGAGCTAAGGTCCAATGAAATAGTTTAGAGACCAGCGAGGCCAGGCCGAACAGAGTAGCAATGGTCTGAAATGGACTTTTGATTTCCTCCCCAAACCTAGTCCCACGTTTCCAATTGTATCTTGGGTATTCCCACTTAGCATTCTGCTGTGCCCTCTGTACAGACAAAATCAACCTAGAGAAGGAAGGAAGGAAGGAAGGAAGGAAGGAAGGAAGGAAGGAAGGAAGGAAGGAAGGAAGGAAGGAAGGAAGGAAGGAAGGAAGGAAGG
>CM053623.1:313521834-313557393 GCA_028646595.1 Phalanger gymnotis | reverse complement strand
GAAGGAAGGAAGGAAGGAAGGAAGGAAGGAAGGAAGGAAGGAAGGAAGGAAGGAAGGAAGGAAGGAAGGAAGGAAGGAAGGAAGGAAGGAAGTACTGGTAACACAAGTAGAAAAGCAAGGTAGCCCCTGCTTTCAAGGAACTCCTATTTTAATGGGGGAGGCAGCACGCATAGAAGGTTTCAGCTGCAAATTAGATGGAAAAATCTGATAGTCCTAGGGTACAGTGGCAAGGCAGAGAGCAATGCATCTTCTTTATTATCATTTCCACTGATAAAACCATACCCATTCCTGATGGTGATTGATTTTAAAGTGCCAAGTGCTTTGGTGGTGAGAACTTTCTTTCAGTAACTGAGTCTGCTGGAGCAGGGCTGCAATACTTGCAGAAGCACTAGCCAGGTCATATCTCCCCACTGGCCCTGGAAGCAGGGCCATCGGTCTGGGGACACTGCCTCTTGGGTTCAGGCTCCTGTCCTATCTCTATTAGGATCTTAGGGGAAATGGTTGTCAAAGTCACGGTGGGTGTTCAACTCCCCTGGCACATGCTGCCTCCAGTCTTTCCTTCCTGTGCCCTGATGCTTCAGCTAGTCTGGCTCACCTGCCCACTCAGTGGTAGGTGGTAAGCATTTCATGTAGTGAAATAGATATAGATAGTTTCATATATACGCAACCAAATACAATTGTCATGTAATGTTTAACATATGGAACATATAATAAAATCACATATAGTAAATATATAGGTCACAAGCAAAAACACAACACATATAACAATGCATGCATAATACAGAATCATATAATAAATGTCAAAGAATTATTCATCAACAATACGTTTAAAAACTGCATACCAGCATGCATATCAACTTTGCATTAATATTAATGTAATATAATACTGTAATTGTTTTTGCTGACTAGGCACTAATGCCTGTTATTCCTGCACTGCTAAAGGATTGTAAATACTATCAGCACCTATAAATTCCATGCCCAAGGGCAAAGTCCCATTTTCTCCACCTCAGTTCTGGCTCTGCTTGTAATACTTTGTTGTGTAAGTCTGTGATGTAATATATATCATCAAAGCCACCTATGTTGGTATTCCTCCCTCTCCCACTAGACAGTATACTCCATGAAATCAGGGAATGTTCATATCTCCTTTTCCACTCAACAAAGTGGTCTATACCAAGTGCTTAATAAATGTTTAATTGGGCATCCACATACTACAGCTCTATCTCTAACCCTGGCCATCTGCTTCACATATAGACATGTATCCTTGGCATCTTTGTGCAAGAATACAGTAAAATCTACATACATTAATCACTGTTATTAGAAAAACAGCTCAAATCCCTGGGCTAGCAGCTTTCACATATAAAAGACTGAAAGCATATTATTATTGATAATGTAATTAACTAATCAGTGAATTATGTGGTTCATACATATGAAACCAGATTCTAATAATCTTCTTTGGTTCTGAACAAGACCCCAAACTATGTCTAACACTATACCTTGATTTCCACACTCATAAAACTAAGATAATTATAAATGAAGACCTGACAGGATCATTGCAATTATTATAAAATAAAAACAAATGGAAAAGTTCTAAACATAAATACTAACGAAAATTATTACATTTTCTCTAACATTTGAGTCTGCTTCTCAATCTTTCAGCCCCTCCAGTTACAATCCTTTCTTATGTTTTAGTTCAACTTCGTAGCCAGTCAGTCAACAAATATTTATTAAACATTTACATTAAATTTTACATTAAATATTTAGCCAGGCATTGTGTTAAGTGCCAGGGACACAAAGAAAGATAAAAACAGTCCCTGCCCTCAAGGAGCTCACATTCTAATGGATGAAAAGGACTATGAGCCCCCAATTTCTATCAGATCATGGACCCATGAGCCTTCAACATCTACCAAACTAAGGGTCTGTGAGTCCCTAATTTCTATGAAACCATGGGCCTGTAAGCCGCTGCTAATTTGTTAATGGTGAGTGTCTCTACATCAGCACAAAGAGAAAGACTGAAAGACATCTTTGAGGACTAAAATCAAGGAGACAAAGCAAGTGCTAGGATTGAAAAGCTTTGTATGTATCTGAATAAAAATTTGACTTTTCCTTGGTAATATAAAAATTTAAATATCTGTAAAATCATAAAAACTTACCAGTTGAAAGACTTTGTAAATCATCTAGCCCAACCCTCATCCAATGTCTGAATCCCTTTCACCTCATATTTAGACGATGACAAATGGTCATTCAATCTCTACCAGAAAAAGACTAATGATAAGGAGCACACTCCTGTATGAAGCAGTCTGTCCAATGCTTGAATTAGCATTCAAAATCAATAATAATTTTTTTGCTCATAATTAATTGAAATCTGCCTCCCAGGAACATTAGTCTTAGTGCTACCTCAGCCTCTGACACTTACTAGTCTTACCTCTACCTCAGCCTCTGACACTTAACTCTGACACTTATTGCCACTCTACAAGAAACCACATCGCTGACCAAATCTGTTCTCTACTTCAATCAACAGGCCTTCAAAAATTTAAAAATAACAATCATGTTTTCCTCAAGCCTTCTTATTTCCATGCCTAGCCATCCCCAGTGCCCTCAAGAGTTTCCCACAGGATGAATTTTGATACCTCTCACTATATCATTGGCCCTCTTACACTGTGAAGTCCAAAACTGAATAGAATTGTTTACTACTGTTGCAATTTGGCTAAAGTATGTTCTCCCTAAGGCTATAATATGTTAATGTTAATAAATGTTAATATGTTAATATTAACTCTGTTAATAAATTGAATTAATGCTCAGAATTCTTTTGAGATAGATAGGAGAGAGAAAATAAACAGGAAGTAAAGCAACATGGGAGGGAATGGTTAAACAGATATGGAGTAGCCAATGACAGACCTAAGCAAACTCAGTTTTCAGTTATAAAGTCCTAAGATAAACAGTAGTTCACAAGTTAATTGTCTACCATAATCTTATTTGCCTGGGCTAATCTTTCCAAAGACATTTCTGGCTCTTGCTTTAAAGGAACACTGCAATGACTGGCTCACAAGCAGGCACGTCATTTCTACAAACCACCTGCTGAATGCTATACTGTATAATCCATTGAGCTTCTTAGAAGCTGTTGGACAGGATCCATTCTTCCTCTTTGCTCTATGCTATTTACAAATGGGTGTGGGATGGAAGAAACAAATGACTAGAGTTTATTTACTCAGTTTCTCATTTCATTCTTGAGAAGAGTTTTGCATCATGTGTCCATGCTCCCTCCACAGGCCCGCAACACACACAGCAGAAAGAA
This sequence comes from Phalanger gymnotis, assembly GCA_028646595.1. Lineage (NCBI taxonomy): Eukaryota > Metazoa > Chordata > Mammalia > Diprotodontia > Phalangeridae > Phalanger > Phalanger gymnotis. Next base: position 313,554,101 of record CM053623.1, on the reverse strand, counting down.
GACCTGTGAACTTTGGCTCATGAAGTAGCACGTCAGGAAATGCCTATGTATTAATGAACTTTTAGACTTCCCTGAAAATGTTTATTAACGGACTCCTTAGACTTTCCCATCTAGGTCTCAAGACAGTGGATACACTGTTCAAAATGGACAGTCCAGCTTTCATCTAGCTTCTCACAGGGACAAGAGTGCCTCTGGTAAGTTTAAAAAAAATAGGCCGTTTGCTTATTTTATCGCAGCTCCAGGCTCCTTTTCCCTCATCCTCATATTTCTAATCCCTCTTTTGTTGTTATTTTCCTTATACAATACTTCTCGTGTCCAAGAAGTTATAATGCTTTTATTTCTCTTGGCGTGGGGAGGGGTGTGGAGAAGGAGGGAGATCCAGTTCTATGAGAGAGCTGGGTATGGTAAGGAAACAGAAATTTCCACTCTGATTTTAAAAAAAAAGTCTCACTTTGTTTTGCCTTTCAGAGTCTGAATATAATTTTTAAGCTTTCCATTTATTTAGCCAGTAGAAAAGGAAAAGGAAAAAAAAAAACCTTTTTTCAATTAGTGTGTGTGTGTGTGTGTGTGTGTGTGTGTGTGTGTGTGTGTGTGTGGCATGTAGGGGAGAGAAGATAATGACAGTTCTGTTATTTCTTTAACTTAAAAATGTGGTATCTCATTTTCTTACTGTGGTAGCAGCTAGACACAAATGCTGAGAAAGTATCCATGATAAGAAGTTCTTAGGTTATCTTTTTTCTGCCTCTAAATCTAAAAACTAAGAGTATTTTTTCTAAAATAAAAAAGTTGCAAAAATATTATATATTTAGACCAAATAATGGAAATATTTCTTAACAGTAATTAGTTCATATTTGTACAATGCTTTAAGATTTATCAAATATTTTGCGTACATTATCTCCTTTGACTCTAAATAAATAACCATCTGAGATAAACAGTTCAAGGGTCATGATCCCATCTTACAGATGAGGAAATTGAGATTTTGCTAGGTGCCTAAGTCAAACCATTTGTAAGTAGCAAGTCCAGGATGCAGAATCATAGACTCAAAGAACTTCAAAGTTGAAAATGTTTTCAAATGCCATCTAGTTCAAACTGTCCCTGAAAAAAGAATTTCTTATATGACCCAGCAAGTGGCCATCCACTCTTTATTTAAATACTTCAAGTGAGGGCAAGCCCACTACTTCCTGATGCTGCTCACAACACTTTGGGGCGGCTCTCATTATTAGGAATCTTTTCTTTACCTTAAGCTTTACCACTTCACAGCTTCCACATGTTGTTCTCATTCTGACCTCTGGAGCTAGGCAGAGAAAGGTATAATCTAATTACCCTTCTACCTAGTAGCCTTCAGATACTTGTATAATATTCCTCCACAGTCTTTTTTCCCCAAGCTACATATCCCTTGTTCCTTCAAATGGTCTTCCCAGGAACATGATCCCACCAAGGCCCTTTGCCATTCTGTTTGCTCCTCTCTGAAAGATCTTAACAATCTTATTAAGACTTACCAGTGTCCTTCCTAATATGTGCCTCCCCTCTCCTAGCACTCGCTGTCTTGTCCTTGGGGAGGGGCTTGCATGGCTCAATGAAACCATGAGCTATGCCATAAAAGGTTACCCAAAATAGGCAGGTCAGAGTAGACAGCTCTGGCAAAAGGTGATCCACCAGAGAAGGAGACAGCAAACCGCTCTAGTACCTTTGCCAAGAAAACTCTACGGAAAATATCACGGTCCATGAGGTCACGAAGAGTCAGACGCAACTGAACAATTGAACTACAAGAACAGAGTATGTGTCGAGCACTGAGCACAATAATTCAAATATGTGACCTTACCAGAACAGAGTATAAAGGGGCTATCGTCTCATTATTTCTGGATACTTAAATCAAACTAAGATCAAATTAGCTCTCCTGGTTGACCCTATTGACTCAAAATGAGGATTGCTCAAACCCAGGTCTAAGTCCAGTGCCTTGCCATGTTAGCACTGCCTTGCAATAGACATGATGGCTTACACATTTGACTTCATAAGTCTTCACAGGATCCCAGGGTATGAGATTTGGAGATCACTGAGTTTGAAGTCATAGGACTGGAGTTCAAACCTCTTTGGGCTTCAGTTTCCCACCTGTGAAATGAGGGCTTTTGACTAGACTGAGGCTTTCTAAATTCCTGTCCAACTCTGTTTTTATAATTCTACAATCCATTCTGAACTTCCAAAGAGCAGCCTGTGGCATTGAACAGAGGTTATGTAGTCTAACCAGCACCTTACTGAAATTTCCCTCTGTAATGTTCTCCACCAAAGGGTAGAGCTTACCAACATGAGAAAAACATAAAAATTACATAATCTTATCTTTAGATGCAAAGAAATCTTTCAATAAAACACAGCACTCAATTATTCATTTGCTCTTCAGTAAAATGGGAAGTAATAATGGCACCTAACTCCCAGAGTTGCTGTAAGGATAAAATGAGATAACATTTGTAAAGTGCTTTACAAACCTTATAAAGCGCTATATAAATTCTAGCTATTATTAGGTTTAAACTACATTCAAAATATACTGGAATAGCTCTTTCCATAAGGTAAAAAGATTATATTTGAAACTGAGCTAAGATTGTACACAATGCAAAAAGCCTAGAAGCATCACGTTAAAAATATCTATTAAACATGGATGTCCACTCTCATAACCCCTGCCAAACAGTTTTGAAAATCTTAGCAACAACAGCAAGGCAAGAATAAGAAATTAAAGGAGTATTTACTATCAATGAATCTGAGCTTAAATGTCAGAGGCTGCTCTTTGGAAACTCAAAATGGATTAGAGAATTATAAAAACAGAGTTGGAAAGGAATTTAGAAAGCCTCAGTCTAGTTCAGAGGTTCCCAAACTTATTTGGCCCACTGCCTCCTTTAAAAAAAATTACTCAGTGGCCTCTGGAAATCTACTATCTTTAACCCTTTAATGTTTTTTTTGGCTTGATTTTTGAAACTTACATCATTTTAAACTACTATTGCCCCCGCCCTGGATCATTCCAGTGCCCCCCAGAGGGCAGTATCACCCACTTTGAGAACCCATGGTCTTTTCAAAAGCCCTCATTTCACTAGTGGGAAACTGAAGCCCAAAGAAGCTGATTTGTACAAGATTTGAACTCCAGTCCTATGACTTCAAACTCAGTGCTCTCTTTACTATACCAAGATTGGGCCCAGTGAATGAGGAATTATCTGCTGTGTTACATAACATATCCAAATTATTCAAAATCACACAAAGCCCCTGCCTGGTAAATCAAAACATAGGAAGAATCTGTGATTTCCTTAGCTTGGAAACTACCTCCACCAAAACAAAGTTTGAACCTTCTAGGAAGTTGCTTGAAGCCCACATAGTTCAAGTGACTTACCTAGGATCATATAGCTAGTAGATATCAAAGGTAGGGTTTAAATCCAGGTTTTCCTGAATCCAAGACCAGGATTTTACCTACTAGTCATGCTGCCTCTATTAAGTAAATGAAACCTTTTAAAATGCCATTTCTAATGAACCTAAATTAAATAATTCACATTTCCTTGTTCAGCAGAACCCCAAAGCCCAGTCAAGTCATATTTTGGGGAGTTTAATAGCAAAACCCTATTATAGGGACCAGACCCATCTCTCTCCTTTCCAAATGTATGCCATTTGAGGTTCGTCTTTTGATTTGTGTCTTCCCCCAAATACAGAGTCCTGATCCAATGAGAACTACTCCAATCTTCTGGTAGAAATGGAGACAGTAATTTTCATTGTCACTTTCACTACAAGAATGCCCACTGATGAGAAAATTTTTCCATCATAACACACATTAGCAACCTCATCAGCAACACAACAAAACTATCTAGCCAGTTACAGGATTAGAAAGATTTATAACATTTTTGTTGGTCCAAATGCCTTAAGCCCTTCCTGTCAAAACACACCCCTTTTCTAAGTCAAATTTGTGACAGACAACTAGTTATGAATTCTTCATTGTGGAGAATAACAATTTGAGATATCTTTCTACAGATTATAGGAGGAAAAGCGCTTTCAGAAACAGAATTTTAACCTCTTCAATGAATAGAAATCACAGGGCATAATAATAGCTGGGTCTCGACAAAATGGTACAATACGTATCCTTAAATGGTTTATGGTTTCTTAATCCTGCTGGTGTGTTTGTTCCCTAATGGCATACCAAACATACCCCTATATTTTTTAATAGATACTCTTATAATTTTCAATGGGGGGAAAAGACATAACAGTCAGTGGCTAACCCTCTGGTAACGAGCCTCTCTGAACTTCAAAATTAGCTGGTCCTCAGAAGACAGTACAATCCATTACCAGGTTTTTTATTCAAAGTCTTCCTAGTTGGGTAAGGTCCACAGAGCTGACATCCTACTGGTAACATCTTTTAAGAATCTTACAGCAGGAGTTCTTAACATTTTTTTGTGTAATGGACCTCTTTAGCAGCCTGATGAAGTATATGAATCTTTCCTCAAGTGGTTATTGCCTGAATTCATAGTTAAATTTCAATTAGTGAAACTAAAGATGACATTTTTTCCTATCCAAATTCACAGAGGTCTCAGGACCCCAGGCTAAGAACTCCTAATCTAGAGTCACCTCCATACTACAGTGAGGTAGAATAGAATTTCAGTACTTGACTACTGTAAAACTAGCTTAAATATTCTTTTGAAAAAGAAAGATGTACTTACTTGAAAGAAGTTAATTAATACTTTCTATTTTAAATGAGTTCTATGTAATTGTTAAGGGGGTATTTACTCAGAATTCACTTTTGTGCATCATCACTTTTCTATTACATGGACATAATCAAATATTACTTATAAATTATCCCTTTACAATGCCATCCTAATGACCATGCCAATACAGTTAATATATCTTTGGAATTCAATTATCTAATGCAATGAAATAAAAACAAACAAAACTATAACATTCTTGATGATCTATGCCCCCCTGCCAAAAAATGAGATAAACAAACATCAAGGTACCTGATTAGTGCAACTCGTCTTCCTCCTTTTTGTCTTTGTGACCTGATAATCCATTTCCAATTGGGCAAAGAATGGGATAATGGACTTGACCTGAAGGATATCACTCTAGGGAGAAGCAAGAGATCACTGTATGCAGTAACAGTAATATTGTTTTAAGAACAACTTTGAGAGGACTCTAGGTGGTGCAGTGAGTAGAACACCAGCTCTGAAATCAGGAGGACCTGAGTTCAAATCCAGCCTCAGACACCTGACACACTTACTAGCTGTGTGACCTTGGACAAGTCACTTAACTTCAATTGCCCTGCCTTCCCCTCTCCAAAATAAATAAATAAGAGCAACCAAGTTATTTTGAATATTATACTCAAGAAGTAAAGGACATATGAAGGGAGACACTATCAGCATCCAGAGAAAAAACTAATAAATAGATGTATAGAATATATATGTATATGTGCGTACGTGTATATATGTATGTGTGGGTATATATATAGTATATGTGTATATATATACATGTATATATATATATGTATGTGTATATACATATGCATACATACATACACCTACACACGTACCTATTTGTGTCTAATGGTAGCCATCTTAGGGATGGGGGGAGGAAAAAGGAGCAAAAAAAGAAATTTATATGATAACTTTCTTGTATATTTGGAGGGAATACAAGTTGCACATGGAAGCTTCTTGCACAATCATCTTTTTTATTGTACTATGTTATGGAAATGGTTGTTTTGTTCCCTGAATTGAAAATAAAATTATGTTAATTTTTTAAAAATGGATTGAGTATTCAACCCAACTGAATGGTCATAAGAAAGAAGGTCAGCATTTAGTTGTCCTTCTATTGATGGAAGAGTTCTTGGCAGCTCAACAAGCCCTATATGTATCTGCAGATATGCCTCCACCACACATACCAAGAGGCACTTAGTAGGGTTTCACTAATGTCCAATTTGGTGACCATAAGCCCAATTTGCCAATTGTAAAGGAACAATCTACTGTGTTTCTTGAAAGAAAGAATTTAATATTCCTGGTGTTTACACAGTATCTTCCCACAGTTGTGGGTGTTAGACAAATGTTTGTTGAATTAAATTGTTGAAATGAAGAATTGGGAAATGTTTGTAAATATTCATAATATGAAATGGAGCTATATGTATCCCTACTCACAGGTCCTGGAGACCCAGAGGATCACAGGGTTTAGAGCTAAGAGAATCCTTAGAGATCACCTAACCTAACTTCTAACTTTACAAGTGAAAAAATTAAACCTGTAAATGACTTGTCCATAGTCAGTCATATAGTGAGTTGAGTTGAGATGCAGACAAGATAAGATTGCAGAAGGTACTTGGAGAAGGTTAGAACTTGAGGTGGGGATATATTCCAAAGAAAGAAAACAATATAAGAAAAAGGCATAGGGTAAGAGTTAAGAAAGCCAACAGAGGTGCTCAGGGCAGCGGCAGCCCCTCTTCTTCCACAGTGGTCAGCTACGACCCCTGACTCCCCAGCAACCATGTCAAAGGGACCTACAGTTGGCATTGATCTTGGCACCACTTACTCCTGTGTGGGAGTCTTCCAACACGGGAAGGTGGAGATCATTGCTAATGACCAAGGAAACAGGACCACCCCCAAGCTATATCACCTTCACCAACACTGAACGTTTGATTGGTGATGCTGCAAAGAATCAAGTTGCAATGAACCCCACTAACACAGTTTTTGATGCCAAACGTCTGATTGGTCACAAATTTGATGATGCGGTTGTACAGTCAGACATGAAGCACTGGCCTTTCACGGTGGTGAATGACGCAGGCAGGCCTAAGGTCCAAGTGGAGTACAAAGGGGAGACCAAAAGTTTCTATCCAGAAGAAGTATCTTCTATGGTCTTGACCAAGATGAAAGAAATTGCTGAAGCTTACCTTGGGAAGACTGTCACAAATGCCGTGGTCACAGTACCAGCCTATTTCAATGATTCCCAACGCCAGGTCACCAAAGATGCTGGAACCTTCGCTGGTCTCAATGTGCTCCGAATCATCAATGAGCCAACCGCTGCTGCTATTGCTTATGGCTTGGACAAAAAGGTTGGTGACAAGAGAATGTGTTGATCTTTGACCTGGGAGGTGGTACTTTCGATGTCTCCATTCTTACCATTGAAGATGGCATCTTCGAGGTCAAGTCTACAGCTGGGGACACCCACTTGGGTGAAGAGGACTTTGACAACAGAATGGTCAACCATTTCATTGCTGAGTTCAAGCGAAAACACAAGAAGGACATCAGTGAGAACAAGAGGGCTGTTCGCCGTCTTCGCGCCGCTTGCAAACGTGCTAAGCATACCCTCTCTTCCAGTACCCAGGCCAGTATTGAGATTGATTCCCTTTATGAAGGTATTGACTTCTACACATCAATCACCCGAGCCTGTTTCAAAGAGCTGAATGCTGATCTCTTCCGTGGCATACTGGACCCTGTGGAAAAGGCCTTGAGAGATGCCAAGCTAGATAAGTCACAGATTCATGACATCATCCTGGTGGGTGGTTCTACTCGAATCCCCAAAATCCAGAAGATTCTGCAAGATTTCTTCAATGGCAAAGAACTCAATGAGAATATCAATCCTGATGAGGCTGTTGCTTATGGTGCAGTTGTCCAGGCTGCCATTTTGTCTGTAGATAAATCTGAGAATGTGCAGGACTTGCTGCTGTTGGATGTCACTCCTCTCTCCCTTGGAATTGAAACTGCTGGTAGAGTTATGATCATTCTGATCAAATGTAATACCACCATCCCCACCAAGCAGACACAGACCTTTACCACCTATTCAGACAACCAGCCTGGTGTGCTTATTCAGGTTTACGAAGGTGAGAGAGCAATGACAAAGGACAACAACCTGCTTGGCAAATTTGAGCTCACAGGAATTCCTCCAGCACCCAGGGGTGTTCCTCAGATTGAAGTAACATTTCACATTGATGCAAACGGCATCCTCAATGTTTCAGCTGTGGATAAGAGCACGGGCAAGGAGAACAAGATCACCATCACCAATGACAAAGGACGTCTGAGCAAAGAAGACACTGAGTGCATGGTCCAGGAGGCTGAGAAATACAAGGCCGAGGATGAGAAGCAGAAAGACAAGGTGTCTTCTAAGAATTCTCTGGAATCTCACGCTTTCAACATGAAGGCCACCGTAGAGGATGAGAAACTGCAAGGCAAGACTGGGGATGAAGACAAACAGAAGATCCTTGACAAATGTAATGAAATAATCAACTGGCTGGATAAGAACCAGACTGCTGAGAAGGAAGAATCTGAGCATCAGCAGAAAGAATTGGAGAAAGTCTGCAACCCCATCATTACTAAGCTGTACCAGAGTGCAGGGGGAATGCCAGGAGGCATGCCCGGTGGGTTTCCAGGGGGTGGAGCAGCCCCATCTGGAGGTGCTTCTTCTGGATCCACCATTGAAGAGGTCGACTAAACGCACCAGAAGAAAGAGCATTCCACACAGCTTTCCAAAAATTGAAGGCCTCAAATTTGTAGCCAAGGCAGTAGCAGTTTAAAAGTAACATTTAAGCTACTGTGTAAATCTGGGCATTCTGAATACTTGAATGTGTGCAGAGGGAGAGAAGTGAACAACATTGTACTTTATCAGTACAAGTGGAAATGTAATTCTTGTCCTGGAGAATAAAATCTATTTAAATTGGCACCATTAAAAAAAAAAGAGAAAGCCAACAGAGGAGGTCTCAAGGATGTTTCTATGAATCATTGGGAGTGGCCCAGAACAGATGACATTATTCATGGAGCAAAAGCTCTATACAAGGACATAGTATCTGCCTGGGAGGTGCTTAAAATCTAATGGGGAGACAATTCAGAAACAAATGCCCTGACTGGAGGTGGCTTTAATCCACCAATCTCACTTTCCAGATCACATAGGAAAATAAATTCCAGTGATAGATATATATATATAGATAGATATATATAGATATATATATCTATCTATATATATATATATATATATGTGTGTGTGTGTGTGTGTGTGCGTGTATATGTGTGCGTATGTATATATATATATATATATATATACACATATACACACACACTGAGATCATCTCATTTTATATATGAAGAAATAAAGTTATTTACCTGATGTCATACAGGTAATAAATGGCAGAGATGAGATTTGAACTCAGGTCTTCTCACTCAAGGCTCAGTGCTATTTCCACGGTACTTTGGATAAATGAATTAAATGTTCAGCTTACATAACCTGCCTGGGTGGATTTCAGTTTGCTCACGAGGAAAATGAAGAAGTATTGAGCATGCTTTCAAAATCATTTTGAAGTTGTCCTTATAAAGGTCCCTTGTATGTTCTCATAAGTTAATTCCCAAAAATATGATATATCTTATCATTGCACTATGAGTTTCTCTTGGTTCTTAGTAATAAGTAGAAATGTAAATGATATTCACAGTTTATCTTGAGGATCTACACTTTACTAATAGCATACATTAGTTTTGTTCATTCTTTTTGTTGGCTCACTTGGGTTTTCTAGGTATACAATTATTCCATCTGCAAAAGAAATGCTTCGATTTCTTCATTGACAATTTTTATTCCTTTAACTGTTTTTTCAGACCTTATTGTTATTGAAAAGATTTCTAAAACTTTGGTGAATAGGTATAGTAAGAATGTTCACTGTTTTTTCACACCACTTTTGAATGGGAATACTTGTATTTACCTATTATATATAATATTAACTCATCATCTCAAATAAATAATTGTTATTGTATCATGGAAATATGCTTCTATTTCTATAGTTTAAAATTTTAACACAAATTAATTGGGGCATCATGGATAGAGTTCTGGGCCTGGAGTCAAGAAGACTCATCTTCCTGAATTCAAATCTGGCCTTAGACTTAACAGCTGTGTGACTCTGGACAAATCACTTAACCCTGTTTACCTCAGTTCCTCATCTGTAAAAATGAGTTGGGGAAGAAAATGGCAAACTACTCCATTATCTTTGCCAAGAAAACCCAAATTGGGGTCATGAAGAGTTGAACACAACTGAAATAACTAAATAATAACATATTACTGAAACCTTTCTCTGCAGCTATTAGAACACATAGCCTATTTTTCTCTTGTTGACAAGGTTTATTAAATTGATTGTTTTTGATAAGGCCTAAGTGGTTGTGATTGATAATTATTTTATATCTTGCTATATTCTATTTACAAATATTTTATTAGTGTTTTCACATAATATTTTTTTCTCGGCTTGGTCTTTGGCTTAAGGTTGAATACTGTATTTGCCTCATAAAAGAACTTGAGTAGACTGCAATCTTTCCAATGTTTTTAGTCTATAATGTATAGTTGTCCTGTAAAAGTTGATTAGATTCACTTGTGAATCGGTCTAAGTCCAGTGTCTTTTTGCAGAGAAGCTCTTAAATGGCTTGTCTGAGTTGCTCAAATATTCACCTATTTTGATTATTCACTTTGGGTCTGGACATCCCACATTTATCCTTATATCACCTAAATCATCAGATATGTTGTTAGCATAAAGTTGTGTAAAATAAACTAATTGATTCTTTTTGAAACTTCAGTCCTTCCTTTCTCATTTTGGTGATGTGGTTTTATTCTCTCATTTTTACAAATTAGTCTTGCTAATTGTTTATCAATCATTTAGTCTTTTCAAAAAACAATTTGTGTCTATCATTTAACATTTTTCATTTGATTCACCTTATCCTCATCATCTCTAATTTAGAATATTGTAATATTTTTCTAATCGGTTTCTTTGTTTCTATTCTCTCTTCTCCGAACCATCTTCCACAGAGCTGTCAAACTGGTATTCCAAAAGCATAGCTCTGATCACTTCACTCTCCTACCCAAAATCTATCAGTGGCTCCCCACTGCCTCTAAGGTAAAATATAAGTTCTTCAGTCTTGTATTAAAAGCTCTCCACAACAGGGCTCCTACCTAACTTTCCAGTCTTATTTCATACTACTTTTCTTTACACATCCTTCATTCTAGTCAAAGAGGTCTGACAGCTATTCGCCATACACAAAATTCCATCTGTAACCTCTGGACCTTTGCCCATGACACCCTCATAGATGGAATGCCCTTCCTACCTTCTCACCTCTGAGGCTAAGCATCCTTAAGCTTCCTTCAAGTCTCAGACAAAACCGCTTCTTTCAACATGAAACATTTCCAGACTCCCTCCAAACCCCTCTACCCTTCAGTTACAGTGTGCCTGACACTTAGTAGGCACTTCATAAATGCTTGCTGACTGAGTGACTCTGCTGTGATCTTGAGTTTTCTCTCACTTTCTGGTTTTTTTGTTCCTTTTTTATGTTATCTTCTAGAAAGATTTATTTTGTTAATTTTCTCTTTCTCTATTCTATTGATCTAGGTATTCAGGGCTAAGAATTGACCTTTGAGTGTTGCTGTCATTGTATCTTGGATAGAATCTGTTACTGTTTTTATAATTTTCTCTGTCACCTAGTCATTATTTAATAAAAACTTTTACTCACCACACCTTTTATTTATCATCTTATTATTGTTATTAGTTTTATTGCACTACAATCCATAAATGTAGTTAATGAATCTCTGCTTTTCTTTGCCAATGTGTAATCAATTTTTGTATAGATATCATAAATACTAGTGGGGAGAGGGAGAAAATTATTTGTACCACTGAGTTCTTTCCAAATATCTATTGAGTCTGGTTCAATGCTCGTTCATTGCTGTCATTTCTCCTTTTTCTTTTTGTTAGATTTATCATATACTGAGTGTACCCTATGCTCTCTCCTTCTTTCTCTCTCTACAGTCTCTCAGTGACCTAATCAGCTCCCACAGATTCAATTACTTCTATGCAAATGACTCCCAGATCTACATATCCAGTCTTAGTGTCTTTGATAATCTTCTGTCCTCCGTTACCAAATAACTATTAGACATTTCAACGTGGATGTCCCGTGGAATCTAGAGTCCAACCTATCCAACACAGAGCTCATTGCTTTCATTCTAAACTTCTCTATTTCTGTCAAAAGTACCACCATTCTTCCAAGCATCCAAGTTTGCAACCTCATATCATCCTTTAGTCTCCTACTCGGTAAGCCCGAGCGGCTCCCTATCACCTCTAGAGTTAAATATAAAATCCTGTTTGGCATTTAAAGACCTTTATAACCTGCCCCCCACACACACACAAACCCCTTTTTGTTCTTAAACTTTACATCCCTACACATCCTCACAGTCCACTGATACTGGTCTCCTTGCAGTTCCTCAGACAGGGGACTCCCATCTCCCAACTCTGGGCATTTTTACTGGCTGTTCCCCATGCCAGTAATGTTCTCCTTCCTCATCTCAGCCTCTGCCTGCCTTCGTTTCCTTCAAGTGCCAGCTAAAGCTCCACCTTCTAAAGGAAGCTTCTCCCAATCCCCCTTAATTCTAAGGCCTTCCCTCTGCTGGATATTTCCATTTTCTCCTGCATACAGCTTTTTTTTATGTAGTTGTTTACCTGTTGTCTCCCTCATTAAATTCTGAGTTCCTTAAGATCAGGGACTTACTTTTACCTTTCTTTGTAACCCTAGGACTTAGCACAGTGCCTGGTGCGTAGTGGGTGCTACTAAATGCTTCATGACTGTATTGACTGACTGACTCAACCTACATTTACAAACAGTGGCCAAACCTCATTTCTACCTCCATGACATCTCTTGCATATGTCTGTTTCTTTACATTTACACAGCCAGGGCCCTCATCACTTAGACTATCTCAGTGGCCTCCTAAATGATCTCCCTATCTCAAGTCTCTTCTCATTCCAATCCATTTTCCATACAGCTACCAGAGGGATGTTACTAAAGTACAGGCTATATCTCCTACTCAATATATTCCAGTGGCTCCCTATTAATCCAAATAAAAACACTTTTTTTGGCTTTTTTTTTTTGAAATGGGAAGGCAGGGCAATTGGGGTTAAGTGACTTGCCCAAGGTCACACAGCTAGTGTGTCAAGTGTCTGTGGCCGCATTTGAACTCAGGTCCCCCTGAGGACGGTGCCCTACTCACTGCGCCACCTAGCTGCCCCTTTTTTTGGCAATTTTAAAGCACTTCACTACCTGTCCCCAACCCCCTTCCCAGTTTTGTTGTACAATGTAGCCTTTCACAGACAATAGAATCAAGCTACACTCGCCTAACTGCTCTCCTTCAAACTCAATGTTCCAGCTTCTTAATTTGCGCCTTTGCACTGGCTGTCCCTAATGCTGATTCTACTCCCTGATCGCCTCCACCTCATAAAGTTCCAAGTTTCCTTCAAGTGTCAGATAAAAACACTCTTTTCAACATGAAGCCTTTCCTACTTCCTCCTCCTAAGCTATTAGCGCCTTCCCCCTCAAAATTGCCGTGTATCTATTTTGTATACATCTGTAAAAACATATGTGTGTTGCCTCCCCCAAAAAGAATATAAATTCCTTGAAGATAGGAATCATTTCAGTTTTGCACCTATATCTCTTAAGCATGGCACAGTGCCTGGCATGCAGAAAGTATTTAATAAATGCTCGTTGATTGAATGATACTCATAATGACAGATTGTTATTGATACAAGCACCTAGGCAGTGCAATGATAGAGTGCTGAGTACAAATTCAGCCTTAGACACTTACCAGCTGTATGACCATGGACAATTTACTTAACCTTTATCTGCTTTATTTTTCTTTCATTTGTAAAATTGGGGTAATAATAGCATTTAACCTCCTGGGTGGCTGTAAGACTAAAGTGCGATATTTGTAAAGCACTTTGCAAACCTTACAATGCCATATGAATACTATTATTATATTAACATGTCAAACTCTTTCCTTTTTTCTTGCAAGTTCTACTTTATGAATCTTGCTACGTAAACAGATTATTTACTCTCATTCTGCATAAAACATTTTAGTATAATACAATGTCTTTACTTACATCTTTTAGTATTTTCTGGTTTGAATTCAGCTTTAGCTGACATTAATATTTTCTGCTTTTATGATTTGTTAATAGCACTGCACATTTTAGACCAGCTTTCATTTTTTTCATTTTTTCTTTCAGCAACATTTTGTTGTATTGTGGGGGTATTTTTCTTCCTCTGGCTTTTTCACATTTTATTGGGAAGTTTAGACCACTGGCATTGAGATTCGTCTTCTTTTAATTCAATTTCACAAACATTTATTAAGCACTTATTATTGGAAAGACAGTAGGGATTCTAAGAGAACAAAGACAAAACAGTTCCTGTCTTCAAGAAGCTTACATTCTACTGTAATATAGCATAAACACAGATAAGTAAATACAAGGGAAATTACAAATTACAAGAGAAAGAAATTGCCAAATAATTATGAGGAAAATGAGGAAAGGTAGGAAGGAGAACATGAACCCAGATGTGAAGAAAGCTTAGAGATTCCAAAAGGCAAAAACGAGAAAGGAAGAGTAAACCAGGTTTGCGACTCACACAAAAGGATAGAGATCTGGGGCAGAATGTTGAGTTGGGGGAATTACACCACTTTGTCAATCCCTCTATTAATAGGGAATATATGCTTTGTTAACCTTATTTTTTTATGGTTAAACTAAAATCAATACAATCACTATAAACAAGAATCCCTTCTCTTATGTTATAATTACATAGATTACTTTCATCTCAATTTCCCCTTTATCAAAGACAGAACTTTTGTTCAGGGTTTATCGCTATTCCTCGTACTCAACTCCCACCTCGATTGCATTTCCTTCCCTCCTCCTTTTTTCTATAAAACACCTTTCTGAAACCTTTGACACTTAGCCTATATAATGCTCTGAGGGTTCTCATATTTTGTTACTAACTTTTATCTTGGTTGTTCTACATATTTATCTTTTTCTGGTTGGGAGGCTTATTTGCTTTTTGAAAAACTTCCCCGAAGTAGATATTTCTCTATCTAAAATTGGCAGGCTAATTGCTTCTTAAATATCCATATCCAGCTTACATAGAAGATACTGAGTTGGTCTATATAAGTAATTCTCTGTTCATGGCTCATGCTTTTTATGGTAATTAACATTGGATTCCAATTTCTGTAGTCCTCCCTTTTATTCTTTGAAAAATCCTTTGTGATCCTAATTTTTTTTTCTAAGTGACTTCATTTCTTCTAGCAGTTCATACTTTTTCCTATGTATGTTAACTCATGGGTTCTTTTTTATTAGAATTCTACAGATACTTTCTATATGTAGTTTGCCTTTTGGTTTCACATGTCTGTTTCTGCGTGTATGTGAGAGAGAGAGAGAGAGAATGAATTCTGGGTACATCAATTTCCTAAAATGTAGCATCAGAATGCTTTTGTTTTCCTAAATTTTCAATAGTGTAAATAATCCTGAGCCTGCTATATAGGTCTGTCATTATGTTTTAAAGATTTTTCAATAATTCGGATAGTTCAGTAATTTTTTGGACTTTTTATTTCCAGCTATTCTATGCACTATTCCACTTTCCACTTTTATAAGTCTGCTGTTAATTTGCTTTTCTGTTAATTTTTGAGGCCATTATATTTCCCATGTTGATCCTTTTCTTCATTATTTCCTCATGTTCTTTTTTGCAATTTTTTCAATCTTGTTTAATTATCCTGTCATTTTTAAAAATTTCTTCAAGATCTTCTTTTATTTGGTCTTGTAATTTTCATAACATTACCATTTGTTACTGTTTCTTAAGATGTCATATTTATTCATTTGAGGATGTCTCTCGAGATAGCTTATACAGTTTCTTTTTCTATCTCCATCACTTCTAGTATTTCAGTCAGTCCAGTTTCTCTACATTTTTAATTCATTGGTTCATTGCTTTGTTTATTTTAAAATTTTAGTTGTTTTTTTTTCTTTTTGTGTTTTTTTTTTAGTCCTTTATCCTCCCTTCAATGCTTCTATTTATTATTATTGTTTTGTGGGTTGTGTAAGGAGACTAATTTCCTTCTTTCTTTTCACTGTGACCCTTCAGATCAGTCTGGCCAAGGTATTTTTATTATTATCATCACCAACACCATCAATCCTTACCACATTCTCCAAACTGACATAAAGTAACTTGAGGCTTTTTTTACAATGACAATAAGAATATATTAAAATAGTTACCTTGCTAAAAATGAACAAATTTTTTAAAAAATTAAAATTCTAAGAATCAACTTTAGTATCCGGAGACAGTATATAAAGTCAGAAAATGAGATGTTTAATACATGGGCTAAAATATCATACATCTGAATATACACATGTGTGTATACATATGCACACATGCATACATACATATATACATATATATATTTATATATAAAGTGCTATACACACACGAAGTGTTATCAGTAAACCTGGTTTATTTTCATTTCCTTCTGTTCTGTTCTGTTCTATTCTGTTCTGTTCTGTTTTGTTCTGCTGTACACTAATAACACTAGATGGCTCTGTTTAGCATTCATCCTTTTTTTAAAAACTGAACAAGCACATACTCAGAATATTGGTGATAAAACTTTGAACTCTGTTTCCCCAGCTTTGATAATCATCCAATTTCATCACCTTCTTGTACACAGAAGGGACTGTTGGTTCTCCGTTTGCCAGTGGGACACAAGCTCTGACAGGTCCTACATAGCTGGATGGGGTCTGTTTTGGGCCTGGTGACTGACTTCATCCTAAGCATGATAGCTGTCTTCAAGCACTTGAAGGGTAACCAAGTAGAAAAGGGGGTAAACGTCTCTTCCACTCCAAAGAGTAGAACTGGAAACAATGTGAGGAATGTATAGAGAGACAAACTTTTATTCAAAATAAGGAATAGCTTTTTAATAATTAGTTGTTGTTCTGTTATTTTAATCATGTCCAGCTATTTGTGACCCCATTCGGAGTTCTCTTGGCAAAGATACTGGAACGGTTTGCCCTGTCTTTTAAGTGACTTGTCCAGGGTCACACAGCTAGTTAGTGTCAGAGGCCGGATTTGAACTCAGGAAGATGAGTCTTCCTGACTCCAGCCCTGCTCTTTATCCACCGTGCCACAATTAGAGCAGTCCAAAAATAGAATGACCCACCTTGGCGGGGGAAGGGGGGGGTGTCAGTCAACAACTGTTTATTAAGCAGTTACTATATTCTAGGCATTGTGCTAAATGCTAGGAATATAAAGGAAGGCCTTCGAGGAAAGTCTTCAAGAGAAAAAAGAAAAGCAGCTAGATTGCTCAGTAGATAGAGCACTGGAGTTGGACTCATGCTTTTTTCAAAAAGCATTTCTATTATTTCCCTCTTATCATGCTACCTCTACAAAGACTCTCCCTCATAAACAACGACATACAGTTAAGCAAAGCAAACCAACATATTAACCATGTCTGACAGTACATGCCTCATTTGTGGGGCACTTTATTTCATCACCAGGTCTCTGGAGTCAAGACAGTGATCTGAATTCTGATACCTTGTTGGCGTTGTAGATATTATTCTTCTATATTACTCTCTATCCATTCCTACAAATTTTCCCACAGTTCTCTAAATTCATATTTCTTGTTTCTTACAGCCCAAAAAATTTCCATTATATTCACATGCCGTACCTTGTCCAACCATTCCCCAAATTATTTCTGGTTTCTTGCTATTGTTTTTCAGTCATTGTCATTCATGACTCTTTGTGACGCCATGGACCACAGCACACCAGCCCCTTCTTTCTTTTACTACCTCCCAAAGTCTGTCCAACCTCGTGTTCATTGCTTCCATGACATTATCTCTCCATCTCATCCTCTACCATCCCCTTTTCCTTTTGCCTTCAATTTTTCCGAACACCAGGGTCTTTTCCAAGGAGTCCTGTCTTCTCACTTCATCTTCAGTAATTGTCCTTCTAATGAGTAACTTAAATTAATTTAAGTATCAACTGATTTGATCTCCTTGCTGTCCAAGGCTCTCTCAAAAGTCTTCTCCAGCATCACGATTTGAAAGTGTCGCTTCTACAGCACTCGGCCCACAGCCATAGATTATTACAAGAACTTTGTTGGCAAGGTAATGTTCCTGCTTTTTAGCATGCTGTCCAGATTTCCCCTAGCTTTCCTTCCAAGGAGCAAGCATTTTTTAATTTCGTGGCTGCAGCTGCTGTCTGCAGTGATCTTTGAGCCCAAGAATATAAAATCTGACACTACTTAGATTTCTTCTCCCTTTATTTGCCAGGAAGTGATGGGACCAGTGGTCGTAATCTTAGTTTCTTTTAACATTAAGCTCTTTACACTCTCCACTTTCACTCTCATCAACAGGCTTCTTAATTCTTCTTCGCTTTCGGCCATCAGAATCATGTGGCCTGCCTGTTAAGATTTTTATTTCTTCTGGCAACCTTAATTCCAGCTTTGGATTCATCCAGCCTGGCATTTTGTATGATGTATTCGGCATATAAATTAAATACGGTGACAGTAGAAAGCCTTGTTATACTCCTTTTCCAATCTTAAACCAATCAGCTATTCCATGTTCAATTTTAACTGTTGCTTCTTGGCCCACATATAGGTTCCTCAGGACATGAGTAAGATGATCTGGTACTCCCATTTCTTTGAGGACTTGCCACATTTCGTTGTGATCCACATATTTAAAGGCTTTAGAGTAGTCAGTGAAGCAGAAGTAGATACTTTTTTTCTGGAACTTCCTTGCTTTCTGCATGACCCAACAGATGTTGGCAATTTGATCTCTAGTTCCTCTGCCTCTCCAAAAAAACAGCCTGCTCTTCTGGTAATTCCCATTTCACATATTGCTGAAGCCTAGCTTGCAGGATCTTAAGCATAACCTTGCTGGCATGTGAAATGACCATAACTGGTCAGTAATTTGAATGTTCTTTGCCATTACCCTTCTTTAGGATTGGGGCACCAACTGATCTTTTCCAATTCAATGGACATTGTTGAGTTTTTCAAATTTGCTGGCATACTGAGTGCAACATTTAACAGCATTATCTTTTAGGATTCTAAATAGCCCAGCTGAAATTGTGTTGCCTCCACCAGCCTTACTGTTGGCAATGATTCCTAAGGCCCACTTGACTTCACTCTTCAGGCTATCCGGCTCTAGGTCAATAACCACACCATTGTGATTTATCTTTTATCGTGCCCATTTTTACATGAAACTTTCTCTTGATGTTTCTAATTTTCTTGAAGAAATCTCTAGTCTTTCCCATTCTATTATTTTTTCTATTTCTTTGCATTGCTTATTTAAGAAAACCTTCTTTTCTCTCCCTTGCTATTCTCCAAAATTCTGCATTCACTTGGGTATATCTTTCCCCTTCTCCTTTACCTTTCATTTTACTTCTTTCCTCAGCTATTTCTAAAGTCTCATCAGGCAGCTATTTTGCTTTCTTGCTTTTCTTTTTCTTTGGAATATTTTTTGCTGCTGCCTCCTGTGCAATATTGTAAACTCTGTCCATAGTTCTTCACACACTCCATCTACCAGATCCTAATTCTTTAAATCTATTTATCACTTCCACTTAGCATTCATAAGGGATATTATTTAGGTCATGCCAATAGAGTCTTATGGTTTTCCCTATTTTCTTCAATTTAAGTATCAATTTTGCAATAACAATCTCATGATCTAAGCCACAGTTATCTCCAGATCCTATTTTAATTGACTGTATAGAGCTTCTCCACCTTTGGTTGCAAAGTATGTAATCAATCTGGTTTCAGTATTGACCATCTGGTGATGGTCAACCTTTTAGGTCATAGAAAAAGAGTATTTTCTGTGACCAGTGAGTTATCTTGACAAAACCATATTAATCTCTGCCCTGCTTCACTTTGTACTCCAAGGTCAAACTTGCCTGTTATTGCAATTATCTTTTGATTTCATGCTTTAGCATTCTAATCCTCTATGATGAATATAATATCTTCTTTTGGTGTTATTTCTAGATGTCATAGGTCTCTGTAGAAGTGAGCAACTTTGGTCTCTTTGGCATCAGTGGCTGTGATATTGACCAGTTTGCCTTGGATTTGAATAGATATCATTCTGTCATTTTTGAGATGATACCCCAGTACTGCTTTTCTCACCCTTTTTATTGACTATAAGGACTATTCCATTTCTTCAAAGAGATTCTTGCCCACAGTAACATATGTCATAATCACCTGAATAAAATTCATCCATTCCCACTGGTACCCTCTTTGACTACATCTAGCTCACCTTGGTTCATAAATCTTACATTCCTGATTCCTCTGCAATATTGATCTTTGCAGCATTAAACTTTCCCTTTGTCACCAGACACGTCCATAACTAAGCTTCCATTTGGCTCTGGCCCAGCTGCTTCCTTAGTACTGGAGCTACTTGTAGTTGTCTGCTGCTCTTCCCCAGTAACATATTGGACACCTTTTGACCTAAGAGGTTCATCTTCCAGTATCATATCTTTTATCATTTTAATACTATCCATGGGGTTTTCTTAGCAAGAATCCTGGAGTGGTTTGCTATTTTCTTCTCCAGTGACTCACCTTTTATCTGAACTCCCCACTATGACCTGTCCATCTTAAGTAACCCTGCATGGCATAGCTCATAGTTTCACTGAGCTATGCAAGCCGGTTTCTTACTAACATAAAAATACTATCATAAATATTTTTAAACATATAAGACCTTTAATTCTGTCTTTGACCTCCTTGTGCCATATACTCATTGGTGGTATCATTGAATGAAAAAGTATGAGCCATTTAGAGGCAACTAGGTAGCACAGTGTATAGAAAGCTGGATCTGGAGTCAGGAAGACCTGAGTTGAAATCTGGTCTCAAATAATCAGGGACTTTGTTACCCTAGGCAAGTTACTTAACCTCTATGTGCCTCAGTTTTCCCATCTACAAATAAGGATAATAATAGCACCTACCTCCCAGAGTTGTTGTGAGGATCAAATGAGATAATAATTTTAAAGCACTTAGTAGAGTGCCTGGCACATAGTGGGGATCATATAAATGTTACTATTATTATTGTTATTATTATTATTATTATCTCTTAAATTTCCATTTTTTTCTCCTAATCAGATCTAGCCACAGCTCTACCAACAGTGTATTGGTGTTCATGGCTTCCCACATCCTCTATAATATTGATTATTTCTGCCCTTTATCGACTTTGTCAATTTGCTAGGTTATGAGGTAAAATCTCAATCTTATTCCAATTTGCATTCATGATGTGGACTTTTTCATATAGTTATTGATCATTTATATTTTACTTTTCAAAAACTGTTTATATTACTTGATGACTTACTGAGATATAACTCTTGGTCCCATATATTTGTATCAATTCACTATATATCTCAGATATCAATCAGCAATCGCTTATAAAACATATAATCTGTGTCAGGTACTGTGCTCAGTACTGCGGATACAAAAATAAAAGCAAAAACTATCCCATCCCTCAAAGAGTTTAGGTTCTAATGGGAAAGAGAATATGTACATGCATAAGTATATATGAGACCCATACAAAGCATCTATAAGCTAAGTTTAGAGGGGAAGGAACTAGTAGCTGATAAAAATGGGGAGAGGGGACAAGGAAACACCTTCCACGGTAGGTTGCATGCGAGCTGAGGCTTGAAGGAAGCAAGGGATTCTAAAGACCAGAGGTGAAGAAGGTAAGAGCAAGAGTTAACATAAGTACACAGAGTTTCGAGATGAAGTATCATGTATAAGTATAGCAAGTAGGACATTATGACTGAACCACAGAGTGTATGAAGGAGGATAATGTGTAAGAAGACTAGAAAGATTTGAGAAAGCCAAGAAATGAAGAGCTTTAAATATCAAAAAATGAGTTTACACTATTTACTCTGAGGACTAATAGGAAGCTACTGAAATTTATTGAGGGAAGAAAGATATCCCTAAGTCTGATCTGTGCTTTAGGGAGATCACTTTGGTAGCTGAATTATAGTGGGGAAAGACTTGAAACAGAGGGACCAATTAAAATGACATCACAATTGTCTAAGCAAGAGGTGGATAAGGCTTAAACTAGGGTAGACGAAAGAAGAGGACATATAAAAGAGATGTTGTGGAGCTTGAAGAGTCAATAATTGACTAAATATGTAAGGTGAGTCATAGTTAAAAGTTGAATATGGTAAGATTGTAAACCTGGTTGGCTGGAAGGATGGTGGTACCCTTGACAGTAACAGAAAAGTTCAAAAGATATCAGATCTTAATCAGAGATGTGTGATGTGAAGACTTCTTCTAACCATTATTTTCTCATTCCAACCTGGGCCTGTTTATGACTGGTAGTTGGGTGGGGTAAGAAACATAAGATGCTACTCTGTAGTGATAATAGGCAGAATCTTGGATGAATCTATAGACTATTCATTCTTCTCATTGCCTCGCAGATCCTTCTTTCTAATGATTTGATTTCATTCCTCCTCTCCTTGATATATTTAACCAATATCTAAGTGTCATTTTAATTTTTTTACATTTGATATATCCAATCAATCACCAAGTTGTGCTTCCCTTCTTCAAAATGTTTCCCAGTTTCATCCCTTCCTTTTTATTCCAGCTGTCAATATATAAGTCCAGTACCTCATTACTTCACTCTTGAATTATATTACAGCTTCTTCATTAGTCTCTCTCCTTCTACTATTTTCCACTTCCATGACCACTCTTCATTTCACCCTGCACACAGAAGCCCAGTCAGTCTTCCTAAAACATGGCTTTCACTAGGCTTACTAAAAGATTACATAATAAACACCTATTGCTGTTTGGATCCAGTCCAAAATAGTCTTGAAAGTCAAGGCCCTCTATTGACTGGCTTCAACTTACCTATCCAACTTTACCTCTCCTTGTTCCTCAAACAAGAAACTTCTTCTCTAGTCAGGACTTGGGCTAGTTATCTCTCTGAGTCTGCTTCAAGGAGTGGTTGTAACTATATGCAGTGTTTAAATTACATGCAAATGTGAATTGTTAATATTAGGCTGAGAGATCTACCTGTAGTTAATATATTCCAGTTTCAGAATTTAATTCAATACTAACATCATGCAAGATGGTATAAGAATCACAAGAGAAATTTAAACAATAGCCTCAATCCTCCAGTACCTTATAGTATCATTGGGGAATTAGGATATTTACACATAAAATAGTTCATACACATTGCTTTGTACTGATTGATTACAAAAAAATGGATGATAAATAAGAGAACAACATATTTGATGATTATAATAATGTCAGAACGCAACCATTACTAAAAGAGATTCAAACTCTACTGCGCAGTCATCATTCCAAAAGAAAAAGATGAAACAGCACACTTCTCTCAGTCAAAAGTGGGGAAACCATGAGTGTAGCATTGGGTACACAATTTTAGAGGTGTGACTGCTATATCAGTTCATTTGGCTTTTTTCCTTGTCACGAGGGAGGATTTAGTAGAGGTGAATGGTACGGGATATATAAACATGGTGTAAAAAAAGGGAACTAATAAAATATATTTAATGAGTTCTATAATTAATAAAAGCTATAGAAATTAACTAGGAAGATGAGTGTTATCTGTCATGATCAAGGGAGAAAAGTAAGATTTGAACAAGCCCTGGAAAGAGAGGCTGCGAAATGACTAAACTAAGTGAAAGCAGATTAGGAAAGTGTAAAGACTGAGTTTCACTAAGTCTACAGCCAATTTTTATAGTCTTTTGCCTGATTTTCCTTTCAGCCTGGGCCACTTGGGGCCAGTACCGATTTTCATGGCTCCCTTAAGCCTCCACCTCCCCACAGAGTAGGGGAGACATTTCTGATCAAAGACAAGTCCCAGGCTGCTGTAAAACCTCACAACCACCCTTAAAGAAATCTAATTTGGATATAGCTATAAAGACAATAAGAAGCACATTGAAACCATGGTAAAATAACCTCCAACAAAATATGCTTCTGTTAAAAAAAAATGTGGATATATATACATATATTGTATGCATGTATGCATGTGTGTATGTATGTATACATACATACCTACAAGGCCTCTAAGCAATAGCCAATGCCAAGCTGACTTACTATCAGGAAACAAAAGACCCTAGTAGCAACCCCCCTTTCCATTTCAGGGTACTCATGCATTTGAAAAAGGCACTAAATCCCACTTATTTATACCAAGGTGATTTAAATATCAGCTAACTTCCAATGTTACTGCCAGAGTGATTTTAAATACCAGTCCACCCAGGCCATTAGTGCCAAAATGATTTAACTAATTCTGCCTCTGATCACAGACTCATGACTTGGGTTTCAGAAATACAACACTAAGGGGAGGAAATCAGGATCTGTCTAGGCTTTAAGAAATAAACAGACCTTGTCTAGTCTTATGGTTGCTGAGAAAATCATCAAAATACTGTTCACATTTTCTTCATACTGCTTCTGTTAAATTATCAAGAAGATTCATTGCCTTTTGTCTTTAGACCCGGATTCCTTTGATTTCTCTTTCACTGGAGTAGCTTTGTACATGCATTCTGAGGTTGTAAGGAATTACGAATGCATGTGGGAGCCTGGATGGTGGGGAGGTAGCATCCATTCACCAATTCTAGGACCGTCATAAGAAAAGCTAAAAGCCATCATAGGGCCATCAGGCCGCTACCAGAAAAGTTAGGAAACCATATGCTGTCTACTTATGTGGAAACTCTGAGTTGAATTTTAATACAGTTACTGATTGCCATTTGCCATCATCACAGACAAAATATAGAGGATGGGAAGAAAATTAAATTTAGTCATGCAATTTAATAAGTATTTATTAATCTATTAGACTGTGAGCTCTTCAAGGGCAGGGACTGTCTTCTGCCTTTCTTTGTATCCATAGCATTTAGTTAGCACTTTCTGGCACACAGGAGGCACTTAATAGATGCTGACTGATTTATTAAGTAGCTATTCTATGCCAAGCATTGGAGCAAGAGCTGAAGGTACAAAAAGTAAAGTGAGAGCCCCTGGTATTTTGCTTGGAAAAACAACATACAAAGAAGATACAGAAGTTAGGAGGGAAAGGGTTGTAGGAATAGACCATAGCTTGTGCAGGAATAAGAGAAATGGAACGTTATGTACAGGAAACATCAAATCAGCTCGTTTGTCTTGAACAGAGCACTTGAGGGGTAAAATCAGCTTAGGAAGGTAAACAGGAGATTTTATGATGCATAGTAAAGACTAAAGAATGGGTCCAATAGAAGCACACTGGAAATCCCAGCTAAATGATCCTATAATTTCCATTTATACTTGGCTTTCTAAATGTCTGATGAGAGTTCTTTAGAGTAGCTGTTCTGTTACACCCAGACATGAAAGTTTTCAGAGTTAAACTGCTAACATAATATTTATCTTTGGTTCAGATTTGGCTGTCCCATTCAGAGGTCTGAGGTTTTTGCCTAACACTTGTTTCAATTGTAAATTTGCCACCCTGCTAGCAGGAGATGTTATGTACTTTCTAGTGTATGAGCCAAAAGAACTCTCTCTTCCCTCATCCCCAACTTTTTAAACACATTATTGCTTAAACAGTCAATCTGTATGATTTACGGATTTCAATAATTCTAGTTTTTTTCTTTCTGAAGTATCAACTATCTTTTAGTCAATTTAATTCAATAAACATTCATTTAGTGCCTACTAAGCTCCAAGTACTACACAAAGTGCTGGCGTTACAAAAACAAAAACACGACAACCCCTATTTTCAAGGACCTCATATCCTTTCAGGAGGATACAACATGTACACAATTAATCTATCAGTCAACAAGTATTAAGTACCAACTCTGTGCCATTCATTGTGTTAAGTTTTAGGGAATACAAAAACAAAAATGAAATAGCCTGTGCCGTCAAAGAGTTTACATTCTACAGGGGGAGACTTAGGACAATATGGATTTGCTTAAGTATATACAGATTAAATGCTAATTAAATATAAGCTAATTAAATACAAGACAAATCAGGCAAGAGACCAATAGCAACTAGGGGCTTGGGAAGAGGGAGGAAAGGCAAGGCTTCATGTAAAATGTTTCAGGAGTGATCTTGAGCTAAATCAGGAAGGAAATACAAAGTACCTACTAATTAGGACAAAGTAATTTCAGAATAAAGTGTTAATGATTGGGGAAACCAGAAAGACAACTTTCATATAATAAGATCATAGTTATAAAGCTGGAAGGGAACTTAGAGTCCAATTTATCCCATCTTTTTCAGATGAAGGAAACTGAGGCACAAAAAGGAAGTGGCCTCGAGCTGTGCTTTGAAGGAGGCTAGAGATTCTAAGAGGTAGAGGGAAAAGTATATACAGAGGAACACTTCTGAAAAGGCTAAAAAATCACTTGAAAAATATCTTTAAATTGGCTATGAATATATGGTCTCAGTTATATCATTTTAGCATTGAACTGTACAATGTCCTCGCTTATGCAGATGATTCAGCCACAGTGGCCCACACCCCAGTCTCTCTGAGTAAAATGCTAGAGAACATGAATGATGTGGGCACTTGGGCAGGTTTACATTCTAAGGGGACCAAATGTGCGTCCTTAAGAATGAAGAAGAGGGTACTCTCTACTCAATTCCAGATGTAAAATCAAGGAATTTTTATGACATCCAATGAAAATACCTGTTCTTAACTGGAATCCGATGAGGTACTACACTGTAAATTCTGTAGGGGGTGTAATAACTAATATGACCACATTTAAGTATACAGTAAACGCTTTACATTGTCCTGCATTTTATTCCATCTTAAAAAATAGTGTGGTCATCAAGAGTATCCTCAACAGTATTTGAGGCAGGGAGGTGGTGCAGTGGATAGAGCACTGGGTCTTGAATTCAAATCTAGCATCAGACTCTTACTAGCTCTGTGACCCAGGACAAGTAACTGAACCTCTTTTTGACTGTTTCCTCATGTGCAAAATGGAGACAGTAATAGTACCTACCACCCAAGGTTGTTGTGAGGATCAAGACAAATAATTGTAGAACGCTTAGCACAGTGCCTGGCACGTGCTATATAAATTTTAGCTGTCATTATTATCGATACAATCAAAAAGGATGCCAAGAAATGGCTACTTCCCCCATCAAGTCTCTGTACCTCACTTATAAAATGAGATGAATGCTTTTCCTTTAGTTACAGAGGCAAATACTGACTAGTACCTCACTGAGTAAGGCTTATGGCATAGATCAATCTGGGTTGGCTTTCTCTTAATGCTAGGGTGAAGAATAGAATCAAAGGTGATCCTCAGCCAGAAGACTTTGCCATTTGCTAAAATAGCTTTCAGGGGGTTGAGTTTGGAAAAGAGAATGCAGTAGCATCAAACATTTGCTTTTAACTCTAGGTAGCCTCCCAGCAACTGTCCATAAAAAAATCCCAACAAAATAGAGAACTAATGGTCATCTCCTGCCCCTGTGGTGACTTGATGGTCCCCTAGTACCAGAAGAAATAGAGAGGAAATTAAAATAAGGCACTGAAACACTAGTTTAAACAACAGCTTGTCTGCAAACCTGATCAGGACAAAGTTTATTATCACCTCTATGGCTAGGGTCTCCAGTTTTTGTTTTTGTTTTTTGTTTTTTAATGAGGGAGGGATCCTTCACCCAGTTTACAAATTGGTACTTTCTTCACATAGCCAGACTGGATTATATCTCATTGAATGAGGACAGGAGATTTGACTCAGGAGGGAAGCATTGTCAGAAGTATGGGGCATCAAGCAAAACACACCCTTATGTCCTTTATCACTATGGCCCCCAATTGAATAGGACTGCTATTTTAAATAGATTGATCAAAGCCACTAAAGTGCCAGAAAGATCTAAACTGCAATTAACAATTCTAGAGCTTGGGGAAGCTTTACATCCAGATTTAGTAATTTTGAACAATAAAAACTACACTGCCACTATCATAAATATGGGAGGGGAGGGACAAAGCCATCATGCAGAGTAGAGGCATCAACCTAGCCAGACTCTCCCAACGTTCCCTTCGAAACAGTTTTAAGATAATGCATCAAATCAAATTCTGGAGGAACAAAGCTAACAAAAGGTTGGAGTGAGACATTTTTCCAATCCAAGACAACTTAAGAGGTTTGCAAAAAAGGTCTATGACATCAGGGAGGTGGTTAGCCCAGAGGATATAGAGCAATAACACCAGCTGTGGGACTTGGAGGTGGCTGGGACAACAACAGAAGCAGCTCCAGAAATTCTCAACCCAGGAGACATTAAGGGGGTCAGACAGCGGGTCACAAGGAGATTACAACAGACCCTAAGGATGACACTGGGTGAAAGACCAGGCACTGTTTGGGGAACTGTATTACCCATACAGAGTTCTGGGTTGCAGTTCCAGGATAGATAGAACCCCATGAGGTCAGGCACAAGAGAGCAGGGTCCTGGTTACAATTCTAGGGCAGAAAGGAGCACTCGTACTTGCAGCTGCTATTCTAAGGCAGTAGTACTTGTGGCTACAGGGGAGCAGACACCCTTCCCAGGTAAAGACCAGAGCACAAACCGGGGAAGCAGTGATCACACCTCTCCCACAATAACACCACCTTGAAAGCACCAAAAACTTGTAGACCTCCAGAACTAGCTCTGAAAACAGGAGCAAAAAAAAAAAAACAAGAAACATGAGACAATTCCACCCCCACCATTCCCATACCCAGGTAAGCAGAATACTTTAACATAAAGCTCAAAGTCAAGAAATAGGCTGAGGAAATGAGGGAGAGAGAGAGAGACCTTGACCATTAAAAGCTACTATGGTGACAGGGAAAATCAAGACACAACTCAAAATAAGACAACAATGTGAAAATACCAACAAGCAAATTGTGAAAAGGGAAAAAAATGAAAATTGGACACAAGCCCAACAGGAATTCTTGAAAGAGTTTAAAGAAAGAGATAAGAATGATAGAGGAAAACAGGGAAATAAAAATTATGCAAAAAAGTTATGCAAAAAAAAATTGTGAAAAGAGAATTAACCACGTAGTAAAAATAAATAAATAAATAGATAAATAAATAAATATATAAATAAATAAGAAAAGAAAGGTACAAAAAAGACTGAAGGAAATAACACTTTAAAAAGCAGCAATGGCCAAATGGAAAAGGGCATACAAAAACTCACTGAAGAAAATAATTTCTTAAAACCTAGAATTGGACAAGGTGAAACTAATGACTCCATGAGACATCAAGAAATAACCAAAAAAATGAAAAAATAGGAAGAACTGTGAACCATTTTATGGGAAAAACAACTGAGTTGGAAAACAGATTGAGGAGAGATAATTTAAGAATTATTGGACTATTTGAAAACCATGATTGAAGAAGGAGTTTAGACATAATTTCTCAAGAAATTATAAAAGAGAATTGCTCTGATATCTCAGAACTAAAGGGTAAAATAGAAACTAAAAGAATCCACCAATCCCCTTTGGAAAGAGATACTAAAATGAAAGCTCCTAAAAATATTAAAACCCAATTCCAAAGCTCCCAGGTCAAGGAGAAAATATTGCAGGCAGCCAGAAAGAAACCATTCAAATATCTGGGAGCCACAGTGAGTATTATACAAGATTTAGCAGTTTTCATATTAACGGAGCTGAGGGCTTGGAATATGATACTCTAGAAGGCAAAGAAGCTAAGATTACAACCAAGAATAGCCTAATCAGCAAAAATTAGTATAATCCCTATTGGGGGTGGGAAGGAGAGATGGTCATTTAATGAAATAAGGGGACTTTAAGCATTCCAGATGAAAAGACCAGAGTCGAATAGAAAATCTGCCATTCAAACACAAGACTCAAGAGAAGTATAAAAAGATAAACATGAAAAAGAATCATAAGGGATTCTATAAGGTTAAACTGTCTACATTCCTATTTGGGAAGATGATACATGCAACTCATAACATCTTTATAATTATTTGAGAAGTTAGAAGGACTCTACATAGACAGAGGACACAAGTGTAAATCAATTATGTTGGAATGAATAGTGAATAGTGATGAAGGTGAGATAGAGGGATGCACTGGCAGAAGGGAAAAGGCAGAAGAAGAATGGGGGAAATTATCTCACATCAACGAGGCACATAAGGAAGAGTTTTTACAGTAGAGGGAGAAATGGGGGTTGAACAATGCTTGAACCTCACTGTTATCAAAAATGGTTCAGAGAGAAGAATATATGTAGATATGTATGTATCTCTGTGTGTGTGTACACAGACACACATACAGACACACACCTATCTACTCAGATGAGTATAGAAATCTATCTTTCCCAACAGGGAAGTAGGAGGGGAAGGGGATAAAAGAAAGGGGTGTGGAGAATGATAAAAGAGTGGACAGATTAGAGAGGCAGTGGTTAGAAATAAAATAGACTTTTGAGGAAGAACAGGATAAAAAGAGAAAAGAATAAAAAGAACAAAATAGGATAGAAGGAAATACACAATAATCATTAACTATGAATGTGAATGAGATGAATTCACCTATAAAATAGAAGCAGATAGAAAAATGGATTAGAGACCAGAATCCAACAATATATTTGTAATAGCAATTAAGGTGGGACTTTTTGCTTTTCTTCTCTTAAATGCCTTTAATGATTCTGGCCTTTGTTTGAATGGGGGAGATGAAGTGGGATCGTTTTGTCTTGGTTATTTCTCAGCACAGAGACAATTGGGAGTCATTTGTATCTGATGTGATACTGGGGATGGGGAACTATCCCACACCCAGCCTGGGTGAGGTCAGAGCCCTCAGGGCTCAGAACAGGATATAATTGAGGACAGCTTGGTGTTTGACTTTTGGGGCACACTCATGGAAGGAGTGTTGAGACTCTGGGAGAGCTGCAAACTGCCCCCCAGCTTTGTAACCCAAATGTTGGTACTGGTAACTATGTATTGTGATTTGAATCAGACAGGGTCTGTCTGTTGATGTTTGTAATTTGTTTGTATTGAACCCTCTGAAGCTCAGGGTGCTGGCTTTTTCCCCTGAACTAAGTCAATGATATTCATATGTTGGTTTGAAATAAGATTGTTAACCCCTTAAAGTTACTTTCCTTAATAAAGCAGATCAAATAACCTGTGTTGGCAGCTTTCTGGGTGCTGCTTGTTGGTGGATCTTATATCCCCAGAGCAGCTGCTAGCAAGATTGTTACGACAACATTAATTACCAGAAATACGCTTAAAAGAGAGACACATCAAGAGTTAAAATAAGAGATTGGGACAGAATCTATTAAACTTCAGCTCAGGAAGAAAAAAAAATGAGGGGAGCCTTCAGGATCTCAGACAAATCAAAAGCAAAAATAAACCTAATTAAAAGAGATAAGCTGGGAAACTACATTTTGCTAAAAGGTACCATAGACAATGAAGTAATACTAATTCTAAACATGAATGCACCTAATGGGAAAGCATTCAAATTCATAAAAGAATATTTAAAAGAGTTACAGGAGGAAACAGACTGTAAGTGGAGGGGTGGGGCGGAGCCAAGATGGCAGCTGAAAAACAAGGACTCATGTAAGCTCTCCTCCAAATATCTCGAAACACCTGTAAAAAATGTCTCTAAACAAATTCTAGAGCTACAG
Source organism: Phalanger gymnotis (assembly GCA_028646595.1). Classification (NCBI taxonomy): domain Eukaryota; kingdom Metazoa; phylum Chordata; class Mammalia; order Diprotodontia; family Phalangeridae; genus Phalanger; species Phalanger gymnotis. The sequence continues at coordinate 313,522,811 of CM053623.1, read as the reverse complement.
AAGCCACAAAATAAAAGAGGGAAGCAGGTCTCTAGTCCAGCATTGCCTAGACAGTGGCTGGGAAGGGTCAATCACACCATACTGGGAGTGGAGCACAGCCCAGCACGGACAGGGCCAGGAATGAACAGGCTAGGAATAGATCAGGCAGAACAGGCCTTAGGGCCATGAATCACTGAGCTGTGGCAGTTATCAGACTTCTCAACCCACAAAAACCAAAGATAACTTAGCAGGTCAGGGGGAAAACTGTTGGATCTGGGTGAGAGAAGTACACAGTGTGGACCCAGTCCCAGGGTGGTAGAGGTGCTCCAGAGCTCCAGCTGTGGCTGCTTCCAGCCCCAGGCCCACCTGGTGAGAGGAATCCAGTGGTATATCAGAACAGGAGTGCAGGGAGTGCTTTGCTGGTGCAGAGGCAAGGTTCTCTTGCTTTGCCCTGCTTGGATCTGGATTGCAATCCTGGTTGGTGGTTCTTGGGGGAGAGGAGTGCTGCTGTGGCAGAGCTTGCTGTGTAGAAGTAGCTCTGAAAACAGCAGTGCAAGACCCTGAAGCTTGGGACAAAGCACTTGCCACTCTGAAGGCAGTAATACCCTGACAAAAAGCTCAAGGATCAAGTAGTTGGGTGAGAATGTGAACAGGCAATGACAAAGGACTCAGACTCAGACAGTGACAAAGAAGATCAAAACATACAGCCAGAAGAAGTCAACAAAGTCAAAGAGCCTACATCGAAAGCCTCCAAGAGAAATATGAATTGGTCTCAGGTCATGGAAGAGCTCAAAAAGGATTTGGGAAAGCAAGTAAGAGAAGTAGAGGAAAAACTGGGAAGAGAAATGAGAGTGATACAAGAAAAAAACGAGTCAACAACTTGCTAAAGAAGATCCCCCAAAATACTGAAGAAAACAACACCTTAAAAAATAGACTAACTCAAATGGCAAAAGAGCTCCAAAAAGCCAATGAGGAGAAGAATGCCTTGAAAGGCAGAA
>CM053623.1:313496845-313521334 GCA_028646595.1 Phalanger gymnotis | reverse complement strand
CCTGATATTCTAGAGCCAGAGGGTAAAATAGAAATTGAAAGAATCCACAGATTGCCTCCTCAAATAGATCCCAAAAAGAAAACTCCTAGGAATATTGTCACCAAATTCCAGAGTTCCCAGGTCAAGGAGAAAACATTGCAAGCAGCCAGAAAGAAACAATTCAAGTATTGTGGAAACACAATCAGGATAACACAAGATCTAGCAGTTTCTACATTAAGGGATCGAAGGGCTTGGAATATGATATTCTGCAGGTCAAAGGAACTAGGATTAAAACCTACCCAGCAAAACTGAGTATAATACTCCAGGGCAAAATATGAATTTTCAATAAAATAGAGGACTTTCAAGCATTCTCAATGAAAAGACCAGAGCTGAATAGAAAATTTGATTGTCAAATACAAGAATCAAAAGAAGCATGAAAAAGTAAACAGGAAAGAGAAATCATAAGGGACTTACTAAAGTGGAACTGTTTTGTTTACATTTCTACATGGAAAGATGATATTTGTAACTCGAGACCTTTCTCAGTATTAGGGTAGTTGAAAGGAATATACATATATATAGACAGAGGGCACAGGGTGAGTTGAATATGAAAAGATGGTATCTAAAAAATAAAGTTAAGGGGTGAGAGAGGAATATATTGGGAGAAGGAGAAAGGCAGAGATAGAATGGGGTAAATTGTCTCATGTAAAAGTGGCAAGAAAAAGCTATTGTAATGGAAGAGAAGAGGGGGTAGGTGAAAGAGAGTGAGTGAATCTTGCTCTCATCAGATTTGACTTAAAAGAGAATAACATACACATTCAATTGGGTATCATACCCTACAGGAAAGTAAAAGGGAAGGAGATAAGGCAGGGGGATGATAGAAGGGAGGGCAGATTTGGGGAGGAGGTAGTCAAAAGCAAACACTTTTGAAAGAGGACAGGGTCAAGGGAGAAAATTGAATAAAGGGGGACAGGATAGGATGAAGGGAAATATAGTTAGTCTTTCACAACATGATTATTATGGAAGTGTTTTGCATAATGATCCATGTGTGGCCTATGTTGAATTGCTTGCCTTCTCAAGGAGGTTGGGTGGGGAGGGAAGAAGGGAGAGAATTTGGAACTCAAAGTTCTAAAAACAAATATTTTTTTAAAGTCGTTTTTACATGCAACTGGGAAATAAGATATACAGGCAATAGTGTATAGACATCTCTTTCCCCACAAGAAAGTAAGGGGAAAGAGGATGGGGGGGGGGGAGAGTGGAGTGACAGAAGGGAGGGCAGACTGGGGAAAGGAGCAATCAGAATATATGCCAACTTGGGGGGGGGAGTAGAAATAGGGAGAAAATTTGTAACTCAAAATCTCATGGAAATCAATGTTGAAAACTAAAAAGTATTAAATAATAAAACAATTTAAAAGCTTTTTAAAAATATTAGTAGGGGTCCTCAACTTTGAGGTAACTCAGAGCTAAATAAATATAACCATAAAATAAATAAGAAAGAAGTTAAAGAGATGAATAGGATTTTAGAAAAGTTGGATATGATAAACTTGTAGAGAAAAAAAAATAAATGGAACTAGAAAGGGGTATACCTTTTCGTCATCTGTACATGGCACTTTCACAAAAATTGACCATAAAAACCTCACAAACAAATGCAGAAAAGCAGAAATATTAAAAGCACCCTTTTCAGACCATAATGAAATTTTAAAAAACATATTCAATAAAGGGCCTGGGAAGAATAGGTTAAAAATTGTTGTTATTGTTGTTGTTTGTCCTTCATTCTTGAAGAGAACCATGACATCATGGAGGTGTTGCCATGACATGCAAGTGAATTGGATTTAAGTGAGGGAGGGCTGTGTAAAGTTACCAGTCTCACTTTCTCCTCCAGAGCCATCTGGGTCCAGTTTCTTTTTTTTCTTTTTTCTTTATTTTAAACAAATACAAAATAAGAAAAGAAAAAAGAAACAAACTTAAATACTAAAACTAAAATAATAACAAAATAAGAAAAGAAAAAAAATTGCCGTGTCCACAGCAGAATGTGAGAGAATATTCAAAATATATAGCAACAAATATTCATTTCAAGAAAGCCTATATAATAAATACTACATATTCTGTTGAGAACTGACCATCTTTTCTCTGCTTCCTTGTAAGTTTTCTTATGTTCTCTGCTGTGCACTTTTTACTTTGTTCTTTTTTCCCCTTCCTCCCACCCCCAGAAGGTTACAATTAGTGTAGATATATAGAAAGATATAGATATATACATACACATAGGCACATATGTGTATATATACATATATAGACACATACACACAAAAATATACATAAACCCACATACACCAATACATACATACACTTACATATACATATGCTTAGATATTGATAATCATAATCATATATAGACTTATGCAGTCATACGAATCTATGTGAGACTGTACTATACTTATTTATATCCTGTTTCTCTGAAGGTGGATAACCACTTCCTTCATAAGTTCAAGTCTTTCCAAATTTTTCCAAGTCCACCAGCTCATTTCCTACACCACAGCAAATATTCTCACCTCATACTATCTAGTTGTTTTAAACAATCCAAAAAAAACATTGATAAATATGGCTGACACATAGTGTAGTTTATTTTTCTCATTTGATGAAATCTATTTTAGCCTTAACTTTATCCAAGATCAGGATTACCACCCCGGCTCCTTTTTCACTAATACATTCTACTCCTGATTTTTACTTTACATTTGTGCCTATCTCCTATTTCCTATCCTTTCTGACTCCTCTATTTTACTTCTACCCACTACTGCCCTCATATTACTTAACCTACTCCTTATTCAAAGATCTCTCCCTTATCCTCTCATTCCCAATAATCTAAACACACTTCTATACCCCCCTTTACCCTATTCCCTCACCCTCTCCTCTAAAGACCCCTCCCTATCCCCTTAGCATTTTATTTCTTTCTGAATTTAGAAGACTTTTATACTCTTCTAGATATTTATGTACTGTTCCCTCTTGAACCCAATCCCAATGGAAGTAGGTTTCCAGAACTACCAGCCCTCCTCCCCAATCAAATTCCTCAGTGTCAGTTCTTCCTCTCACACCTCACTTACCATAATTACTCTTTTTTAGCTCTTCCTAAATGGTTTTACTTTTTAAAGTCATATCATTCTCAGATCTCCCCCAATCTTTTTTACAAACTACCCAAATTACTAATAACAATTTTAGGCTTATGTTTTTCATTTTCCATACATAAAAGGTAAACAGTCTGCCCTTATTAAGTCCTCTGTAATTAGTCTTTGGCATATTTCTCTTGGCTCTCGTATGTCAAATCTTCTATTACGTTCAAGGTTTTGTCTTGTTTTGTTTTTTACAAAGTCCTGAAAGTCTGGCAATTCATTAAATATCCATTTTTTTATTCAGGATTATGCTTAGCTTTGCTGGGTACTATATTTTTGGCCATAACCCCAGTTCTTTTGCTCTTTGACATATAGTATTCCAAGACCTGAAGTCTTTTAGTGTCACTGCTACTAGGTCTCATGTGATTCTAATTATGGAACTGTCATATTTAAATGGTTTTTTTTTTCTTGTTGCTCATAATATTTCACCCTTGAGGTGAGGGGTTCAGAATTTGACTATGATATTCCTGTGAGCTTCCCTTGTAGGATCTCTTTCAGGTGGCGATTGGTGAATTTTTTTCTATTTCTACTCTCCCTCTTGCTCTAATGCTTCAGGACAATTTTCTTTAACTAACTCTTGTATTATTGTATCAAGATTCTTTTTTTTTAATCACAGTTTTCAGGTAGTCCAATTATTCTTGTTTTCTCTTCTTGCTCTGTTCTGCAGATCAGTTATTTTTCTTCTGAGATGCTTCACATTCTTTTCTATTTTTTTTATTCTTCATATTTTGTTTCGTTATTTTTCTAGTCTCATAACTTCACTGGCTTCTCCTTGCCCAATTCTGATTTTCAAGGAATTATTTTCTTCCTGAAGATTCTGGATCTCCTTTTCTAATTGCTTGACTTTCTTTTCATAGTCTTCTTGTTTTTCTTGGATTTTTCTTGTTGGGTTGATTTTTTTTTAAGTTTTTCCTCAGTCTCTCTCATTTGATTTTTAAAAGTCTTTTTAAAGTTCTTCTATGAATTTTGGGGGGGCAAGTGACCATTTGATGTTACTCTTTGGGATAGAAGGGGGTGTCTTTGCTTAGTATCTCCTCTAAAGACAAACTCCAGTCTTCTCTATTCCCATAGTAACTTTCTTTGGTTCTTTCTCCTTTGCCTGCTACTCATTTTTTTTAATTTGTAGCAGCTTATTTTTTGTAATCTCCTCTAGTCCTGGGTATGGGAGATGGTGCCTCTGGCCTCAGATTCTCCTTCACTTCTCTCCTCTGGCCTGGAACTGAAACCAAGACCTCCAGCCTCATGTAAGTGCCCATAGCCAGCCACATCCCTGCCATTCTGCTTCTTTTTTTTTCCCAAGGGAAAAGCCAAAGTTTATTAGGGATTCACCATAATGGGTTGTCATAAGAAATCCCATCCTTCGTGATGCCTGTTTTCACAAGCAGTCTAGATTCAATCTACTGAGCTAGATTGAATCTGAAGGGCCTTCATGGAGGCAATATATATATATATATATATATATATATATATATATATATATATATATATCTCAAAGCCCATTGGTAGGGGACTTTCTCATTACTGGTACAGATCAATGCCCCCTGACTGCACAAGGAGAAGGATGGAGTTTAAGAATAGGATAGAGGAAAGTCTTTTCAGTCTTTTCAGGACTTCAGTCTTTTGGGGTTCTACAGCCACTTTGGCAGTTTCTGCCTTCCAGCTTCAGGAAAGAATATGGCTCTGAAGAGAAGCTGATATAAGAGGAGTTAACAGTCTCTGTAATGTCCCTATCACCCCCTTGCTACACTAGAGACTTCAAGGAATTTTTTCTTGAGTGAGATCTGGGAATCTCTGAGCTGCTAACAGGACAGTTCTTTTATTCTGTATTGTAGTGTGTGTGTGTGTGTGTGTGTGTGTGTGTGTGTGTACTCCTTTTTTTTCCCTCTTATAGCAACTGCAAGAGTTTATTGGAAGAATGAGGCATTTACGTATAGCCTATAGCATTTAAACATTTAATTTTATATTTTTACAAACATAGTTCTCAAGATCCTCATGTATACTTCCTCTCACTTTTGTTTTGTTATCAACTTGGATACATGAGTTTCTTTTCTAATTATTGTGTGTTCATTGTGAAACTGGTATTTGGTGGGAAGGGAATCAAATCTTGGATTTAAAGCTTGGGGTCCTCCTTTCCCAGCTAGCTCAACTAAGAGAATAAGTAAGAAATAGTGATCAGAAGTTTAGCTTGAATCTGAAAACCACATCCCCTAGACTAATAATATTCAAGAGAGCAGCTAGACATAATTCTAACCTGGTGTCCTCTCTCTCTGAGGACAGCAGAATGGCCAAGTTTCTCGCCCCAACCTCCTGCTTCCCCTCTTGGCAGAAAATCAAGTCTCCCTTGGAGAAAGGTGGAGAAAGAAGAGACTAACAATGCCTATTGTGCCTTTCTTCAAGCTACATAATAACATCTCCATGTTACACATGGGGGACAGCCCACCCTATACATATATTTCTATTTTTGTATATGGTCACATGTATTATTACCAGATATCTGACCATTATCTTTGATGAACTATTATATGACAAAAATACCTGTAAGTTTATGCATTTGAAGCATTAACTGAATAAAAATAAAATATCTAACTCTCTAGAATAGGCAAAAATTCAAGTATACTGAATTTCCAGAAGTAAGGATACCTCTATTTCTGTCTAAGCCAACAGATTGTTTCCTAATATACATAAGTCATTCAACAAGTCTGACCATGATCTTAAATCCTCTTATGCACCAAAATAAACAACTGTTTGCAAACTTACTCTAAATGACAATATACCAAGCCAATGTTTACTTGCACAGTGCTGGAACATAATAAGCACTTAATAACTGCTTTTTAGTTGATTGATTGCTTTCCATTATAGGCAAAGCAGCATTTGTCATTCATGGAGTTGCCATTCACCAACCTGGAAGTGGCCTTCATCTTGCTGGCTTTTTTTATCTTCTCCCTATTCACTCTGGCTTCCATCTACAGTGATCCAGAGGAGAGAAACACAGGTAAATGGGCCAATTATCAAGTAAAAACAGAATTGCATGACCTCTCGTAATCCTTCCTTATTCTCCCTCTCAATCGCTTTCTTTGACCGATGAGCTCGTCTGCAAATAGTTCATAAGCTTTGACTGTGAGAGGTACAGCGCTAAGTGCTTAGGATTCAAAGAAAAATTGAAAAACAAAACAAAACGAAAATAGTCCCTGCCTTCGAGAAACTCACATTCTAATGGGGGAGATAGCATGCCAAAAAACAAATTGCCCAACAAGTACTATGGCATCGATGAAAAGTTGTCTCAGAGGGAACATACTAGCAGTGAGGACTGGGGAGGCCGGGAAGGCACACAGTAACAGGGAAAGTCGTCCTATAGAAGGTAGGACTTGAGGTGAATCCTGAGGAAAGCCAAGAATCAAAAGACAGTGGGGTATGCATTCCAGGCCTAGAGGATAGCCAGTGCAACAGCATAGAAATCAGGAGACTGTATTCTGCTCAAGGAAAATTAAGGAGACCAATGTCACTAGATCATAGAACATATGGAAAGGAGTAAAGTCTAAGCCTAGAAAAACAGGAAAAAGGAGCCACGTTGTAAAGGGCTATTAAAAGCCTAACAGAAGATGTAATATTTGATGCTGGAGGTAATAGGGAGTCACTGGAGTTTATTGATAGGGGGTTGGGGAGAAAAGGGTTAGGGAAGAGGAGTAACACGCTCAAACCTTGCTTTAAGAAAATCACTTTGGCACCTGAATTGTTAGTTTTCTTTTCAACCTATCCTAATGCACAAGGACGTGGCAGAAATCATCTCTGTGACATTACATTCCAACCAGATATTACAGTTCTTAGGTCCTGAACCAAATTCAAATCTATGGTTTTGCTTTCATTTTGTGCTTGGCACAAGACAATTTCTTCTTTCAATGCTATCCCAGGATCACAGAATTTGGAAAAAAAAAAAAACCAACTCTCACTGTTTTTATATAGCTTAAAAAGAAAACATTTTGCCAAATTAAATCAAATAGAAAAAAATTCATCGTTTACATAAAATATTGACAAAAAAGAAGAAAAGATGGACTAAATCAACTTTGGATTGGGTAAAACCAGACCACTTGAAAAATATTCAGAACTGTTTTGTAAACCTGGATACAACTAGTTTTTTCTTGGTACCAATAAAAGAAATTTGTTAGCAATAGAAGAATTTAATTTTTATACAGTTCATTTTATGTGCTTTCATACAATTTAGGGTCCAAAGACTTATATAAAACATTGATGATACATCAAGGAAAAACAAAGCACAATGAGTACAAACCAAAAGATGTTTGTAGAGAAGTCTTTGCCATAGAAATTAGCTATATTTGTACATACAAGATTTTTACTCTCTTTGATCTCTTTTGGGTATGAATGTAGTTGTGATATCCCTGGGTTAAAGGGTATAAATAGTTGAGCATCTTTGGGGGCATCATTCCAAATTGTTTTTCAGAATAGTTGGACTAATTCTCTGCTCTTATGATCCTGAACCTTATAAACTGCCCTTGCCTCAATGAACCTCAGTTTCTTCACTTATAAAAGGAGGAGGTTGGACTAAATCACACCTAGGTCACCTCCATTTTTAAATCCTATGATCCTATGATTCAACACCAACACTTGGTCCTTCAGAAAAGGTCTTTATTATTCTCCCTGACTAAAAGAGAACTGCCCTCTTGAGACAGAATATTACAACCCTGAAAGATCCTGAAAAAAAAATAGCACCAGAAAACCACAGATTCCACTTCAATCTTGGTACAACTGGCAAATGTCAAAAAAAAAAAAAAAGCCTTGTAGATAAGTCTGAGTAATCTAAGCTCAGAAAACTTGGATTTATTTACCAAAAAAAGTTAACAGGCCTTTTCACTCTGCATTCATCATGGAGGTAATAGTTACGATATTATGAACTTTTAGGACTTATAAGTTCCTTTAGGATGTAGCCCAACCTTTTCATTCACGTCTGAGCCCTAGAAAGGTCAAATTACTTGCCAAAGATCGTATAGGTAAGAGATTTGATAAAGGTCAGGTAGGAATTAGAACTCAAATCTCTTAACTCTCTCTTGTTTTCCTTCTACTGCCTGCTTATCTAATTATAAGCTAGAATGATAAGCATCAAAGCCCAGATTATACCAGTCCTGGAAAGTTATACTTTTCATTCTTATTGTAATTTCCCTTGTTTTATAGCTAGTATTTTTTTTCAGACCTTGATAATTTCCTGTGTTAGAACTTGGCCTTCTAGATAGATCATTCAATTCAACGGTTAACTGGGCATTCATTAAGTACCCACAAAGTCCTAGGTGCTGCCAGGTGCTGGTGACATAAAGTATTGTTTTGTTTTTTAATGCAGTACTTGCCTTCAAAGAGCTAATAATACTCTATCTTGGAGTATAGCATATGTCATATTTGTATAAAACAAAGGACATTGAGAGATTCATCAAGGAAGGAAGGTAGAGATAGAAGAGAATGATCAAGCCCTCCTGATTCTGTATCATTTAGCAGAAATTGTTTTATCAGTGGGTAATTTTGTGGTAAGTTAGCAACCATACCAGGAAACAAATGATGGCCCATACATTAACTTTATATCTCAGACAATAATTTATTAAAAAAATATTAAAGTCAGTAGCTCTCACAAAGACATAGAGCACATAATTGCTAAGCCCCTGGGAACTTTTGATGTGAAGTATGTTCCTCCAAGCACAAAGCAGTTCTTGGACCTGCTGCTAATCCCACTAGCATAAGTATAAAAAGTTGGTAGGCAGCCTAGGAAGAAAGCAGTAGCCCAAGAGTGAAAGCTTTTGAATCATTTTCATGTATAGTACATTGCCTTCTTATGTGGATTATAACATTCTTAGTAGTTTTCCCCATTTCCAAGGCCTGTCCTATGTAGGACTCAGGTGTCAGAGACCAGGCTTAAATTTAATTTTAAAGTAATCCTTTGTTTTCATCAACTTTGAGACTCTTTTTAAGAAGTCATTCTCCCCTTCTTACTGGCCAAAGACAGCATAGTCTAGAAAGCCACCATAGGGGTCCATTTCTTTGGTGAATAAGTAGGATCTCTGTTCCCCCATCTTAAGAATGCAAGGTCAATGATTAGTAAAAGACGTTTAGTCATTCAGTCATTTCTGGCTCTTTGTGACCTCATGGACTGTACCATGGTGAGGTCTGTCCAAGTTCATGTTAATTGCTTCTATAACACTATCTATCCATCTCATCCTCTGCTATCCCCTTTTCCTTCTACTTTCAATCTTTCCCAACATCAGCATCACATAGCCAATGCACTTAAACTTCAGCATCAGTAATAACCTTCCAGCTAATAGCCTGAATTAATTTCTTTTAAGAACCGACTGATTTAATCTCCTCACTGTTCAAATCTCCCTCAAAAGTTTTCTCTTTCACCACAATTTGAAAGTGTTGATTCTGTGGCACTCAGCTTTCCTTACAATCCAACTCTCACAGCTAAACATTGCTACTGGAAAAACCACATATTTGACTATACGGACCTTTATTGGCTGGATCAGTTCATGCTTCCAATAACAGTGAATTTGCGTCCCAATTTTTCCACATCCTCTCCAACTTTTGTTGCTTTCTTCTTCCCTCATTTTAGTCAATCAGATAGGTGTAAAACTATATCTCGAGGCTATTTCAATTTGCATTTCTCTAATCAATAATGATTTAGAGCATTTTCTCATGTGAGTATAAATTGTTTTAATTTCTTCCTCAGAAAACTACCTGTTTATATCCTTTGACAATTTATCAATTGGGGAACAACTCGTATTCTTATAAATTTGAAAAAGTTCTATTTCAGATATGAAAGCTTTATCTGAGAATCTGTCTATAAAAATTTTTCCCCAATTTTCTGCTTTCCTTCTGATCTTGACTACATTTGTTTAATTTGTACAAAAGCTTTTAAATTTAGTATAATTGAAATTATCCATTTTATACTTCACACTGCTCTCTATCTCTTGCTTATTCAAAAATTGTTCACTTATCCATAAATCTGATAGGTAATATATTCTTAAAATTTTCTTGTAATATCTCCTTTCTTTATATCTAGGTGACGTATCCATTTTGATCTTATCTTAGTAAGTGGTTATAAGATATTGGTCAATGTCCAATTTCTGCTAAATTGCTTACAAGCCAGCTTTTATGCTCTCCTGTTTCACTCTCATTAAGAAGTTTCTTAATTCTTCACTTCTTTTGTATTTTTTTAGATTTAATTACTAAAACTTAAATACATAATAAAGAAGAAAAAAGATATTATAAACTTAAATATCGAAACTTAAGTATGAAATAAAGAAAGAAACGAAACATGTGATGTGCACAGCAGAACATAAAAGAAGATTCAAAATATAAAGCAATAAATTTCCATTTCAAGAAAGCCTATATAATAAATACTATGCATTGTGGTTGAGAGCTGTCCCTCTTTTCTTTGCTTCCTTCTAAGTTTTCTTACTGTTCTCTCTGTGTACTTTTTACTTTGTTCTTTTTTCCACCTTTCTCCCCTCCACCCACTGAAGGCCACCATTAAGTGTGAATATATTTATGTATAGATACAGGCATTCTCATATACATATAAACACATACATACATACATAGCCATATGCTTTCCCTAACAAATTCTATTCCTGATCTTTGTTTTTGTTTCCTGACTCCTCTGTTTTACTTCCACCTACTACTTTGCCCTCCTATTACTTAACTTACCCCCCAAGGATCCCTCCCTTCTCTTCCCATTCCCATAAATCTAAATACCCTTCTATACCTTCCTTTACCCTATTCCCTCATCCTCCCCTCTAAAGATGCCTCCCTTATCCTCTCACCCCTCCCTATCCCCTTAGCATTTTATTTCTTTCTGAATTTAAAAGACTTTTATACTCTTCTAGATATTTATGTACTGTTCCCTCTTGAACCCAATCCCAATGAAAGTAGGTTTCCATTCCTACCAGCCCTCCTCCCCAATCAAATTCCTCAGTGTCAGTTCTTCCTCTCACACCTCACTTGCCATAATTACTCTTTTGTAACTGTTCCTAAATGGTTTTACTTTTTAAAGCCATATCATACTCAGATCTCCCCCAATCTTTTTTACAACTACCCAATTACTAATAACAATCTTAGACATACATTTTACATATAAAATATCCTTATTGAGTCCCTTGTTATTAGTCTTTGGTACAAACCTGATATTTATCTTAGCTCTTGTATGTCAAATCTTCTATTAAGTTCAGGGTTTGTTTTTTTTTTTTTTAAAAAAAACAAAGTCCTGAAAGTCTGGCAATTCATTAAACATATATATACATATATATATATATATATGTATTTCCATTCAAGATGATGCTTAGTTTTGCGGGCTATGATATTTTTAGCCACAACTCCAGTTCTTTTGCTCTTTGACATATAGTATTCCAAGACCTGAAGTCTTTTAGTGTCACTGCTGCTAGGTTTTGTGTGATTCTAATTATGGAACTGCCATATTTAAATTTTTCTTGTTGCTCATAATATTTCACCCTTGAGGTGGGGAGGGGAGGGGTTCAGAATTTGACTATGACATTCCTGTGAGCTTGCCTCGTAGGATCTCTTTCCAGTGGTGATTGGTGGATTTTTTCTATTTCTACTCTCCCTCTTGCTCTAATGCTTCAGGACAATTTTCTTGTATTATTGTATCAAGATTCTTTTTTTTATCACAATTTTCAGGTAGTCCGATTATTCTTGTTTTCTCTTCTTGTTCTGTTCTCCAGAGCAGTTATTTTTCTTCTGAGATGTTTGACATTCTCTCCTATTTCTTTCATTCTTTATATTTTGTTCTATTATTTTTCTAGTCTCTTATAACTTCACTGACTTCTCCTTGCCCAACTCTGATTTTCAAGGACTCATTTTCTTCCTTAAGATTCTGAATCTCCTTTTCTAATTACTTGACTTTCTTTTCATAATCTTCTTGTTTTTCTTGGATTTTTCTTATTGGTTGATTTTTTTAACTTTTTCCTCAGTCTCTCTCATCTGATTTTTAAAAGTCTTTTTTAAAGTTTTTCGACGAATTTTTTTTGGGGGGTGGGAGGCAAGTGACCATTTGAAGTTACTCTTTGGGGCAGAAGGGGGTGTCTTTGCTTAGTATCCTCCTCTGAAGACAAACTCCAGTCTTCTCTATTCCCATAGTAACTTTCTTTGGTTCTTTCTCCTTTGCCTGCTACTCATTTTTTTTAATTTGTAGCAGCTTATTTTTTGTAATCTCCTCTAGTCCTGGGTATGGGAGATGGTGCCTCTGGCCTTAGATCTTCCTTCACTTCTCTCCTCTGGCCTGGAACTGAAACCAAGACCTCCAGCCTCATGTCAGTGCCCATAGCCAGCTGCATCCCTGCCACACTGCTTCTGCACTCACTGGGTATGTGTACCTTGGTTACTTCTCACCCAAGGTCACATCTCCACAGCACAGCTAGGTCTGGCATTCCTTGTCATCAAAAGTTCCCTCAGTCTTCCCTGGCTCAGATGCCCAACTCCCCTCACTGTCCTGGAAGTAAAAGTTCCTGTGACTGGGGCCAAGGCAACCTCCCACCTAGCTAACCCCAGGCCTTGTTGCTTGTTGTTTAAGCATGACTAGCCTGGAGGTATTTAGTCTTCACAGGGACCAAACCTCTTCCTGGGATTTTTATTCACATTGTCTCTGATTGTCCCAGGAGGACTCCTAGTCTTATTTACTTTTGCTACTCTATGTTCACTCAGAGGAACTATTTTATCTCATTTGTGGGGAAATCTGGAGAGCTTGGAATTTCTGACCTACTCCACCATCCTCCCAGAATCTTCCCATTTTCTTTATTTTCTGCCATCCTAGTGGTATCATCTGCATATCTGAGATAGTTGATATTTCTCCCAGTAACCTTAATCCTTGCTGTAGATTCTTCCAGCCTGGCATTTTACATGATGTACTCTGCATATAAATTAAATAAATAAGGTGACAGTATAGAGCCTTGTTATACTCCTTTTCCAATCTTATATCAGTTGTTCCATGTTCAGTTCTACCTGTTGCTTCTTGACCCACATACAGGTTCCTCAGGAGACAAGCAAGATGATCTGGTACTCCCATCTCTTTGAGGACTTGCCACATTTTGTTGTGATCCACACATTTTAAAGCTTTAGTGTAGTCAATGAAGCAGAAGTAGATGTTTTTGTTTTTCCCTTTGTGTTCTAAAACTCTCTGGCTTTCTCCATAATCCAGCGAATGTTGGCAATTTGAACTCTGGTTCCTCTGCCTCTTTGAAAAACCAGCCTGCTCTTGGTAATTCTTGGTTCACATATTGCTGAAGCCTAGCTTGAAGAACCTTAAGCATAACCTTGCTGGCATGTGAAATGAGCACAATTGTTCTGTAATTTGAGCATTTTTTCTTCTTTAAGATTGGGATTTATGAACTGATCTTTTCCAATCCAGGGGCCACTACTGAGTTTTCATATTTGCTGGCATATTGAGTATAGCACTTTAATAGAATCATCTTTTAGGATTTTAAACACGTCAACTGGAATTTCATCACCTCCACTAACTTTACTGTCAGTAATGCTTCTTAAGGCCCACGTGAGTTCACTCTCCAAGACAGATAATTTTATATCAGTAACCACATCTTCATGTTTATCAGTGATGTTGAGATCTTTCCTATATAGTTCTCCTGTATATTCTTGCCACCTCATCTTAATCTCTTCTGCCTTCTATTAAATCCCTGCTATTTTTGTCTTTTATCATGCCCATTTTTGCAAGAAACTTTATCTTGATATCTCTGATTTTCCTGAAAAGATCTTTTGTCTTTCCCATTCTATTGTTTTCTTCTCTTTCTTTGTGTTGCTCATTTAAGAAAACCTTCTTATCTTTCCTTGCTATTCTCTGAAATTTTACTTTCATTTGGGTATATCTTTTTATCCTTCCTTTTGCTTTCCTTCTTTCCTCAGCTATTTGTAAAGCCCCATCAGACAGCCATTTTGCTTTCTTTTTTTTTTATTTTGGAATTTTTTGTTGCCATTTCCTGTACAATATAATGAACTTCTATTCATACTTCTTCAGGTACTCTATCAAATCCTAAAAATATATTTCTTACTTCTACTTCACATTCATAAGGGATGTTATTTCGGTCATACCTATACAGTCTGATGGTTTTCCCTACTTTCTTCAATTTAAGTATGAATTTCACAATAGGTAGCTCATGATCTGAGCCACAGTCAGCTTCAGGTTTCATTTTAACCAACTATATGGAGCTTCTCCACCTTTGGTTGCAAAGTATGTAATCAATCTGATTTCAATATTGGCCATCTGGTGATATCCATGTGTAAAGGCACTTCTTAAGTTGTTGAAAAAGAATGTTTTCTATGACCAGTGAGGTAGTTTGATAAAACTGTATTAGTCACTGCCCTGATCCATTTTGGACTCCAAGGGCAAACTTGCTTGTTAT
Organism: Phalanger gymnotis; assembly: GCA_028646595.1. NCBI lineage: Eukaryota > Metazoa > Chordata > Mammalia > Diprotodontia > Phalangeridae > Phalanger > Phalanger gymnotis. The sequence goes on along the minus strand of CM053623.1, from coordinate 313,506,774 downwards.
TCCAATTAACTTTTGATTTCCTATTTCAGCCTTCCAATTCCCTATAATGAATATAACATTATTTTTGGTGTTATCTCTAGAAGCTGTTGTAGGTTTTCATAGAAGTGAGCAACTTTGCTTTCTTTGGAATAAGTAAAGCATAGACTTGTGTTACTGTGATGTTCAACAGTTTGTCTAGGATATGAACAGATATCATTCTGTCATTGTTGAGATTATACCCCAGTACTGCTTTTCTCACCCTTTTTATTAACTATAACAGCTACTCCATTTCTTCTAAGGGATTCTTGACCACAGTAGTATCCGAATAATCACCTGAATAAAATTTATCCATTCACATGCATTTAAGTTCATTGATAGCCTCAGTGTCAACGTTTAACCTTTCCATCTCCTGTTTGACCATATCCAGCTCACCTTGGTCCAAGATCTTATATTCCAGATTCTGATACAATACTGTTGTATACAGCATCAGACTTTCCTTCCATCACCAGACACATCCATAACTGAGTCTCCTTTTGGTTTTGGCCCAGCTACTTCATTAGTACTGGAGCTACTTGTAGTTGTCTGCTGCTCTTCCCCAGTAGCATGTTGGACTCTTTCTGATCCAAGGGGCTTATCTTCCAGTGTCATGCCTTTGATACTGTACATAAGGTTTTCTTGGCAAAAATACTTGAGTAGTTTGCCATTTCTTTCTCCACAATGATCTGTCTGCCTTGGGTAACCCAGAACAGCATAGCTCATACTTTCATTGAACTATGCAATCCACTCTGCCATGACAAAGCAGTGATCCAGGAGGGGAATAAAAGATGACTGAAACATTTTAATAAGAATATAACAACACTCACTCATTCATTCATTCATTCATTTATTCATTCATTTTTGGTTCAGATTGTGATTTCATTGGCAAAGGGAACACTGGTGCAGAAAGACCTTCTGCCAATACAATTTGGTGACTGTATGGCAACTTATCATCTTGGAGAGTCACCTGAGGTCACTGAGAAGTTAGTGACTTGACTAGAATAACATAATCAGTTTGCATAAGAGACAGGAATTGGTCTTATGTCATATTCATAACAATAGATTTAGGGCTGCGAAGGGTCCTTAGAATTTATCCAATTTACACACATATACATACATACATACATACATACATGCATGCATATATACATACATCCACAGCCACAACTTCCTCTGTTTTGCAACCCTTGCCTTTATCTTTGGAGATTTAAATACTATAATTGACAACATTTAGTACATTCTGGTCTTCGAGTTTATTAACCTCTTAAACCCTCTTCACCTCCATCTCCATTCTGTCTCAGCTACCAGCAAGAGTGTTTATGCATTGGATTCCACCATCACTCAAAACTGCTCTACCTCCAAAATAGTGAATTATGAGATTTTCCTCTTTGACTCTAACATCTTGTTCTCCTACCTCTTCTATTTCCTTGCTCCTTCCTTGCTTATCCTTCATTATTGAAATGCTAGAAGAAATCATAAAGTTGTGCCAAGTATACTACGAATACATATATATTATTTCATTTGATCTTTATAAAAAGGTATGTGTGAATGTGTGTGGGTGTGGGTGTGCACATGTGTGCATTGTGTGTGTGTGTGTGTGTGTGTGTGTATACACTTTCTTTGAGAGGCAACATGGCAGAATGAATCAAACACCAGTCTTACAGTCAGGTAGCCTAGGTTCAAATACCATTTCATGTATACTGTGCCCTAGACATTTTGCCTCAGCCTCAATTTCTTCTTTTGTAAAACAGGGATGATAATAGCACCTATGTATGGGGACGGAGGTGAAGAGGGTTAAGAAAGTTAATAAACTTGGGGACCAGAATGTCCTAAATGTTGTCGGCTACAGTATTTAGGTCTCTAAAGATAAGGGCTAGGGTTGCGCAACAGAAGAAGTTGTGGCCCAGAGGAAGTTGTGAGCTGAATTCGAGAAGGGAGAGAGAGTAATCTGTATATTAGTAATAATAATTATAGCTGATATGAATATAGCACTTTAAGTTTGTAAAGTATTTAACATACATTATTTCACTTATTCTCACAATAGCCCTGAGATAGCTATTACAGACTAAGAAAATACTAGAAAAGTGGCATTGTCAAACTGCAGATAAGAAAATTGAGGTGCACAATAGGCATGCAATGAATTAGTGGAATGGGAATAATTTATTTCTTTTTCTCCACCATTGGTTGTGAATCAGAGCAGGGAATCAGGGAATTAGGTAGTGAATTAAGTGCCAAAATGATTCAGACCACTGCAGCTATAATTTTGAAATATATAGAAACCCAGGAAGAGTTATCCCTTGCTCTGAATGCCATTCTCCTCATACATCTCATTCCAGAGGCCAAGGAAGAAAAAAGATATCAGTCAATTTAGAAATGCTTTAAGGAATACATAGTGTTGTCTTCTACCTCTTCATCTCTCTCTCTCTCTCTCTCTCTCTCTCTCTCTCTCTCTCTCTCTCTGTGTCTCTCTCTCACACACACACGCATACACACACACATACACACACACGCACACACGCACGCATACACACTGATTTCTTGATTCTGTCTCTGTCTCTATCACTAACAACTGGGGACACAGATATTAGCATTGTCTCCCAGGCCAGTTTCACAATAGAGTTCTACTATATTCACCACTAACTCACAGGGAAGTCATTTTAAGTAGGTCATTTTAACCTTACTGGACAGAGCTATCGCTTTCATTTGGGACAATTTCATGACTTTTAGACGTGCAAAGTATCTTAGAGATCACCTAGTTCAATCCTTTCATTTTATAGATGAGAAAATTGAGGCCCAGACACATGAAGTTACTTAACTTGTCCAAATTTTCATAGCTAGTAAGTAACAAAGCCAGGGCTATAAGACAAGAAGTCTTCTGACTCCAGTCCAGAGTTCATTCCACCACATCTTACTGCTTCCATTTTTTTTTTGAAATCAGAAAGTTAAAAGGTTTATAATAGCTCTGGAATCCATAGCCTAATATAACTATAGCTCATTTCCAAAGAACATTTTTTCCAGGCCTTGATCTTATATGTGGAATAATGCCAAAACAAATGCCTAAGTTATCATGGGAAAAAAGAGGTTATAAAGAGAAAGGCCCAGGAAGCTCATGTAGGGATAAGTGACCCATTCAGAAAATAACCCACAATGAACATTTTCACTTATTTCTATATAAGGAAACACTGAGAAAGATGCCTTTTCAAAGAAAGCTCATTTATGTAATGAAGTCTTCCACTGGAGGGAGTCCTTTCACTATCAGGACACAGGACATTAGCACCACCGAAGGTATTGCATAATCAGCACAAACCTTCGGAAATGTTCCTTTGATTTGTTCTAGACTATAAACCATGTTGTAAAAGGACCAGTTAAGAACTGAAGTCTATTTCTTATCAAGACATTGAAAGGGCACCTATAGGCCAACCCTGACTCCTGAGTTAAAAAGAAAAAAAGAAAGAGAAAAAAGGACATGTGGCCATGGGGACCTTAATGCCAACTTCTAAAATTTTGCCCACATACCCTATACTTATTACACAGTAAAACCTATCCACCCCCTAGAATTACAGAAATAAATTGCAGTTTACTTCAGAAATAAATTGCAGCTTTGCACAATTACCTAAAATTAATTACTGGAATGTTGTTTCCCTCTGGGACATTTGTTTACCTACTTCGTTGTTATTTGTCTTCCTAGTGGACTTAATCTATTTAACATACAATCCAGCTCAGGGACCATCCACAGATGGGTGATTTGGCACTTTTTCAGATAAGGTCCTATAATCTACCTACATGCTAGTAAGGGAAAAAAGAGAGAGTTTTTTCTTTCATTCATATATTTACATATGGGTTAGGTAAGCCAGCCTAGCTGAAGCAGCTGGACACCCTGACAGGAAGACACATAGCAATACATGCCAGGCAATCCAAACTGCCGCCGTCATCACCAGTGACAACTATCACAAACAGACGGATAACAATAAGAGCCCTAAGAGTGGTGGCTCAGGTCTCATAGCCAATATATGAGGAAGCAGCTCATTTAGAGAAAGGGAAATGCCACTCACAGGGCAGGTGAGCCAGCCTACATGAAGCAGCAAAGCACCCAGAGGGAAACACAGGAGACAGCATATGCCAGGCAAGTCAAACCACCACCATCACCACCATGGCCATCTTCCCTCAAACCCTGGTGGAGATAGTCCAGGACCCCTTGAACCCAAGAACCTAAAAAAGTGATGCTTCCAGTTTAGTGTCAGCAGCCATTATCCTGTGAAGCCATACTTTGGCAACCACTCCTGTGGGTGAAGTTTCTTGGGAAACCAAGAAAACACAGTTCTTACCACCAAAGTCCTTGGCAAAGTCAAATGGTTCAACATCCAAAACTGATATGATTTTATAATGACATTAAAGTCATTAATATCTTCTTTGCTACTACCCCTAGGGAATCACGGCATTTTTCCATCTGACTTGCAGCTGAAACCTTCCATAAGTGTTATTTCCATTAGAATGTGAGCTCCTTGAGAAGAGTAGCTTTAATTTTCTATTTGTATACTCAGTGCTTAGCACACAGTTTTGGACATAGTAAGCACTTAGTCAATGCTTTATTAAAAAAAAAAATCAAATTGGCAGCTTCAAATTAAGACATGTTACTTTGAGGGACTTCTGGAGGCAGAATCACAATGGTGGAGTAGAGAAGCACTCAGACAGTCTCTCAATATTCCTCTCCAAATAACTTTAAAGTAATGCTTCAAATCAAATTCTGGAGAGGAAGAGTCAACAAAAGGTCAGGGAGAGACATTCTTCCAGCTCCAAGACAACTTAAAGAGATTGGAAAGGGAGATCTGTGACGCTGAGGTAGGGGTCTGTGTAGATACCACAAGGGACTTGGTGGTGGTGACAGCAGCAGAAGCAGCAGTAGCTTCAGGAGCTCTAAAGCCAGAGACAATAAGGGAATCAGGCGACTGGTCAGAATAAGATTACAGGGGTCCCCTGTGCTAGCACTAGGTGCAGGACCAGACTCTGTTTGGCAGCTCCATAGCCTATGCCCACTTCCAGGTCATAGTTCAAGGGTGCTCCCATTTTGGGTCATGAAGAAGTAGGGGGCCTGAAGAGCAGTGTCACTTTCTTTCCAAGGGAGCAGGGGCCCTGAGCAGTATCACTTCCAGTCCTAAAAGAGCAGGGGCCCTCAAGAGCATTCTCAATTATGATCCCTAGGGATCAGGGGTCCTTTTTGGGTAAAGACCAGATTCCCAACCAGGACAGCAATCAACTCTCCCAAGATCACGCCACCTTAAAAGCACCAAAAACTTCCAAACCTCCAAAAGTAGTTTTGAAAACAAGAGTGCAGAAAAGTCTAAAACTTGGGACAGTACACCAGGAACAGAGTCCAACTTTAATATAAAGTTAAAAGTCAAGAAATAGGCTGGGAAAATGAGCTAAAAAAAATAACCTAAACATAAAAAGCTACTGTGGTGACAGGAAAGATCAAGATTGAAATAAATGCTTTATTCATTCATAAGTATATGATTTTAAAAGAGTGAAATATAAAAAGTCCATAACACCTGAACAATGAAACTGAGAAACAAGCTGCCCTTTTCCCAATCTACTGTATGACACAACAGTGAATAATCTCTTCATCACTGCCATGTACTAAGCTTGGAGGCATGTTTACATGAGTGGATATTGTGAAACGGAAGCCAAAAAAGCTTTGCCATCTTTTCTGTTGCTCTTCTTTTCCCTAGACCTGTGATTTATTCCATAGAGGAAGCTCTTAGTGAAAAGCTAGTTCTACCAGTCCAGAGCATGTCTATGCATGTTTTAGTCTTAAAGAGTTACTTGAGAGGGCAATGGGAGGAAAAGTGACTTGCCTAGAGTCAAACTGTTAATATGTGTCAGAGGTAGTAATTGAACTCAGGTCTTCTTGATGCTGCTCATTGTAACACACTCCTCATCATCTCAGGCTATGTTCATTCATTCAGTCAATCAACAAACATTTATGAAGCAACTACTATGTGCTTAAGTACTGGAAATACAAAGATAAAGATAATCAATCCCTACTTTCAAGAAATTCACATTCTACTGAGGGAGACAACGTGTGAATATACATATAATAGCTATTTCACTAGGCTCATTTTCAGATACTATAGATGTTGTTAATATATCTTTAAGAGCCAAATGGAATGTTGTAGAAATTGCACTTTGGTTGGCACTTTGGAGGGTTTTAACTCCAATTCCATGAGGATTCAGTTAGGAGAGACAATGCCTTGAGAGATGTTAAAGATACTGTTCTCCTATTGTGGCAAGAAAAGACAGAGAGAAAGAAGATGAAGAGGACTTTTTTTCTTTACAATACTGTTTTAACCTACACCTTGGAAAGAAGGTGAAGGGAATTCTTAAGAAGAGACTTTACTTGATAAGTCAAATGAAATCAATGGTACTCAAATGAAACCAATGTTTTCAGAAATAAGTAGAACTCATCTGCCATTTCAATGATCATTAGTAGTGATTTCAACTGTGATCTTTGTCCCAACTAAAATAATTAGCTATGTTTTTGTTTTATTATTGATTTCATTATTAATAAATCACATATTTAATAACTTTAATAGTTAATCTTAGTACATTAACTATTATATTTAATACAGAAAGAAATATGAATACTAATAAAGGAGATTTCTAACTGAGATCTCTGAGCTCAGTTAATTGAGAGCTATACTAAAATTTTATTAATTAATGATGAAATATCCAAGCATATTCCTGAATCACCCTAGTAGTAGAGAGCTGGCCTTAGAGTCACCAAGACCAAGATTCAAATCCTACTTCTGTAGCGTTGTCACTACATGACCTTCAAAAAGTCATTTAACCTCATTAACCCTGACTCTCAGACTGCAGAACAGGTACCCATCTCCATAGTTAAAATGAAATTTCCTTACCAAGAATTCACTGTTCCTCATAAGGGTTGTTGTGAAGATTAAATAGGATGCTACAAATATTATAAAGTTACAAAATCACAAATCTGTTACTTCTCCCAAATCTTTGAAAAAAAATAAAAATTTACTTTCCTTATTTCTACTAGAGTTACAAATACATCTCATTTTATTAATAGAAATAACAAGAAATTCCATTCCTCTCTCATTCCCTAGTTCCTCCTCCTCACAGGCACCCAAAAAAGATGCTATATTTGAAATCTCATAAGATTCCTAATTATAATTCCTGCTTAAGGGACTTCTGTGCATTTGTCAACAAGCATAAAAGCACCACTGTTAACACTTGTATGAAAGACAATGCTAAAATCTGTGTTACTTAAGGGAAACCAGAAGGGAGAGAAGACAACACTGTATACCGGAGAAGAACAGTACAACCAAGCACAGAATATAGAGGCACTTTCTAATATCCACCATTATGTTTTCTAGTCTTCCTCTACCATCAGGTAACATGCCCTCAAGACAGGAACATTCACTTTAATAGTAACCTAATTAAAACAGAACCTAGAAGTTTTACATGTTGGGGTGGAAAGAGGACAATAATTTAACGTAAGTTAAACAATGTGGATGATTTTGTGATTTTTCCACTATTTTGAATTACTCAAACCAACTGCTGCCTTGTGGGGGTCAGAGAGGGGTTGTGGCGTTTTTTTTTTCCTTGTTTTTTAATCAAAGGGTTGTTTGTTTGTTTTCTTTTTAAATTCACAAGCATTTATTTTCTCTCCCTGCCCCTCACACCTTTCCCACCCAGCCCCCCCCCCCCAAAGAAGCGATGTTTCCTTCTGTAGGTGTAGCTTAGAGAAAATTGATCAACTTTCATCTCATTGTGTGGGAGTTTGGGTTTTGGTTTTTTTGGGGTTTTTTTGGTTGGGGGGGTGTGGGTGAGTTTGAAGTAGGGTGGGGGTGGGGGTGTTGTTGTGTTGTTGTTTTCCCTCAAAGCTGAAGTACTGGTTAATAAGCTTACTGAACAGGATAAGGGTTCCTTTTGTGTCTTGGAGCCTGGCACATTGTGATGCAGAGGGAGCAGTGATTTCCACCTTCTGTCATTCAATGTAGAGCTAGGCACTAGACCATATCTCTGAAAGCTGTCTGGCCATTAGTAGGAAGTGATAAAATGTAAGTGACTCATCAGTAGATAGTAAGGATGTTGGTAAACCTTTCATCAAAGGTATCTCCTTAAAGCCATTAGCCCTTCAAAAATCCCTGTGTTTGGGGTTAGTCGCTTATAATTATTGCAGGAACCACTGAAGCCTGGCCCAGGATACACAGTAAGTGAACCCAGTAACAGAAATTAAACTCAGACTCATGAATACACAATTGATTTTAGGGTTTGTACTAACTCCAGTTTAAGAATTTCATCTCTTAATTTAAGCTCACTAAACACCATATCCGCTAAATATTGTACTTTCAATCTCAACTATATTGTCTTTGTATTGAAAGATGACCCTGGTGACATTGTCATCATTCATCTCTGTGAGTGTGAATGAAAACGCTATTTGTGACCAATGGTCCTTTCCATCCCACCTCCAATGAGGGCGGCCTTTTGCTTTGTGTCTGGGGCCCACTGGTTGGTGAGGCTGTTAATTTGCGGTTCATTGACTTTGCCTCAAAGGCATTTATCTAATGTCTCAAAGTCACCCTGACTACATAGTTGCTTACCCTATCTTCAACTACCAAGATTGAGTCTGTGTCGTTTCTTTTTTTTTTTTAAGGAAACAAAATATGATTTTATGTTCTTGCAGAACAAAATAATAAGCAGAATAAAAACTCATGTACAGTAGCAAACCTATCCAAAGATATGAAATAGAAACAACAGTTTTGCAATGCAAATAAAGACAATGTGGAAGAAGAGTAAAATAAAAACATCTATACAAATAAATGCCATTGACCTTATAGACATGATGCATTAAGACAAATTAAAGATCATAGGTCTTGAAGAATATGATAAATTGAAAAATCTGAACACTACGGTTCCTACAAGAAAATTAGCCAGTACTTCTTAATACATGAAATTATACTGATTTTTTAAAAAAAAAATCCAGATCGTCACCAGGAAGAAAAGTCCTAAGCTTCAAATTCCAAAATACAGACTCATTAAATTAAATAATTTCAGTAACAAAATATCAATTAACTGAGTGTACATTTGTAAAAATTAACTGTCAGGTAAATCCAAAGCAAGTTAATTTGAGAAAAATCTTGAAAATTGGAGGAAAAATAGAATGGAAATCAAAAAGAGCATGCAACTGATACAACTAAAAGCTAATTCTTCGAAAGAACAAACAAATTTGATAAACTTTTGGTCATCCTGATTATAAAAGAAGGCAGCAGGAAATCAAGTCAAGGAAATAAAAAATATGTTAAAATCCCATAGTTAATAGAACTTATCCTCCAAAATTACATGCCAACAAATCTTAGATAATGGCGGCTTAGCTTCAAAAATTGTGTCCATCAGTTCTCTCCGTCTACTGGAGTGCATTTTATCTGGGCCTTGTGACTTGAACCTGCCCAATATGATTAACTACATTCTTCTAATTAGTTCTTTATTTATTTATTTATTTATTTTTAATATGTTTGGTTTTCAGCATTGATTTTCACAGCATTTGAATTACAAATTTTCTCCCCATTTCCTCCCCCCCCCTCCAAGATGGCGTACACTCTGGTTGCCCTTTCCCCAGTCTGCCCTCCCCTCTGTCACTCCATTCCCCTCCCATCCCCCTTACCCTTCCTTTCTTGTAGGGCAAGATAAATCTCTACGCCCGATTGCCTGTGCATCTTATTTTCTAGTTGCATGGAAAAAAAAAAAAAACTTTTTTACTTTTGAACATCTATTTTTTTAAAACCTTGAGTTCCAAATTCTCTCCCCTCTTCCCTTCCCATCCACCCTCCCTAAGAAGTCAAGCAATTCAACATGAGCCACATGCGTATCATTATGTATAACCCTTCCACAAT
>CM053623.1:313449387-313496345 GCA_028646595.1 Phalanger gymnotis | reverse complement strand
CTGGCTGTATATTTTGGTCTTCTTTGTCACCAAAGAAGGATTCCAAAGTCTGAGACTGAATCTGGGTGCGTTTTTGCTGCCTGGCCATGTTCCCAGCCAACTTACTTGACCGTTGAGTTTTTCAGCAGAGTATGACTGCTTGTAGACTAAAGAGTTCTATGTTCCAAGCTTGGAGAGATGCGCCAGCTCTACTACACCAGCACTCCTCCTACCCCAAGAACTCCCAACCTGGACTGGACTTAGATCTTCAGCAGGCTCTTCACTCCTGCTCTGATCTGCACTTAATTCCTCCCACCAAGTGGGCCTGGAGCCAGAAGCAACTGCAGCTGTAGTTCTGTAGCTGCCCCACTTCCGCTGCCCCCAGGGCGGTGGCTGAACCACAAACTGTATCCCAGTCCCCAGCAGCTTTTCCCACTAACCTTGTCTTTTGTCTTTGGTGTTTGTGGGTTGAGAAGTCTGGTAACTGCTGCAGCTCACTAATTCAGGGCACTGGGGCACGCTCCGCCCAGCTCCTGGTCTGGTTGGTCTGCGCCACCCACGCTGGGCTCTGCTCCACTCAGCTCTGCTCCCCTCTGCTCCCCTTCGCTCCCCGCTCCATGTGGGATAGACTTTACCCAGAGACTATCCAGGCTGTCCTGGGCTAGAGCACTGCTTCCCTCTGCTATTTTATGTGTTCTGCAGTTCTAGAATTGGTTCAGAGCCATTTTTTATAGGTTTTTGGAGGGACTTGGCAGGGAGCTCACACTAGTCTCTGCTTTCCAGCTGCCATCTTGGTTTCTAGTTTTTTGCCGACACAAAAGAGAACTACTAAAAATAATTTTGTACATAAAATATTTTTACTCTTTTAATTTCTTTTGGATATGGGTCTAGTAGTGGCATCCCTGAGTTAAAGGTTATATACATAGGTTAGGATCTTTGGGGGCGTCATTCCAAATTGTTTTTCTGAATGGCTAGACTAATTCTCAGCTCCATCAAGAGTACATCAATGTGCCTGTTTTCCTAAAGCCCCTACAACATTTGTCATTTTTTTTGTCAGATTTATCAATCTGATAGTTCTGAGGTGGAATCTCAGAATTGCTTTAATTTATATATTTCTAATTAGCATTAACTTGGAACTTTTTTTTTAATATGTCTATACATAACCTGTGTTTCTTCAGATGAGAACTAGCTTGTTCATATCATTAGATCATTTATCCGAATGGGGAATAGCTCTTATTCTTATAAATTTGAATCGCTTCCTTTTATATCTTGGAAATAAGATCTTTATCAGAAAAACTTGCTGCAAAGATTGTATTTCCCAGTCATTTCCCATTTAATCTTATTTTTATTGGATTTGTTTGTACAAAAGCTTTTTAATTTTATGTAATCAAAATTATCCATTTAATCATCTGTGATCCTCTCTATCCCTTGTTTGGTCATATTCTTCTCTTCTATATGCAGATCTGAAAGGTTTATTTTTCCATGTTTCTCTCATTTGTTTACTGATGTGACCTTTAATGCCAAGGTCATAGTCTATTTGGAACTTATCTTGGTTTATGGTGTGAGGTGTTGATCTAAATCTAATCTCTTCCACACTGCTGGACAATTTTCCCAGCAGTTTTTTTTTTTTAAATCAAATAATGTTATCTTATCCCAATTGCCAGGTTTTTATAGTACTGTCATTTTTAATATATTAACTCACCCTAGAAGACTGGTCAGATTTTTTAGTGTAATGTTCCATGTCTGTTTATTAGAACATTAGTTACTGTTTAGTAGCACATTAGAACATTTATTAAAACATTAATTAGTAGTTGAGAGATGCTTTGTTTTTGTTTTTAAAAAATAATAGTATGGTATGCTAGAAAGAGCCCTGAACTTGAGAATGAGCAGAACTGGGTTCAAATCCTTGTTTTTATATTTACTCACTATTTGATCACATGCTGACAGTCACACAGTCTTTTCACCCAAGCTACCCTGTCATGCAGTAGCCAAATCAGGGTCCCATGGCCATAGTGTTTTTGTCTTGGATGTTCCTTCCTCGATTTCTGCCAATCCCAATAGTGGCAAGGACTGGCCAACCGCAGTCTTGACATGACTGTACCTATGACATATACTCCTAAAGTATTTTCCCCAGGAGAAAAAAAAATTCTATTTTTAGCAATGGAATCGAAATAGATCCAAGAAAAGCATTTAATCGGAACATACCTGATGCTGTTCCATGAAAGCTCAATAGCGCTCAACCGGAACAGATGCCATATATACCCTGTTGTTTTCTGTAAAGTCAATGCATTAGCCCACTTGGCTCCTTTCTGAAGTAAATGAGATTCATATTCAGACATCAATGGTTATTCACAGATCCCAGAATACCCACATTTGGGATAACTTTAGGCGGCAGCAAAGACTTTGACTTGTTCCTTATTTGACGACAAAATGAAGGTTAACTTCAATACTTTTTTTGTCTTGGACCTGACCTGTGACTTCCTAATGTAGGAAGAAGCTAGTAAAAAACTCAATCTACCAATGATTAGGGGAACCTTTTCACCAACTTACAGTCTAAGAGGTTAAGTGACTTGCCCAGAGTCACACAGCCAGGGTGTATCAGAGGAAGATCTTGAATTCATATTCTTCAAGGTTAGCTCTCTATATGTTATACCCCACTGTGTCTTGGTATAAGATTGGCAAATCACCATGGATTTGACGGGAGAAGATAGACTGCTTTGAAAAGCATTCCAACTTCTTCCAGCAAGCCAAGGATAGAGAGGAGGTGAGAAAGTATAAAAATAAAATAAAATGAATATGTTTATTAAACAAGAAAAGAGAAAAAAAGTTCAGAGAGAATTTATTTACACTGATTCTCATGCCCCATCCATCCTAAACACCTCCAACTCTAATTCCCAAGGTCTAAATCTAGTTACCTTAGAGAAAAAAATAACTTACCCCGCTGAAAACTCCCTGGAAGATTAAAAAGTTATATGTAACAAATATCAGAGGGTTTTACGGGAGCAGAAATTGGTTCCCTACCCTAGAGAAAACTCAAAGTAGACAATGATGAGAAAAGGTATAAAAGGTAAAGCCTGATGGGCCCAGTACCTCATTTTCTTTAAAGAGACTCCTTGAACTATCTTCAAAATCATGCTTTAGTGATTCCATTTGGAATATAAGTTAAACATCTAATTTTTTTTAAGAGGAATACAGTGTCAGAATGTCCATGATAAATCTAGGGTGGCCGGAAGCCATGTGAACTGGCATTCATTTCCAATTCTCCAGTAAATCTTGGATTTCATTTGAGGGTATAATGGGCTATTTCTCTGCTGTGTGGGTTGGTTCATGGTCAGAGTGAACCGATATTATGCCTCATAGTCATGTGGGTACCCCAAGGCCACAGGCACCAGAGTTCCTACTAATACTGGTGGGAATAAAATGCCAAAACCCCTAAGTCCTGAAGCAGAGGCCCCAACTAACAGAAGGGAAATTCCCTATTACTCTGAGATGAAATGAAGCCAGCTGACTATTCCATAGGTTACCACTTACCCATTATTTGTGATTTTTCCATTTTGAGGGCCCAGTTTCCTTCTAGTTTTCCCATCATTCCTGATAAGTTCCCCTTTAAAGTAAAAGAACTGTTTTTTCTGTATAAATCAGTTGTTCATACGTAGACAAGCTTTCCCCTCAAAGGAAAGCAGTTTAGTAGAAAAGACAATGAATTTGAAGTCAAAAGATCTAGATTTAAATCCTGGTCTTACCACTTATTAGCCATGAGACCCAAGGCAAGTAACTTTTCCTCTGTGGCCTTAGTTTCCTTCTATGTAAAATGAGGAGTTGGACTCAAAGACCTTTAAAGTACCTTCCCTCTATGAGTCTGTGATCTTAAGATCAAAGGCACTCAGGTTTTTAATTCACAGTATACAGGGAGAAAGGTTATACACCCACAACCAGCAAGGGGAAGGGGAATACAGCCAATATCTTACTGCTCAGACTATTCTGTGTGCCCAGAGACTATTAGGAGGTGTTCTGGCAAACATTTAACAAATAGCTTTCCATACATAGGATACATATTTAAATCTGATTTGCATCATCAACATCTATCTCTTTCTTAAGACGAGACAACCAAACTATAAAGCAAGCCCTGATTTGTAGTGCTTGCCATTTCCAAATAAATACAAGTATATGCTTGCACTAAAAATTTAACCATTGGCTCTCTGGAGCCAAGCATACCACCAACAAAGCAGAATTCTAATTAAGAAGGTGTCACTACAGAGAAGTCAAGACATGCTCTCCACCCAATTTCCACAACACTCTTCCACTGATAAGACTCCTTTAGAGAAAGTGAGAGAATAAATGGAATGTGGAACTTATGCTTTCACATATAAGCGTATACACCTTAGATGAAGAAAAAAAGAAAGATAAAGATTTGGGGGGACGTAGAAATTATAAGGCCTTAAGAAGCACTGAGGTATAAAATATACAGCTCTGGACTTGCAGTCAGGAAGATATGGATTTGAATGCCACCTCTGTAACCCTGAGCAAGCCCCTTAACTTCTATGGGCCTCAGTTTCCACATGTGGGTAAAATAAAAGAGTTGGATTCAAAGACCTCTAAGATCTATTCCAGTTCTAAGTAAATGAGCCTCCAAGATCTTTGAAAGGAGGAGCTATATCACAGCAGCCATTCTTTGCTTCATTTCTTACCTAGCTTTAATCACTGAAGAGGCATCACCTCAAGCAAACTGAGAACTGGGAAAGACTTGAGCTTAAAAAAGCCTAGGCCTCCCACTGCATCTGGGGCAATCTCCAGCCATACTGATATATCTTGCCACTGGAGCCAGATGGCATGGCATCACCTTCCAGATGTCATGGTCCTCTTCAAGGATGAAGGACAAACAACGACAATCTTTGTATCCCCAGAACTTAGCACATCAACTTTCAAGTAGTCTGTTCTTAACAAACTTATTGAAATTGAATTGAATAAAAGCACATTAAACAAAGGAGAATCTCCCTTCAAAGTCTTGTCAATTGCAGCAGCCATCCAATAGAGGGCAATGCTTCACATACAGAGAATTACCAGGGATGCATACAAATTCAAATCGAATAAAACTAACTTGTAATGAGCAATTAATTTGACCTATCATAGAACTTACACAGACAACTTACCTACAAATATAAATTGCTTTAACAAGGGACATGAATTAACATGGGATATAACTTTTTTTTATTTATTTTGAGTCCAAAATTTTAGTCGGGACCTAGACTAAATAACCAGGCGAGGCTATTTAGACCAACGCTTCCCTGAAAGGATTAGGAGCTATGGGGAAAAATATTCATAGTCTGGGACACCTACAGTCTCTTAAACTTCTGCTTGTTATTTCTAAAATAGTTAAGTAGAATCACTACTTTGGGCATTTCAAAAATATGGAAAAATGCTAAAAGAAAAATTAAGAACAGAACATTTACATATATTAAAAAAAATTGTAGCCAGAAGAGAACTTGGAGATTATCTAGTCCAATTCCCTTGTTTTACCAAGGAGGTCAAAATAAGATAAGTAACTTATCCAGGGTTACCCAAGATAGGACATAGCAGAACTGAGATTTGAACTTCTGACTCTTAAGTCAGACATTCTTTCCACTGTGTTATGCTGCATTTAGAATACAATAGAATTCAAAATTTTAATTTTGTTTTCTAATATAATAATAAGCTGAACAATTTTTTTATAATTTATTTTATTTAAAAGACACACTGATACCACTGCAAGAAGTCATGTGAAACAGAGGAAAGTGTGCTGAACTTATATTTTAAGTCTAGCTCTGCTATTTATTACCTGTCTCACCTTAGACAACTCAGTTGACCTCTACATTGCTAAGTTTCCTCTAACTGTATAATAAAACATTTGGAATCATTGCCTACGATTTGAATGGAGCCATAACTACAAACAAAAAGCATCAGTTTGTCCTTTAGTGAATATTAGTGAAAAACAATATTGGGCTTCTTCAAATCTAAAAATTAAGAAGTATAATATGGTTTCCAGTAAATCCTATTTTCTGTTACCAGCAAGACCAGAGAAAGAATTCACTAGTGCCTCCTCCTGGTTTCTCACTGTCACCATCTTCCCTTCTCTAGCTTAAAATAAACAAAATGTTCATTCTTCAAGTGTACAAAGATCTAGTTAACTTATCCCAATCCATTGTCCACCCAATGCAAGGAATTTAAGCTATTTTTTTTTAAGGCTCTCTTGTCCTTTCTTTCTGATATGTTTTTCCAAGCTATGTCTGGAGTTGTCAGGCTTCTTCTTCCTAGACTGGTTGCTGGGTCATTTCTTTGATGTGCTAAGTTCAAGGACTCCATTAAGTGTCTCAAGAATTTGCTTCTCTCTGTAACTGTAGCTTCAGTATGGAAGCCCCGAGGCTGGCCAAGTAACATGACCTCCCTCCAAGGAGCCAGTAGAGTGTTTCTAAGGTTTCTAGCCTATGATGAATCTTCCTCTGATGGTGACCTTGTCTCATGCCTACTGTCCTAGACAGGCATCTGGATAAATTCCTCTCTGGAGACTAAATGACCTGTGACCATGGAGAGAAGTCTCCATTCATCCTCCTTTGAGTCTAAGACTGTCATGTTGTTCCCAACATGGGATAGGCTCTCAGAATGAATTTTTTTTCCTGTTCTGATTTCACACATCCTGACAGATGGTCTCTGCTTACAATTCACAAGCAGAGGTAAGTTGACAAAAACACCCTGTGGGCCACAGGACACTAAATGTCTTGGCCCTGGGTATATTCAGCTACTTCCCTACTTTCAGGTTGCTTACCTGTCTCATGGCTAATTCCTATGCCAACACATACACACATACACAAATACACAAAATTTCATACACAACCTCTCACAATGGCAAAGGCTGGCATAACGGTAAAACAGGGCCAAATGATGATATATTTTACTTGAGTAGTAGCAACTGAGGCAATTAACCTATGGTTCAGGACCAATGTAGATGAGCTAAAATTCTGTATTCCATGAGAAGCCCACATTAATGCCAGTGCCTTTTCTCTGTTGTTTATCTCCAAATTATCCTTTATATATTGTTCATATGTAGTTGTTTTCATTTGGTCTCCTCCATTACATCATGAGCATCTTAATCAAAAAAAAAAAAAAGATCCAATTCTCAAGGATCTATGTCCCAAAAAGATATATACAGCTCAACTTGGAGATAATTTCAGAGGAAAGGGACTAGCATTGAGGAGGAACTGGGAAAGGCTTCTTATAGAAGGAGAGTTCTAGCTGGAACTTGAAGGAATCCAGAGAAGCCAGGAAGTAGTGATGAGGAGGGAGAGAATTCCAGGCATAGGTTGAAGATGCCCAGAGTCTGAAGATGGAACATCTAGTAGGAGAAAGAGTAAGGTGGCCTGTAACATTGGATCAAGGATCACATGGTGAGGAATAAGGCATAAGATTGAACAGGAATGAGAGGGCCAGGTTGCAAAGGGCTTCAGTTGCCAAAGGATTTTATAGTTGATATAGAGATGACCACTTATTGAATAGAAGGTCACATAATCAGACCTGTACTTTAGGAAGATTGGTTTGACAGCTGAGTGGAAGTGAGGGATGAGAAGAGGTTTTAGGTAGGAAACTCAACCAAAAGGCTACTGCAATAGTCCAGACATGAGTTGATGAGGGACTGGAAAAGCTGTGATCTCAATGACTACTCACATTCTTTCTCCTATTCAATTCTGATACCAATTCATTATTCACCTATAGTGTCAGTGCAAAAGAGAGAGACACACACACACACACACACACACACAAAGACAGAGAGAGAGAGGATAGATAGATAGAAAGGAAGGAAGGAAGGAAGGAAGGAAGGAAGGAAGGAAGGAAGGAAGGAAGGAAGGAAGGAAGGAAGGAAGGAAGGAAGGAAGGAAAGGGGAGAGGGAGGGAAGGAGGGAGGGAGGAAGGAAGGAAGGAAGGAAGGAAGGAAGGAAGGAAGGAAGGAAGGAAGGAAGGAAGGAAGGAAGGAAGGAAGGAAGGAAAGGGGAGAGGGAGGGAAGGAGGGAGGGAAGGAGGAAGGAAGGAAGGAAGGAAGGAAGGAAGGAAGGAAGGAAGGAAGGAAGGAAGGAAGGAAGGAAGGAAGGAAGGGAGGGATGTTGTTCATCCTTCATTTTCAAAGAGGACCAATGACATCATGAGATGATATCTTGACTTGCACATGAATTGGATTTAAGTGAAGCAGAGTTGCACTAAGTTGTCAGCCTCACTCTCTGAGTCATCAAAGTCCAGTGGCAAGACAAAAGTCAGAATAACTAGCAATTGCCTAGGATGCAGTGGATGGCCTTGGTGTCTTCAGTGTATATCCAAGCTCCAAGCACTCGACAGAACCAGTTTCAACCACCTTTATGGCCGTTGGAACAAACTGTTCTTATCTGCCCATCCCACCAAGGAAAGTCTTCACATGCTTGGGGTAGATATCCCCCTAAGGCCTGTTGGTTTCCTTCAGCCTGGTTTAGCTCCACCAGGGTGTGGCTACTGCATATGCTACAGCTTGGAACCACGGGGGAGAGATGGGTGACAGAGGACACCGGAAGTGAATGAATAGCCCCGAAAAAGAATTGGCAAGACCTCACACCAGAAGGGCTAGTCCTCCCTGAACACCTCATACACCCCAACAGATAGAAAGAGACAGACACAGTTGGACGAGCTTTTTGTCCTGTCCTAACTAAATGCTATAGTCTAGACAAAAGGAATTCTTTACCAATTAGTTTTTCCTGCATGTGTAGAAAAATCTTTTAGAGTGAATATAGACCTGATCTCACAGGTCCTGTGACATTCATAGGCTCAACTCAGTAGCACAACACCATCTACAAAAGGACTACCTCAAAGACAATCATCCATGGATGTCTTCCTTTTGGACTTAGGGTCTATTTGTCTTATGCCTTACCTGATATTAATAGCCAAAAGGTCATCAACCAAAGTTCTCTAATGCACTTTTCAAAGGTATTATTTATGATAATAATATATCCATTAGGAGGAAGGGATTTTTAGGTAGGATTCTGCTCTACTGAATCAACTAATTCTGTTTAGTATTTTTTCCCTCCCTTTTTCTGCAGGACTTGAAAGGCAGTATAATAAAACATATGGAAGGCTGACCTTGGAAGTCAGAAAGATATGGGTTCAGGCCAATGCAATACAAGGAGTGGTGAAATTAAAAGCTTTTTAACAGTCAACACCAATAAGCACAATGGGAACGTAAATCCTCTATATATCTCAGTCAATTAATTGTGTGATTGGGGAGAAATTCTTTGCCATGATCACCAAGATAGCATGCCTCAGTCTTTCTGACTCCAAGACCAGCCCTCTAGCTACTTA
The DNA here is from genome assembly GCA_028646595.1 of Phalanger gymnotis. Taxonomy (NCBI): domain Eukaryota; kingdom Metazoa; phylum Chordata; class Mammalia; order Diprotodontia; family Phalangeridae; genus Phalanger; species Phalanger gymnotis. Next base: position 313,487,018 of record CM053623.1, on the reverse strand, counting down.
ATTGACTCTCCAGTACAATACTACTTCAGAAAAGGGAAGAAAAAATAGATATCAAAACTTTTAATTTCATAATCCTAGAAACCATTTAACTTCCAACTATCATTCCTTCTCAACAGTTCACTATGCTCACTCCTTTTAGTGACAACCAAGGTAAAGATGAATGTCCTTTAAAAAGTATAACCATCTATGAATGTGGTGGAAGGTTTGTGGAAGGGGGAAAGAGCAATAGAAGGTTCAGCTGGGAGTGGGAGTGTGGAAGTTGTGACTGAGCATCAAAATTTTCTCACCACCCCCTAGAGAGATATAAAATATATGATTAGAGGACAAAAGACATTCCAGGCTGAGCTCCCAGAACTGCTTGAGTTATAGGTTAATAACCCAAGCTTAGATAGTTCCCTTCCTGAACCCAGCAGCAAAGTACAGTTTAAGACTTTGTAGTAGGTAAATAAGATGCTTCTTGATACACAATTTTTTTGTTTGTTTCTTGGTAATATAGTTTTTCTAGATAGTTTTTTTTAAGTACAGAAGGCATTGATGGTAGAGGATTCTCTTAGAATTATAAAACATTCACCGACAGAAGAATTTTATTCTACTTAATGGACTTATATAAATGGAAATCCAGCAATAAGCAACTAAACCAAAGCATGGTTCTTTTCATAGCTAATGTATATATGGAACTTTAAGATTTGCAAAATGTTTTCTATATGTTGTGTCCTTCGAGCCTCACAACAGCATTTTTGTGGTAGGTGCTATGATTATCCCCATTTTACACGTGAGGAAACTGCAGCTGAGAGAAATGGTGTGATTTGTCCAAGGTCACTCCACTAATATATGTCTCAGGTGGGATTTGAACTCAGATTTTCCTGACTCCAAGCCCAGCATTCTTCATCCATTGTGCCACTTAACTGCCCACAAGTTCTTTTGTCTGGGTTTGCTCTTATATTAAAAGGAAGAAAGAAGTTTGGGAAGAGTAAGAGCTACCAAAACTCACTTCCTTGAGACCAGATGAAAATTCAGAAAGGCTCATTCAGTCTAAAGGCAGCCTCTTTGTGGAGTTGGGAGTCATCCAAAGCACATGGAGGGTAGCAGCTAAAGTGGATGCGCTGCATTTAGGCATTCATAGGTTGGTTATAGGAGGGGTGGTAAAAAGATGGGGTATGAGAAGTGCTGTAGTTATATGAGAAACTAGCTATTGGTTTCCACAAGGGGAAGATGCTGATGACACAAAAATCTAATGATCCTTGCTCATCTCCAGCAGTCCTAGGACACTGCCTGAAGTTCAAATGCTTCCTAGGTCTGAATGAGTAAAGCAAGATTTCCTGGAAATAGCATTAGTTAAAACAATTCTCAAAGAACATTCTTTAAGAATTTTTAATGTGGAAGAACTGAAAGCTAGAAGTGATCCTGGAGACTGTCTAGGCCTGAGAATACAGGGTTTTAGAGCTCAGCAGTCATCTAACCAGGATGGTATGGTGGAAAGATCGTGAGATTCAGAAGTTAGGAGGCTTGGGTTAGGATCTAGTATTGGCTACAACAGCAATCACGACTGCACCAATTAATTTCTCTTACTATGCTTCCTCATGTTTAATGAAGATAATAATACCTGTGCTACCTACCTCCCAGGTTTGCTATAAGGAAAGTATTTTGTATATACCTTAAAGGGATAGGAACTCAACCTGTGATTTCACGGTAGAGAGAACTCCCTGAATAAACCCCTTCTACCAATGCAGGTCAGCAACATCTCTGCAACTAACAGTCTTAAGAGTCACTTAAAGCTAGAGATTTAAACCAAAGAATCTTCTGTCAAAGGTGGCTACTCTTTGTCAGTCATATCACAGCCCAAGGGCTCATCCCAGTCATATCTTTGGTTTTTTTTATTTTTAACTTATGGAATAAAATAAGCATTTCCATAACATAGTATAATAAAAAAAAGATGATGGCATATGAAACTGAAAATCTATTATATACAATTTAATATTCCTCTTAAATACATAATAAACTGAAGCACTGAGAAGTTAAATGATCTGTTTAGGGACACATAACCAGTGCTGTATACGTCAAAGGCAGAATTTAAACCCAGGTCTTTCTGGTTCCTGCAGGGTTAAGTGAAGCAGCTAGAGCACCAGGCCTGGAGTAAGGAAGACGTGAGTTCAAATCTGAACTTAGACACTTACTAGCTGTGTGGGCAAGTCGCTTAATCCTGTTTGCCTCAGTTTCATCATCTTATAAAATGAACTGGAAAGGGAAATGACAAATGCTCCGGTATCTTTGCCAAGAAAGCTCCAAGTGGGGTCACAAAGAATCATACGTGACTGAAACAGCTGAACAAACAATAACTTACTGGTTCAAAGGCTGCCAACTGACTCTTACTTTAAAGAGATATGTAAATGTGAGTTATTATATTTAGTTTGCCTCCTTATTAATAATTCTCTTATTTTGCAGAGGAGGAAACTGAGGCACATTGAAGCAAATTAATTTGCTTCATCATCCTATTAGTTAATACTTCTCTTTATCCCCAAAGCCCTAGACTAGCATTCAAAAGACCTCCTTCACTACTTACTAACCTGGTAACCTTGAGGAAAACACATTATAACTTTTTTTTTCCACAACTTAAAACTTTCACAGTGCTGCCAAAGTAATTTTCCTAATAAACTGGTCTGGTAACATCATTCATTAGGTCCACAAACAGTATTAAGTGCCAGTTTTGGGAGAGGCACACCACTGTGGTTCATCAGTCCTTTCAGAAGCAAGTCCAAACTCCTTAACCCGGCATTCAAGTTCTTCCAACCTGCCTTTTCCAGCCTTATCTCCTACTGTTCCTTTCCAGGTACTCTGATCTAGTTAAATCAAATGGACTCACTATTCTCAAAACTCATCTTGCTTTTTTCTTCTCTTTATGCCTTTGCTCATGCTGAGCCTGAAATCAGGAAGACCCTAGTTCAAATCCAGATTCACACACTTACTAACTGCGTAACCCTGGGCAAGTCACTTAACCTCTGTCTATCTCTCTGTAAAACAGGGATAATAATAGCACTGACTTCCAATCTTAAGGCACTACATCTTAAGGCTCCTACCTTACACTTCCACCTTTTTGAAAGCTTCTCACTTTTCACTATGTTGTTTTCAATGATTCCACAGCCAAAAATAGTTTCTTATTGATTTCTCTCATGTCTAATATTCTGGTTGTTCATTTCCTTGGCACATCCTCCAGGCTTTTGGTAAACTTTAAAGAAAAAAAGATTCAAATTGAAATATATTCCCCAAAATGTTGACAAGGCATAGCTCACAGAGTTTCCATCATCCAAGCTTTCGCACCTTTACATCTCATTTCTTCCTTAGTTGTACAAAGAACACAGCTTCGTCTTGACTTTTCTACTTGTATACCAGACTTAATACTAAGAATGAAATTTAAGAATATCTCAAAGAAGTTACAACAGTTGATACAAGACATTTTTACTTTTATCCCTAAGGAAAAGAAAATAGAGATAGTAGGATGAAATGTTTTCTTTCCAAGTAAAATATAATATTTTTATGACAACTGACATGCTTGGACCTTCCAGTCTTACAGTCAGAAAATATTGTCTTCAAATAAGCTCCCTTCCTTTCTGACACCAGGCCTAGCATCCTTTTTGTTGTTTAGTTTTTTTCAGTCACGTCTGACTCTTCATAACCGCTTTCTGAGAGTTTTCTTGGCAAAGATACTAGAGTGGTTTGCTATTTACTTCTCCAGCTCACTTTACAAATGAGAAAACTGAGGTAAACAGGATTAAGTGACTTGCAGCTAGTAAGTGTCTGAAGCATGATTTAAATTCGGGTCTTCCTGACGTCAGTCCAGACACTATTCACTGTGCCACCTAGCTGCCATCCCTAGATGAATGTTAATGAGAGAGCGTGTGGGTCCTAGGAACAGTCACATTGGTGATGTCACAGTCTCTTCTTGGAATTTTGAACCTGTGAAAATTATGAATATTCAGAAAATTGTCTTTAAATTTCCATAATGACGAGAGCAAGCAGGATAAAGCAGGTAAATAATGTTTACTGTAATCTCGAAATAATGTTAAAATGCAATCACTCCATCACATCATTCTCCAAGAATACATGGACAGGTAGGTGGCTCAGTGGACAGAATACTGGATTTGGAGTCAGGATGATCTGAGTTCAAATCTATCCTCAGACACATATGAGCTGTGTGACCCTGGGCAAGTCATTTAACCTCTGTCTACCCCAATTTCCTCATCTGTATAATGGGGATAATAACAGTACCTACCTCCCACAGTTGTTGTGAGGATGAGTTAATATTTTTAAAGTACTTTGCAACCTTAAGGCACTACGTAAATGCTAGCTATTATTACTGCTCTCATTATGATCAGCAGCAGCAGTATTATTATTATTAATAATTTCTTTGCTGAATTTAGTTCATCATTTCACTGGTCATGGGCCATGAACAATCCATTCTTTGACTTAAATAAAAGCTACGTTGACAACAACTGCAGGGGTTGGTTAGGATGGAACACTGAAAGGGTAAGGGATTTAGCCATGGCCACAGAAAGTACATGTCACAGGCAGACCTGGAGCCAGGTATTCCTGATGCCAAGGTCAGTTCTCTAGACATTATTCAAAGATGTCTCTTAGTATCTCCTATTTGACACTGGAGGGGCTCAAATCCCCTCCCTCACAGCTCCAGCACATCATCTCCTATGCAGTATATGCTACTGATAGCTTGTGAATGAATAAGTGAATTTTTTCAGAGTCATGGCAGAATATGAGGAATCTTACTGAGGCAATATGGCAAACTGGATAAGGAGTAGACCTTGAAGTTAGGAAGACCTGGATTCAAGTTTTGACTATCTGGGTGACCATGGACAAGGAAAGTATTTAATCTATGTCCTAGGCAAGTCTTTGAGTTTCATCTTTGGACAACTCTCCATACCAGGAGTTTTCTTCACCAAAGAAATCACAAGTACTGGGGGAAAAGAAGATGGAGAAGAAAGAGGGAAGGAGGAAGACTAAAAATTGCTGAGAAGTGAGCAGAAACTAACTTTGTCCCACTGAGGAAAGCCTATGAGGGGAGATAAAAAAAAAACTAGAAAGTATTATTTTAAGCAGATCCCCTAGGGTGTCATTTTTAACTTATTCCGTGATCCTTTCAAAATTTTGCTTTTTAAGCAGTTCCAAAAACAAACCCTATCAATAATCAGTACATGTGGTCATTGTCAACATGAAAACCCATGTTTAGCTAAAAATAGATTACTAATTAAGGGTATCTCATCTAAAGTTGCCTATTAGAACACTTACTACTTTTCATACTTAAAGGATCTTTTCTTTGTTGTGAGTTCACCCTCTGCCATCCCACCTCACAACCCCTCTATGCATGTGTCTATATGAGCTGCTGTGGCCGAGAATATTCATGGCATAGAAATCCAAAGTTTTAAAATAAAGGCATAGGTCACCTTAGCAGAAAATTAACATGAATAGTTTCTTAGTCATCCAGGCCTTTCTATCAGCATTGTAACAGAATTTTCCTACATATTATCTCCTCTAAATAGAATGAGGGCTCCTGAGGATAGGAATTGTCTCCTTTTTCTATGAGTGCTGAGCATTTGGTATATTGGTCGTTGTCCTCTGTTCTTGAGGAGGGACAAATTCTGCTATGTTGGAGTCAAGTTACAGTGTGTCCAACTGTGACTGGTCAGACCAACATGAACACGTAATGCTCTACCACAGGTCCGGCACAAATAGTCCATATGAACATTTGGGGTGGAGATGTCTCTAAATTTGCACATCTCACATTCCTTTTGAGCTACTGAAATTCTGTTTTGCTTATAGAGCACAGCACCTTCTTTGAAGCAGGCACACCATGCTGGGCAGTCCTTTGCCAGTATCTCCCATGTCAAGTAATCACTTCCAAAGTTCTTCAGAGAAAGATTGGAACATAGTGAGCTTAATAAATTGCTTTATTACTCACTGAAAATATAATAATAATTACTTGGTCAACAACAAAACACAATTTGAATGTTGTGCCAAAATTTTCTCGCATACTTAAAAAAGGTTTTGAAAATAGGGCTTGCATACTTTTAGAGAAGGTACACAATATTTTACAGACATGATTCTGAGTTTGATTTTTGTTTATTAGTTACATGGAGGAAAATGAGTTCTGGACTCCTTCCAACTATGACTGTCAAATGGGGTCACTCTGATATCTGTCCTCAGCATTCCCTGAGCTATTTTTCCCTTGACAATGATATTTCTAAAGTCAATGAACAGAAACTATCATGCTCAGAAAATAGAAATTCCAGATTTCTTAATCCCACTACTGCAAATGACCACCAAAATCCCTATACCTTTAGAAAGCCTATTGTATATAAACACATGCACACTATCAGAAGGATGTAAGTCTGTTCTTTATCCTGTCACTTGTGGTTGGAGACCATCTTGCCAGGTACGAAGTCAATCTTTTAAAATTAATTCTTTGAACCTAACACCAAGTTCTCTGGCTGAGACATATACTTACTCTAAGAACTGTGGTGGTACACTTATGCAATTTCAGTGAAACTACCTCAGGGCATATATTAATGCCAGTTTTCTAGTCCTCTGTAGTCTCCATGCCAGTACTGCACTAAGTATCTTACTGCCTTCCATTGCTCAGCTCCAGCTTCTTCAAAGAATCAGCCATACCCTGAAGTTGTTTGAACTACCTGTGATTACAGAAACACATGCGAGAGGGAGATCCTCCATCTCTTCAGTTCCCTGACTGGTTCTTTTGAGAAGAAACAACCAAAACCAGTTCCCAGAGTGAATAGCATTAGATGTGATCAGCAGATTTCTCAGTTCCTACAAGTCATTTAAACTTGCTACAAGCTATTTGAGGGCTTTTCACGATTATTCATTTGGGGGCTTTCTTTGTGTCCATTGTAAATGATTCCTTTTCCTTGAAAATGTTTCATGACTTGCCCAGGGTCACACAGCTACTAGGTGTCTGCAGCCAGATTTGAACTCAGGAAGATGAGTCTGCCTGACTCCAAGCCTGGCGTTCTATCTACTGTACCACCTAGATGCTCTTGATTCTAATTACTATAACTCTTTTCACCATCAATGAGGATTGTATTTTGTGAAATGGACCGATGAAAATAATACACTTTTTCATTTGTCACCTTCCATCTAAATATCTCAAACCACTTTGCAAACATTTTCCAAAGCCCTATAATATCGTCAGGTAACATGCCAGTTCAGAAACCATTAGGTGGTGGGAACTCTGGGGATACAAATACCAGCTAACAAGACAGTCCCTGCCCTCAAAGAGTTTACGTTCTTATAGGACAAGACAGTGTGTGTGTGTGTGTGTGTGTGTGTGTGTGTGTGTGTGTGTGTGTATCAAGAAGGATTGTTTCAGACACTGAAGTCAGAGAGAACAAGGATGGGAGTCATGGGCCAATTATTTATTTGCTGCCTCTATTAGGAATGTAGCATTGATTGGATCACTGTTCTCAGAGTTAGAAAACTAGAGTTGGACAGTCAGGATAAAGGAATGTGACTTGGTAGTGTGGTAGGCCTAAGACCAAGCAATAAGGGCAATGCTCTCCAGGGACCAAGGTCACATCATCGGGACCTACAATTCCAGACAGGGTCAAAGGTCGAGAAGTAGGCAACACGGTATGGAGATGTCACAGGAAACAAGGACAGGACTTTTAGTAAAATCTAGCCATGGCCAGAGAAGAGTACTTGACTGACAGGCCTGAGAATTTATTCATCCAGAGACTGAAGAAGACATAAAGGTATCTATTACAAGAAAAAGTGTTCAGTCAAACATTGTTCCCCAGAGTCTCTACATCCTACGAGTAACAAAGAGGCTCCAACCACACTCTGCTAAGCAAGGAAAGTACTTGTTTAAAAATTAACACAAATCAATTTAAGTCAACTTCATGGTTGCTGACTTAAGACCCTAAGAATCACCACAGTCTAAACCACTAGCACACAAGCTCTCCCTGAACCAAATAACTCTAACAACGACAAGAGAACGAAACAAGTTTTAGTCTTCCTGTTAATCTCAGGACAAAACAGAATTCTCTGCTTAAGCTATCATCTCAGGCTTAGCAATCTTACGAAGTACTTGAAATGGAATTGGATAAATAAACCTAGAAGCACTGACTCCCACACAGAGTCACTCACTCTTCTAAGAGACCTATCAAAGAACCCTCACCAAATGGAAGGAAAATTTCCCAAAGCTTTGGCACAATCACTACAAACTAAATCTTTTGCCTGTTACACAGAACTGTCAAAATTCCCAATATTAAAAGGCAATAAATTCCAGCATATGGGTGTTTCACTTTAAATGGCTTCAAAGCACACACATAAGCTCTTACAAATACACATAAGATTATTCTTGTTTGTAATGGCACAGCCTTCTAGGTAGCATGAATTGCATCATTCATTTTAGTCAATATTTCCGAGCATTTAAAATCACAGGAGAGGTAGTACGACCTCTTGAAGAAAGCTAGCCTCAGATTCTGGAAAATCCTGGTTCAATGAAGAAAAATTATACAAAAAAGAAAAAGAATGAAAGTATGAATAAGATATGATCATGGGTTCCAACATCACTTCTGACTCTTAATAACTTAGTGACCAAGGCCAGGTCATTCTACCACACTGGGTACCAGTTTCCTTATTGGTAATACAAGGATCATGATAGCTATAGTACTTGCCTCAAAAGATTGTTCTAAGGTATAAACGAGGTATGTACGTGTCTGTGAAGTACTTTACAAACTTTAAAATACTAGATACTTGTCAGCTCTCATTATCTATTTTTCAGTGTCATGATTATTATTATCGTCTACTGAACTCTTTTAGGATATCCAGAAGTCTTCTTATTAACCATAAAATTATTGAGGACATTAGAGTTGACCTTTAAAATATATGTGTATATATATACATACACACATACATACATATATATGTTTGTGTATGTACGTGTATATATGTAATAGATGTACATGCATAATCTATATAATAATATACAACACATGTGTAATGTGTATGTTATTTACTCGGTTCTAATAAACAGCCAATGCTAATTTATCCCTTTTTGTCAAGGTAACAATGGTCAGAGGCAGTGTGGAGGAATTAAGAGATGGAGAGCTGGCTTCAGAGTCATTAAGAGCTGGATGGATTCAAGTGGCAGCTAGTTGGTGCAGTGCATACAGCACTGGCCCTGGAATCAGGAGGACCTGAGTTCAAATTTGACTTCAGACACTTACTAGCTATGGGACCCTGGGCAAGTCACTTAACCCTGATTGCCTCCGAAAAAAATAAATAAATAAAAAGAGCCTGGTTCAAATCCTACCTCTGACACATACTAACTGTACCCTTAAGACTCCAAGACACAAAATTGACAATATTCATCGGGGGGGAGATTCTTTACCAGGACTACATGAATAAACTTTACCAGCTACACTAATGAAATCTCAGGTCCAAACCCAAAATTAGAATGATAAACTGAAGAATGAGAAACAAATGGCACATCTGATTCCAGTAATATCGCCCAATAAAGTACTTTATGATATCCTTATGGACAAAATGGAAAGACGTGGATGGGATGATAATTTAGTTAGGAGGATTCACAACTGAACAATTACAATCAGATAGTGCTGATTAATGACTATTAGTGGGTCCAGTAGTTCTGTCCTTTTAACACTTTTCTTACTTGGGTGGAGCATTGATGAGACACACCTAGGTGGATCAGCTAATACGCTAGACACAGAAAGAACATCTTAAAAGGTGTCTTTAAAAATGTAAATTTCATAAGGACAGGGATTGTTTTATTTTTATCTTTGTAACCCTAGCATCTAGCATGGCACCTCTTATAGGATAGATGCTTGATAAAGTTTTGTTAGGGACAGCAAGGTGGTTTGGTGGTTCAGTGGTTAGAGCACTGGGCTTGGAATCAGGAAGATTCTTCTTCCTGAGTTCAAATCTATCTTAAGACTTAACTTACTAGCTGTGTGACCCACAGCAAATCACTTTACCATCTGCCTCAGTTTCCTCATCTGTAAAATAAACTGGAGAAGGAAGTTTCAAATCACTACGGTATCTTTGCCAAAAAAAAAACCACAAATGGGGTCATAAATAGCCGGACATGACTGAAACAACACAACAACGATAAAAGTTTTGTTGGCTGATTTACAGACTCAAGTGATATAACATCACCAGATCATCAGAAGAGCTAAATCAAAAAATAGGGGTCAGTGTGAATTCCCACACTTTTTAAAAATGAATTGCACAAGTACAAAAAAAGAATGACATTGCTGGTCATCTGTGTGACTACAAGTTCCATGTGAACCAGGAATGTGATAAAGCTGCCCAAAAAACTGATACGATGTTAGCTATCCTGCATTAATAAAGGCAGCAAAAGAGCATAGTGGGTAGAATGTAGGGCCTGGTGTCAGGAAGATTGGGTTTGAATCTAGTCTCAGATGTTGACAAGCTGTGTGACCCTTAATCTCTCTCAACCTCAGTTTCCTCATCTATAAAACAAGGATACTAAGAGAACCTACCTCACAGGGTGGTAAGGATCAAATGAGAGAATATTTGTAAAGTACTTCGTAAATATTAAAACTCTATATAAATTAATTATTATTATGATTGTTGTCCAGTCTCCAGTCCTGTCCAACACTTCATGGCCCCATTTGGGATTTCCTTGGCAAAGATACTGGAGTGGTTTGTCATTTTCTTCTCCAGCTCATTTCATAGATGAGGAAACCAAGGCAAACAGGGTTAAGTGACTTGCCCAGGGTCACACAGCTAGTGAGGGGCCGCATTTGAACTCAGGTCTTCTTTACCCTGGACCAGGCACTCTAACCACTCACTGTACTACCTAACTGTCCCATTATTACAATTACATTACTGTCTAAAAAAAGGAGGTCCATTATTCTCTATCCTGGTCAGACTACACCTGGAGTACTACATTCAGTTTGAGCTCTTAAACATTAGATGGACACAGCTAAGCTAAAAAATATGGGGAATATGGAAAACAGCATAAGGGGAGAGAGGAGAGTGAAGGGATAGGAGAAAGTTTTAGAACCCATTCCATGTAAGAGAGAAGGGAGTAAGTAAGGCTAATAATTTCCATTTAGCTAGCATCATCTTTGTATCTCAGGTCATATTTCAATTTTTAATCAACCAATCAACAATATAATAAGTTTCATAGGGTTCACAGCAGGGAAGAACCTTATATTTGCTGAGGACCTACTATGTATTGGGAAGGCACAGAACAAAGTACTAATTATAAGGGAGACCAAGCTTAATGGTCAAGAGTTTATAGGATGGGAACAACATGGACAATATATATTATGTTAGCACTCAATGGGTTGGCCATTGGGTATAAAATGTGGTCCTTACCCTCAAAGAACTTATAGTCCAGTTAGAGAGAAAAAACAAAGTCATCTGAAAAATGAAATAAATCCAGACAATATAGGAATTCTGAAGACAGAATCAACATACTTGAAATCTATTCATAACTCTGAGGCACTCTTAATTTGGTGAAGAGAATCATGTAACTGAACTTATGAAGAAGCGGCCCCCTAATTCATTAAAGCCATGAATATGGACAAATATAACAAAATGCTTGAGAGAAACAGACAGTACTACAAGGCTGATGGTTGTAGCCAACACACTACTATACTCCCTAGCATAAACTCTATTACTTCTCACCTTGACTACCATATTAGCTCCTAATAATTCCCCCTGCTACAATTAGCTATGGACAGCTAGGCGGTACAGTGGATAGAACACTGGGCTTGCAATCAGAAAGGTTCATATTCATGAGTTCAAATCCCGCCTGAGATTCTTACTAACTGTGTGACCCTGGGAAAGTCATTTAACAATTCCTCCTTTGTAAGATGAGTTGGAGAAGGAGATGGCAAACGATCCTAATGTTAAAACCCCAAATGAGGTCACAAAGAGTACAAACAACAGTTAACTATGCTTCATCATGGCATTCCTTTGTTCCAAAACCTTCAGTAGCTCACCATTGCCTATAGGATAAAATAGAAATTCCTTAGCAAATACATTTAAGATACTTCCTTTCATATACTCTTTCTTCTAACCAAAGTGATCTACCCACTGCTCTTCAGTCTCCTCCTGCTCTACCCCATCTCTTATCAGAATGCCTAGAATGCATTCCCTCCAAATCCTTACCTACAGATATCTGTCACTCTCTTCAACGCCTTGCTCAGGTGCCGCCTTCTTCAAGAAGTTTAATCTTCACAAATAAAAATTATCTTTCCCTCAGCGTACTATCTTATAGTATTTTATCTTTGCTTTTATCAGATTCTACCCTGTATTATGTCTATAGAGGTGTGTATCTCCTCTGTTATCCTGGCTGCTCCTTGAGTGTAGGAGGACTGCATCATTTTTATAACTTTGCACCTAGCACAGAGTCTTAAACTTAGTGGGAGTTTAATAAAATTTAATTATTTCCCTTAGCGATGTATATATGTATATATACACACATATATGTGTATATATGCACAAATACATATATATTCATGTATGTATGTGTATATATGTATGTGTACAACACACACACACACACAGCAATGAATGACCTGGAGTGGAAAGAGAGCTGGCCTCAGAATGAGAAAGACCTACACTGCCTTTGACACCTACTGGCTCTATGATGCCAGGTCAGGTGATTTAACTTATCCATGCTCTAGGCAAATCTCTAGGGACCTAAGTTGGGGAGAAGGTAATGACCCACATTGGTTGAGGAAATTCCTCCTAAGAAGCTTCCTACACCAATGAAATCGCAGGTCCATTCTCCATCACAAGTGAAAAATTAAAAATTTTCACATGATTACAGAACGCTAAGATTAGAAAGGGAGTCTAGGAGTCATCTAACTCAACCCCGTGATATTATATATGAGAAATATGAGGCCAAGAGAAAGAAAGTGATTTACCCAAGGTCACACAGCTGGTAAGTAGCAAAAACAAAACTGAAACCTAGGTCTTCCACCTCCCATTTCAACACTCTCTTCACTGCTATACCAATGCTGTACCAAGTTGCATCCCTTGTGCTAAAAATATGACTATCTCAATATCAGACTCTAGTGATGAACAGTACATCAGAGTGATAGGGACTTGTGATTTCATTGGTATAAAGAACTCCTATGTAAAGAAATTTCATCTACCAAGACATGTTGATGTATATATATGTATATGTGAGTGTGTATGTGTGTATATATGTATGTGTATGTATATATATATATATATATATAGAGAGAGAGAGAGAGAGAGAGAGAGAGAGAGAGAGAGCAGACATAGGGTGAGTTGAAGATGAATAAGGGATGAGAGAGGAATATATTGAGAGAGGGAGATAGGGAGAGATAGAATGGGGTACATTATCTCGCATATAAGTGGCAAGAAAAAGCAGTTCTGTAAGAAGAGAAGAGAAGGCAGGTGAGGGGGAATGAATGAATCTTGCCCTCATCAGATTTGACTTGAAGAAGGAATACCATTCATACTCAGTTGGGTATCTTACCCCACAGGAAAGGAGGAGGAAGAAGATAAAAAAGGGTGGATGATAGAAGCGGGGCAGATGGGGGTGGAGGTAATCCAAAACAAACACTTTCAAAAAGGGACAGGGTCAAGGGAGAAAATTCAATAAAGGGGGATAGGTTAGGAAGAAGCAAAATATAGTTAGTCTTTCACAACATAAGTGTTGTGGAAGTGTTATATATAATGATACGCATGTGGCCCATGTTGAATTGCTTGACTTCTTAGGGAGAATGGGTGGGAAGGGAAGAGGGGAGAGAATTTGGAACTCAAAGTCTTAAAAAATAGATATTCAAAAACAAAAAAAAAAAGTTTTTGCAGGCAACAAGAAAATAAGATACACAGGCAATGGGGCATAGAAATTTATCTTGCCCTACAAGGAAGGAAAGGAAAAGGGGATTGGAGGGTAGTGGGGTGACATAGAGGAGGGCAGACTGGAGAACAAGGCAACCAAAATATAGGCCATCTTGGAGTGGGGGGGAGCGTAGAAATGGGGAGAAAATTTGTAATTCGAACTCCTGTGAAAATCAATGCTGAAAACTAAATATATTAAATAAAATTTATTAAAAAAAATTTAAAAAAGACAGATTGACACCTTCTCTGCAACCTTAGCTGAAAATATCTCCTATGCAAGTTTACAAAGCCAGTATATGTGTCAAAAGTAGGACCTGAATGTAGGTTTTCCTGGCTTTGAGGTAAGTTATCTGTCTACCATACCACAATGCCTCTCTATCACATCTAACCAAGCTGATAGTTATTAACCCTCCCCAAAGGCATCCATTTGTGCTTAAAGTGATAAGCTCTTTTTAGGTCTACATACTGTAGTCTGGAGACCCCTCACTGCCTATCTCAGGCCTCCAAGCAACACTAATGGTTTTGTTACTATTGACCCAGAGCTGTCTTAGCGCCATTCTCAGAGATCTAATATTACCACTCCTTCTACCCATTCAGCCCCCTACAGCTGCTTTCCTTTTACCTCCAGAGATGACATGTTTCTCACACGTAGTTAATTTTAACATCGAGCTAAGAGCTTGTAAAGTTCAGAGGCAGCTGATCCGTTATAAAGGACGTCATTAGCCTTTGTGGCATCGAATAAAAACATTACCTTGGAAGCAGTAAATTTTCAACCACTTTATGTCCACAGAGTTTAGCTCTCTGCTTCTCTTTACTCCGCCTTCTTTCCATGCATATCATTCCTTTATTAAGCCATAAAAGCTTTTCTAACAGGAAGAACTGCTTCAGGACCCATTTCCTGTTTATGGCCAAAATTGGTATTTGCTTTTTCTTATTGCTAATTTTTGTTCCCTTTTCTACAACCTTGTTGCAGAGAAAGAATGTCAATGGGAGGAAGAAAGAAGAAAAAAGAAGTCCAAGAAGAAGAAAAGCAGTCCAGAGGATCAGAGATTAATTGAAGAAATTTAGAGTTAAAAGCTTTCTGTTCTAAGACCTCAAAGCTGGAAATATTCTCCACTTTGGAGAGGATGGACACCAAAGTTTCCATCTGGAGTCACTAAAATGAAGGGATGCCAAGATGATAGAAGAAGCTATTCGCTGATGAGACTGAATCCAGACATAACTGCAATAATCATTAGCAAACTGCATCCTGGGAAGTAATCTTGGCACCTTCTTTATGAACCCATTTCATAGCCTGGAGAATGATAATGCTCATAGTAATAAGATTGTAACCAGAGATGAAGGGTCCAAGAAGTCATATGAATTGCCATTTCCAAAGAATAGAGAAAGGAAAATTTTCATTCACTATTTTTTATTGAAATTGGTAAGGAATTTTAATCATCAATTCAGAACTAAAGGAAATGATGGTTTATTTGTTTGACTTCTGAAATGGATGCGGAAAAAATAATTCAATTTATTTAGAGGAATTTTATAATTCTATTAAAATAGACTTTGAAGAAGGAACTGTGGCCATTACGTCATACTATTTCCTTAAAAAAAACAATTAAGTCTTCCCATCTTGCCCACACATGAAAATTCACATACTACTCATGGGCCTGATCCCACTATTAATTGGCACAGAAGCCTTGACTTGCTCTATTTCCTTCCTGGGCACTGGTTTGCCCCTCCTTAGAGGGCCTGACCACCCCTTACTGGGAATGGCAGGAAGAAAGGAGGGGTTCACTATATTGTTACCGGATTTTTTGTGAACACCTGATCAGCTTTAGTCCTACTACAACTTAGAACTTCCCTCAAGGGATCCACCAGCCTCAGCCTCGCCTAGTCACTGGGATCGCAGGCATGCCAATACACCCAGAAATCATAATACTCTCTATGTGAGTGGGGTGGAGAACTTGTACTCCCCATTCTCTGCAGCCAGGTGTTTTAATAGATCAAAATTATACCCAAGCGAGTTAGTTACACAGTGAAAATGCTGTTTGTCTATCTATGGCTGCATCTAATCTCTATTCCCTCTTTATACTCTGTTAATCAGCATCATATAAACAACCAGGAAAGTGCTTCCTACTGTGTTCTTTTCCCTCAAAAGCTATCACAGAACCCCAGCAGCCAATACCCAAAAGAAATCCCTACCATAACAGATCCGACAAGTGATTATTCTATTTAAAGGCCTCCAATGAAGACTGCCCATTATCTCTCAAGGCAGCCTATTCTACTTTCAGACAACCCCAATTAGAACTCTTTTTTCTAAATATCAAGTAAAAATTGACCTCTTGCAACTTTCACCCATCATTCCTAGTTCTGGCCTCTGGGAAGAAATAGAATATCCTAATGCAACTTCTACATTACAATCCTACAGATGTAGCATGATCTCAACTTCATGAATTATAGGTATTTAATTCATATGATATTCAGAATTTTTTGTCCTCCCTGCCGAAGGGTTTTTAGGGATCTAAAGTAAGTGACCCAAAGTGCCTAACTAATAAGATAAGGCACAGAGAAAGATAATCCAGTGAGTGCTAACACAGTACAGATTTTATTGCCCACATTGTCCCCATGCTGTAAACTTGCTTAACCATCAAGACAATTTTTTTTCTTTTAAACAGTATTGTATTTTTCCAATTACCTGTGAAGACAATTTTTAATATTCCTTTTTATGTAAAATTTTGAGTTTCAAATTTTCTCTTTTCCTCCCTCGCCCCTCCCTAAGATGGTAAGCAATTTGATAAAAGTTTTATATGTGCAATAATGTAAAACATATTTCTACTTAGTCATGCTGCAAAAGAAATAATAGAACAGAGGAAAAAAAACAAGAAAAAAGAAAGAGAAAATAGTATGCTTCAATCTGTATTCACACTCCATCAGTGCTTTCTCTGGATATGAATGGCATTTTCTACTGTGAGTCTTTTGGACTTATCTTAAATTGTTGTGTTGCTGAGAAGTAGTTGATCATCACACAATGTTGATAATACTGTATACAATGTTCTCCTGGTTCAGCTCACTTCACTTTGCATCCGTACATTTAGGTTTTTTCCAGGTTTTTCTGAAATCTGCCTGCTCATCATTTCTTATAGCATAACAGTATTCCATTACATTCATATACCACAACTTGTTCAGCCATTCCCCAATTGATGGGCATCCCCTCAATTTCCAATTCTTCACCACCACAAGAAGAGTCAAGCCAAGTTTAAAGAAGGTGGTTCTAATACAACAAAGATGTGATCCATGGTGCAGAGTCACCTGAGAATCTGAACTCACATAAATCAGATCCAATTATAGGAGATTACAGGAGCACCATTATCTCTCTGACTAGTTGTCCTCACCTGGAGTTATTTTAGGAGATGTTAAAAGTATAGCTCAGGTACAGCTTACATGTTTTCCCAAAAGGTAAGTAACTGGAGCCCTGAGCTCCTCTATGAACACTAAAGGTAGCACAAGAGAGTTAGCTCTGGGGCAGACTTTATTTTACTCCATAGAAATATAGAAGATGCAAAGGACTCAAAAGGGCTTAAAACAGTTACAGAAACACACAAGGACTCAAATAACCCATTATCACCCTCTGAAAGGGAACTAATTTGAAGTTGCTATCAAGGCAACCTTTCAACATTCCTCTTTCCTGCAGAGGCCTACATAGTCTCCTTATAACCTGTGATGTTATATTGTGGTTTATATTCCCTTCCCCAAAAAAGTTAGACATACTTTGGAAACTGCTAAACAGTCTATATTCTATGTCTCCAGTTCTGCTCATTTCACTGCCTTTTGATTTCATCACTTTACTGAAATTGTTCTCTCCAAAGTTACCAATGAATTTTTTTGTGGGGAGGGGGGGAGGCAATCAGGGTTAAATGACTTACCCAGGGTCACACAGCTAGTAAGTGTCAAATATCTGAGGTCACATTTGAACTCAGGTCCCCCTGACTCCAGAGCCGGTTCTCTATCTACTCTATCTAGCTGCCCCTCAATGATATCTTAATTTAAAAATCAAATGGTCTTTTTTCAGTCTTTATCCTTTATCTCCTTGCAGCATTTGACATTGTTGATCTCTCTCTTCTCCTGGATTCTCTCTCATCTCTGGGTTTTCTTAACTCTTCTCTTAGTTTTCCTCCCATGTGTCCAACCACTCCACAGTCTCCTCGATTATAACTCCATCAATGGCATGGTCACTGACTGGGCATATGCCCCAAGGTTCTATCCTAGACCACTTCTTT
The DNA here is from genome assembly GCA_028646595.1 of Phalanger gymnotis. Classification (NCBI taxonomy): domain Eukaryota; kingdom Metazoa; phylum Chordata; class Mammalia; order Diprotodontia; family Phalangeridae; genus Phalanger; species Phalanger gymnotis. Next base: position 313,468,854 of record CM053623.1, on the reverse strand, counting down.
CTTTACTCTACACTGTCTCACTTGGTGATCCCATCAACTCCCACGGTTTCAATTATCATCTCTATTACATATCTCTATGTATTATATGTCTCTATTATATTTATAGCACATACCTTATATATATGTACATATATATATATATTACATATATCTAATATATGTTAGATATCTCTATTACATATCTCTGTTCCATATACCCATCCCTGGTCTCTCTCCTGAGCTGCAGTCCAGCATCACCAACTGTCTTACAGAAATTTTAAAAAACTGGCTGTCCCATTGGCATCTCAAACTCAACATGTCCAAAATAAATTTCATTACCTTTACCCAAAAACTCTCTCCTCTTTCACACTTCCTTGTTACTGTCGCAGGTAACACCAACCTTTCAGTCACTCAGACTCAACGCTTCAGTTTGACTCCTCACTTTCACTCACCACACATATCAGTTGCCAAATCTCAACATTTCTATCTTCTTATTTCCTGCACATGTCCCCTCTCCTTTCCCACATTTATTTTGCTAGCTTGGGCTCTCATCAATTCTCCTCTGGACAATTACAATTCCCTTTTAATTGGTCTCCCCATCTCAAGTCTTTCCTGATTTCATTCCATCCTCCATTCAGTTATCAAAATGATTTTCCTAAAGCGTAGGTCTGACCACATCATCCCACTACTCAACAAACTCTAATGTTCTCTACTGCCTCCAGAAACAAAAATGAAATCATCTTTAGGGCATTTGAAGCTTTTCACATTAGACACACACACACGCACAAATACATACAGTTAGGTACAGGCAAAAATTTCAATCATTAGAGAATAGAAGGGAAAGGGGGAGAAGGGAGACAGCAGGTAAGAGGTGAAATAAAGGAGGAATTAATTGCTAACAAAACAAACTCTAGGGTGTGCAAAAATTATTGTAGCAGCTCTTTCTATAGGGGCAAAGAAATTGAAACCAAGAGGGCACTTATCAATTGGGAATGACTAAACAAGTTGTAAATATGAATATGATAGAATACTATTGTGCTGTAAGAAGTGATGAAGAGGATGGTTTCAGAGAAACTTGGGAAGGCTTATATGAACTGATGCAAAGTGAGAGCAGAACCAGGACAATTTATGCAATGACAAAAAATATTGTAAAGACGGACAACTTTGAAAGATGTATAAATTCTGGTAAATGCAATGATGAGCCATGATTCCAAAGGACTCATGATAAAACATTCTACTCCCCTTCTCATAAAGAGCTAATGGAGTCAGAGCACAGAATATGATATTGTTTTGGACATGACCAATGTAGGTATTTGTTTGACTGACAATATATGTTTGTAAAAGGAATTTTGCTTCCCTTTCTTTCTCGAGGAGGGGGATAGGAGGGAGAGAAAGCGGATGCTCGTTGATTCACATTTAATTTTTTTTTAAGATAAGTAGGAGGGCACAATCAAGGCTTTGAAGAATCTGATGAGTACTCTGATCTACTTTCAATCCTTCCTCAGGAACAAGTGATGATAGATCCCATCCCCCTGCATTCCTTTATTCACAAGCTTGAGACAGGAGTGCAAATGGCCCACTCCACCCCTATTCTGTTCTTACAAGAGTCTGAGAATTTAAGGATTTCCCCTTCTTGATTGAAGATTTGGGAGAAGACTGAAAAAGAAGTGGGAGGGGGGAAGGAGTGTACTAGGAGTAAATAGTGATGACTATCTCCATGGAAGAGCATTTTGTCTGTTTTACTTTTCACTTTATTCTACATACAATATGATCTCAACACAAAAAAATAAATCTCTTCTTAATCTGAGCCCTTTAGCTCTTTTTATAATTTACTCAGAAGGAGTTAGTGTGGCTCAATGCATAGAGTATCAGGCCTGGAGTCAGAAAGACTCATGTTTCTGAGTTCAAATCTGGCCTCGGACACTTACTAGTTGTGTGACCTTGGGCAAGTCACTTAATCCAGTTTGCTTCATCTTCCTCATCAGCAAAATGAGTTGGAGAAGGAAATAGCAAACCACTCCAGTATCTTTGCCAAGAAATCCCCAAATAGGGTCATGAAAAGTCAGACACAACTGAATAACAGCAAAGCCTTGCAGGGCTGCTGTGTTGAAGATCCAATGACACTGAGGATTAAATGAGATAATATTTGTAAGGGACTTAAGTGCCTGCATATAGGAGTAAAGCCTTATTTCTTTCCCCCTCTCCACTGCCCTCCCAAGCATTCTACAATCCAGAAATACTGACCTACTTGTTCCTCTTGGATCTCCATCTCCATCTCCTATCACAATGTCTTTGCACGGACTGTGCCCCATGACTGGAATGGGCTCCCTCTTCATCTCTGCTCCTTAAAATCTCAACCTTTCTTTAAGACTCAGTTCACATGCTACTTTCTGAAGAAGGTCTTTACCAGTCCCTCTAGATGTTGATGCCTTCCTTTTCAAGGGAAAATGGGCACGTAGAAATCTATCTTTGCTACAGGCTTCTACAGGAAATTTTTCAATGACTTGGCTGCCACTCTCTCTTCAGCTGGGAGGCTATCTCCTCAAGAGCTAGGAAATTCCACTTTGAGGGATTCTGGCTTTTGACCTGAACTCAGAAGCTCTGAGGAACACAACTAACTTCTATATGCTCCCACCCCTGAAGCCATTCCAATTGATTGGTGGAGAAAAATGTGCAGACATAGATTTCCCATCTATTCTCTCCCCTCAAATGCAGGTTCACTGTTCTGTGTGCTAGTCTGTCTCTTCAATGTCCAAGAGAAGGATCATGATGGTCTGTCACCTCATTTTCATAGATCACAAAGAGGGGACTGACAAAGATCTGGATCTCAGTCAACTAACCAACAAGGGAACCTGTGTCTTCTCAGAAAGCACCTTCATTCCACAGTGAAGTGTCCCTCAAATGTTTCCTAAAGACCATGCCTCATAATTTCATCAGGTTTATTAGAGAAACTAATCAAACTGACTGGGGATTTCCCAATCAAACCCCACTACATACAGGCATACATACATAAACACACATATATAAAGGGCTGACCGAATGAAAGCCAGAGCAATTTAACATATGGTTGAAAAATGAGAGCATTGCTTTCGATAACAACTGTGTCTCCTCGATTTTGTCTCTGTGAGAGATGCAAACATCCCCAAGACCATGTCATTTTGGAGGGAGTGAGTCACTGTTCATGGAATTATAGATTTAGACCTTACGTGTTAACTAGCAGACATTTTACAGATAAGGAAAGTGAGGCACAGAGGTTAAGTGCCTGAGGTCACCAAAGTACTAAATAGCAGAGCTAGATTTCAAACCCAGGTCCTCCAACTCACAATCGAAGGTTCTTTTCACTGAAGCATGCTTCTTTTTATTGTTTAGGCTTGAACTTTAAGTGGGACTTCATCAAGAATTGCTCTGTAACTCATACTACCTACATTTTCTTTGGGAGTATCAGAGTATAGTTTGTGCTTAAGATACGTAGTGATGACTGTGGGTAACACAGATAACAGGTGGATAAATGGGCTTCAATGCTCCTGCAAGCAGGTTGCATCTAGGAATCTTTAAATTCTGGAATTTAGAATCTAAATTTAGAATCCAAAAATCTAGAAAGCATCCACGCCTGGCAGAATACAACAGTACAGTCTTGATAAATGCTGGTCGAATCGAATTGGTTTCTAGATTTTCTGATTTACATAATGCTCTTCAGGTAAGCAGAAAAAACAGTGTTAAATCACTAGGTGTCCCCAGCTCAACCACTCCATTGCTCTCCCTTCATGACTGGGAATTCCAAACATTCTGAAATAGATTAAAGGTATTACCAGCCTACAAGGTAGAAGAAGAGAATATTTCACTACTTGAATGGACATCAATAAGATCACAGACCGATTTATATAGATCACAACCTAACTATAGCTTCTACTTTTCGTTTTTTTAAATAAGGTTTTAATTGATATTTTCTGTTCCTTACATCATCATGGTTATCCCATGCAACCACTCCCTCCCAGAAAGCCACCTCATATGACATAGTGTTTTTTAAAGGGGAAAGAAGTCAGCACAACTGATTGATACACTGAAAAAGTCCAAAAATTTGTGCAATGTGTAACACCTGTGGACCTCCTGACTCCAGTAAGGTGGGTTGGGGGTATCTTCTCATTTCTCTTCATTCAAGTTGATTGATGTTTATAATTTTGGTTTTCTTTTTTCATTTTTTATGTATTGTTCTTTTCATTTACATTGTTGTAGTCATTACATGCATTATTTTCTTGGCTCTGCTTATTTCACTCTACCTCAGTTCATATAGATCCTTCCATGTTTCTCTGTATTCATCACACACATCATTTCTTACAAAACAGTAATATTCCATTACATTCATGGGCCATGATTTGTTTAGCCATCCTCAAACTGATAGGCATTTACTCTTTTTTCTCTTGGCTATCACCATCTATAGCTTCTTATCCTGGGTGATTCTCACGTGTATCCTCCCATCAATCCTCCGAAGAAAAGCTTCCCATTGTAGCAGAGATTTTCCCATACACACAAGGGTTCTTAACCTTTTCTGTATCATGGACCCTTTCAGTAGTCAGGAGAATGAAGGCCTAAGGTCTTTTTCTCAGAATAATATTTTAAATGCATAAAATAAACATAGGGAATTATAAAGGAAAACAAAAGTTAGTGAATATAAGGTACAATCTTTTCCCCACACAGGTTCAGAGACTCACTGAAATCTCTCCCAGGTTAAGAATCCCTTCTCCAGAACAATAGGATAGAAATCTAATAATAATAGCTTATATTTCTACCACACAACTTTGGTGTTACAAAGAGTTTTATATCTGTTACTTCATTTGAACCTCCCAACATTCCTATCAGAAGGCAAAGGAGGCAAGAATTACTAGCCCCAAGATGTTCAATGATTTACTTGTGTGATACAGACAAATATCAGGTCTTACTCTTCATCACCATCAAGCATGAAATTGTTTTTCAATATTTTAAGGAACTTTTTCATCACTCATGTTTCCTAGGGGCTTCTGTCAGTTCTGATTTGAGCCTACACAGCATGAGAGAAATGAGAGGGTTTTCTCTGTAGCCTGAGACTGGGAAGTATTGGAAGCTGCCCAAGAGACTTTGTTCTCATGAGATTCTCATCCTAATTTCTTGATCAAGGATGTTTGGATAAGTATCTGAAGTTTGGAGAGTCTGTTCCAACCACTAGACCTTTTGAAGTTCACCCATCACTAATACATCCTGACTGTCTTTGATGTGTGTAATTAATACAGGTTTAAACGGATGTTTATATTCTGAAAATTGCTAAATATACACGCACTTTGTGCACTTGCCCTTACAGGAGTGTTAGAAATAGGACATTTTCTTTGAGCACTGATCAGAGTTGATGATGACGTGTCTCCCTATTTAATGGCAGTCACATCTCAATTTGTTTTTTAAAGGAGGATATCTTCTACCACTTTTAGGGTTTCTTTTTTCCATGAGTTAAATATTGTGGTCCTGTTTTTCCTCTTGAGTTGAAACAGGTCTTCCATTTAGGAAAGAAAAAAAACAGCAGAGATGAGACCTAGAAACATACAATGGATAAGAATTTCTCCTCTGGCCACCAGTGCTCATGATGAGGTTAAAAGGCTCCCTTCATGTCCATCCAGAGGATGGGATTCAAACAAAGAACAATGTTTGCTCAGATAAGACAAGGATTCCATCAAGGAAAATAAGAAGGGAAGATAGAAGAGGAGGGGGAGAGTCTCAAAGGTATAGTATTCCCAACAGGTAAACATCTTGGTTTGCTTCACAATGGGTAAGGAAGGAATCCATTGTTTGTTATGTTTCCAACTATCAGCGCACTGATTAAAGTCTGAAGTGCTTTATTTTCCTTTTGGTCTGACTAGGAGGAAAGGCCAAAGAGAGGAATCTGAGGTCACTCTTCCTAATAAAAACCTTTCTGCTTACAAGGGTTATGACTGGAGATGAGGCGAGCAGCTGGGTTCAAGATGCTACTCTTTAATTCATCCATCTAAGTGGGATGATTCTTGCCTAAAGGGTAGAAAGCAGAAATAAACCAAATGGGTGGGGAAAACAAAGAGTAACAAATCACTATCTATATTGCCTGGGAATACTTATTAGGTTGTGGGCTAACAGGAACTATACAGATTATCTGCCTAGGGTCCACGGATTTTTTTTCTTACTTTGATGACTGTATTTCAAAATAATTGGTTTCTTTTGTAAATTTATGCATTTTATTGTAGGCAGTTAAAAGCATTATTCTTAGGAGTCAACCTGTCAAAGGGATCTTCAGTAAAGAAAAGGTTAAGAAACCCTGGTCTAATGTAATCTCCACATTTGACAGATAAAGAATTTAAGGCCCACATAGTGACCCACTGGGGGTCACACTGGGAATAGGAAGCAGTGCTACCATTGAAACCCAGTTCACCTTGTTCCAATCCAGAGTTCCTTCCAATTCACTCTGCTGCCTCAATTCCATTCCAAAGATCCATGAATTAATTAATGTGGATATACTGTCCACTAACACAGCACCCAAACTGTCTTTGCCATAGAAAATCTCTTCACAACAGAGCCTCTTCCTACCTCTCCAACCGTCTTTCATATTACTGCCCTACACATACTTTTTAATCCCACCATAGTGGGCTACTTATTATTCATTCCATACACCCAACCAATTTTGTTTTTCCCATTCATCTCTTCACTCATTGGCTGTCTGAACATTCCCTCACCTCTGCCTCTTGGAATCTCTATTTTCCTTCCAGAATTCCATACTAAGCCTTTCTTGAATCCTCCAGCTGCTAATGCCCTCCCTTACAAAGAACGCTGTGTTCATTTTATATGTTTAGATATGTTCATGTGGATTCACAGGTTCCTCTGTCTGAAGAAATTAACCTCTTCTTGACTTATACTCTGGTGACGAGCTCCTCAAAGCTTAGCCAGGCTGGTGGTCAGACGATAGATGTACAGTCATTCACAGGGATGGTACTAAAGCTTTTCCAACTCCATCAGACCAACCATAGTTTGTCCTCCCTTTACTAGCATAACCTTCAAGAACCCACGGTCCCCTGTGGGCCAACATGAGGCAACAGCTTGGAATCGTAGGTAAGAGACTAGATTTCGAGTCGAAAAGTTGTTGTTGTTGCTGTTGAGTTGTTTCAATCACATCCAACTCTCCATGACCCCATTTAGAGTTTTCTTGGCAAAAATACTGGAGTGGTTTTGCCATTTCCTTCTCCAGCTCATTTTGCAGATGAGGAAACTAAGGCAAACAGTGTTAAGTGACTTGCCCAGGGTCACACAGCTAGTAAGTATCTGAGACTGCATTTGAACTTGGGTCCTTCTGACTTCAAGCCAGGACTCTATGGATTGAATCACCCAGAGTCAGGAAGACCCAAATTCAAATTCTCTCTTAGACATTTAATCCCTACAAAACTGCTTTATGCCTCAGTTTCCTCATCTATAATATGGGGGGGGGGAGGCAGGAAGAGAGTACTGGACTCGAGGGCCTTTGAGATCCTTTCCAGATGAAATTTATGATCTTAATGGCCCTAACAGGGGCCTTAACCTGGAACAATTGAACAACTGAAATTCACTTTTATTTCAAACCTTCATTTTATACAGTTGTTTTAACCTTCTCCCCCAATCTAGATTTTTTTTTATTAGAACTAATAAATAGCCCAATTAACTAGTTTGCATTTCCCCTTCTTTCACCAATGTCCTCCCACTGCCAAAGATACAGCAAAAGAAGGAAAAGATCAGAAAGGGCAGGAAGGCCAGGGGAAAAGATTCTTTTTTCTGAAGCCAAAAAGGCTGATTCTGTTCCCAGGGAGGTTAACATGGGGGCCAATTATAATATGGCCTCACCCACAGGTGTCATGCATAGAGTAGAGAGTATCTAATAAATGTGTGTTAAATAAACTGACAAACGGAAGGGCAGACTGGAGAAAGAGGCAATCAGAATACGTGCCATCTTGGGGTGGGGGAGAGGGTAGAGATGGGGAGAAAATTTGTAACTTGAAAATTTATAAACTCTTGTGGAAATGAATGTTGAAAATTAAAAATAAATTTAAAAAAAGAAAGTCCAAAAAGAATAAACTGACAAACAAGACTTTATGGATCCCCGAGAATGTTAAATATACAATGATGTCCAAGAGTTAGTCTGGGAAGGAGACTACTTTCAACAAAATAAGCTTTTAAAAATTTAATTATGAGGGGGAAAGCATCACTCTGATATAGTAAAATGCAGCAAAAATCTTCTCTCTCCTTTTATTATATATCTTTATTATAAGGCAGCCACATTAGTATAGTGGTTCTACTGCTTCCTTCCTGTTCCATGACATTTTCATCTAATTCTGCTTTCTCTAGCTTCTATTTTCTATCTGACTTACAAAGTCATTCTTGGTCTAATCACTTTGCCCTCTTAGAAAGCTTAAAAAATAGAGAAAATGATATTTTCTTCATATGTCTAATAATTGCATGTATAAATTATCTACATTCATGTCTGACCCTCATTTGAGCTTTACAACCATCTTATAAAATAAGCTGTGAAGGTATTAGTATGCTGTCATTTACTAATTGTGTGAAGGTAGGTAAGTCACTTGCCCTCTCTGGTCCTTGGTTTTCTCATCTGTAATTTTTTTTCTTGATGGTCTGGAGCAAAAAGCCTTAGCAACTTCTTCATTTTTTTTGTGTCATATGGACCCCTTTATCAGTTTGATCAAGCCAATGGACCCCTTCTCAGAATAATGTTTTAAAATAATTGAAGGAAATGCTAAATTTCAGTTAGAGGTTAGTGAAAATAAAGATTTGTTCTTTTTCCCATTCAAGAAGGTCTACAGACCCCAGTTAACAACCTTCAGTTATAGACTTAAGTTTCCATACATGTTAGGACTCTCTTGTGCAGAAACTCCTTCTCCCTATAAAGATCAGCAACTCATCTGTAATTTATCATTTTAGGGAATTGCTTGGGGCACCAAGAAATTAACTTGTCCAGGGTCACATAGATGATGGGTATCAGAAGTAGACACTGAATGCTGGTCTTCCTAACTCTAAAGCTAGCACTTTATCCATTAGGTGAGGCTCCTACAAACAAGAGGATTTGATAGGAGCAATAATACCTTCAGTACTTAAAAGAAGGACAAGGGCATATGAACATCAAGTATTATTATTGTTCAAACACCCCAAACTGATGGGGCAACGTTTACCAAGCAATGAATCTTTCTGCTTCCTTCAAACCTAGAGAAATTATGCAAAAGAAAAGGAAAGAAAACTTGAGGTAGAACTTCTGCTGTGACCAGGGATAATCAGGTCAATAGATTGGCTGGCCCCTGGGGTAGCTACCCTCAAGTTTTCATCCTTCCTGTAGGGACCACCACTGGAAGAAGAGAGCAATCATCAGCCTTCCTGACATGTCAATTCATTCCCATTTCAAAGTAGAGGTTGTAGCCTTTCCTCATCTATGGCTGTTCCAACCCTTCTTTACTTTCCTACAAACTGAACATTTTTTTTAAAGTTTACTAATGCATTTTTTCCCAAAAGATGGCAAAACTACAAACATATTTACCACTTAACAACTGGCGCTTCACAAAGCTCACAGAAAGTCAAGTGCCCAAATGGGCAAGGAATAGTAGAGTTGCTAAGGTTTTTAAAAATGCCAGTTCTATATTAAGTAAATGCATCCAAAGTATGAGATTAAATGCTGAGTGATTGAAGAAGGTGAACATTTCCATTAAGGGTTCTCATTTGTCCTGCTTCCAGCATTGTTCACAGGGAATAAAGCAAGAGATTGTTGAAAGCTGAGGGACAAATGAGAGAATCTTGTTCCTAGAAGCATAACAAAAAGAAGAGCTCCTTTTTGAAGCTATTCAACAGCCCCCTTTTTCATTACTATACAACAGACAAATTACAGAGATTATATCTATGACCTAGCTTATATATAAACAAGGCATTTGTGAGGCACACTTACTATCTGGTAGATACTAGCAATACAAATACTAGCAAACAAAATAGTCCCTGCCTTCAAGGAATTTATATTCTTATAGGGGAAGATAGTAAAGGAAGTTAGAAATAAGGTAGGGATTGAGCTAGGTTGGGAGGGAAAAGATACCCCCAGAAGTAAGGAAAGAAGGGAGCAGAAGGAAGTGTTGAAGTACTGAGAATGAATCCAGGAGTGATTGCAGTAAAATATGGTTGGAATCCTTCCTAAAATGGTGGTCCTGGGGAGAGAGTCACCAATCAGGAAAGAAGAGTCTCTTTATGAGTCCAGGAGCTATAGACCCTATGTTTCAGATCAGCCCAACCCATAAAGCCTAGTCAACATACAAGGAGAATATTATGTCTGCACAGAAATTATGTCAGATTAGGCCAGGTGAATATTCAAGCAAAGAGCTAAACCAACTAGAGATGTCTATCTTTTGGGTCAGACTGGGTCTGACCCTGATTCCATTTTATCATTTCAGAGAGCTCCATGAAGCCTACCTACTGCATGTGTAGCCACTCTGAGAAGCAATCAGGGTGCAAAATGGACAGTCTTAATGTTGAGATTTGGGGAACCCCAAAATGTAAGGGTATGCCTGGAAAGAACTGAAGTGCTCAAGCCTTCTTTCAGTCAAAGTCACAAGGTTCATTATAAAGCCAATTAATTATAGAGTGAATTTGCAACTTAATGGAGATGAGATTGATACTTATATCCAAAAAAGAACAGTGAAAAGATCTAGATGGGATTAAGGAGTGGTAAGTAGTCTGGGATGGGCAAAGAGGATAGACATCCAGTAGGCTAATTAGGTGATCTAGGGGGCATTAAGGACTGGTCAGTATATGCAAGTAATTTGAGGTGGACAAGGCAAGTTATCAAAAGCCATATGAAAGAGTGTTCCACATCAAAACAAGCTCACACCCGGCCTATTAGGAAAAAAGACAAAATATGAAAATGGTATATATTGGAGGGGCTATCAGAACACAAGGACACTGCTACACTGTTGGCAGAACTATAAATTATTTCAACTATTCCAAGAAAACATGTAAAATTGTGCTGGAAAAGTCACTCAATTGTGTTTTCTAGGTTTTGATGATGCCACCACTAGTCCAGGAAAGTCAAAAACAAAGGTAGAATTCCCATATGTACAAAAATATTTATAGCAGACTTTTTGTGGTAACAGAGAGGTAAAAACAAAAGAAATTATCCAGCAATTGAGGAATGGGTAGACAAATGGTGGTATATGAATATTATAAAATATTATGATACCTTAAGACAGTGGTATCAAACTCAAATAGAAATAGATCTTTGCGGTCATATTAACCTAGAAAACTACAAATTAACATTATTTGTGTTATATTTTTATTTATTTTGAAAAATATTTCCCAATTTACATTTCAGTCTGGTTCAGACTGCTCTCAGGAGTTTTGCAAGGGGCTTGGAGCCATAAGAGAGGAGTGTGATACCTCTGCCTTAAGAAGTAGATCAAGACAAATTCAGAGAAACTTAATAAGATATATAAATATGCAGAACCTGGAGAACAATCTACATGATGAGCATAATTATACAAAGGAAAATGATGTCAAAAGATTTTCAAACTCTGATTCATGCAGTATCCAACCACAACTTCAGAAGACTGATCAAAAAATATGCTTTCTGTCTCTAAACTAAGAGGTCCTATGTTACGGGTACAGAATAAGTCACCTGTTTTCGGATATAATCAATACATTGAATTTTCTTCCTTGACTGTATATACATGTAACAAGGTCAGGTTCAAAGGGGGAAGGTATTAGTTCATGAAAAAATGACAATGGTATGGTAAATATGTAGTTTTGTTTTGCTTGACTTTGTTAAAAGGATTTTTTTTTAATTATTATTGAATGGATGAGAGAGAGGTGATCCAATAGTATTGCAAAAAGAAAAAAGAAAACAGGATCACTGAAGCATTTTTTTAAATGAACAAAAAAATAAGGAAGTTCAGAAGAAAATGCAAACAAATGGGACATCTTTGAAAATAACATGCTGAATTTATTAAATATATTTTAAAAGCAAGCTATATAGCAAAATTCATGATTATCTCATATAATCCTATTTTCTTTCCTAATTTGTATGGGGAGAGCCCCCATCTTCAGTATTTTGTTAAGTTCAGAAAAAAATTTCAAATAAAGTGGCAAAGATGTAAAAAAGAAAAGAGTATCAATAAACTTTTTTTTTTTGAGAAGAAAATCAGATGAAGGATGCTTAAGCCATGAGAGAAAAGTAGATGGGAAATGATTGCTAGCTCCTGATAGGAGGAGCTGACATGGTGGCCTGGATGGTATCTGGGACCACCTACCTGGGTTTGAGGCAGGCCTTTAGACTAGCTTGAGACCGCCTGGGTCTGAAAGGACCTATAGACATGAAACTCAGATGGTAGCTGGTCCATAGTATGTAGTTTATGCCTTTTGCTTCTAGGCCGTGAGAAAAGGCTAACTATTCAGTTAAACCAAGTTTATATGTTAAATTCCATTACACCCTGATTAGAATGAATCCTAATGCAGCAGGAAGAGAAGAGGACAGAGTGTCCAGTGAGAGATAAAGCAAAAATTGGATCTGATAAACATCCACAAACCAATCCACTCAGCTATGGCAATGAGTAGTTATATTTAAACTTCTATTTAAGCTATTCAGTAAATAGCTTAAAACTACACTAAGACACAATTTAGAAGGGGGTGGAATAAGAAAAATATGGAATATAGAAAAAGCCACCTCTCTTAGAACCCAAGAGCCCTTGGCATTTTCTCTTTGCCACTGTGAATTACATGATCTCTGGAGCAAGCGTAGGTCTGCTAGACCTGAACCTTCATCGATTAAAAAGGGTCAGATCGCTTGGTAGTAGCAATGCCTGGTGGTTGAATATAGAAAGTGTTATTAATGGTAAAAATAAATATCGGTAAAAGAATAGTTAGATGCTCCATACTCTTCAATTATGGCCATACCTCCTTCCCCACTCACCCCCAAACCTTCAGCTCCCTCTGCTTGAGCAGGTTCTGAGGCAAAATGGACAGATGACTAGCTTTGGAGTCAGGAAGACATAGTTCCAAGTCTGGCCTTAGACACACTGGTTATGTGACCAGAGACTAGTCTAACTCTCCCGGTGCCTCAGGCAACTATCTCAAACTATAAATTGCAAAGCACTTGACCATTTGCTTCACTGGGATGAATTTCCTAATGAGAGTCCCCTCCTCAATGAAATCACAGATCCAATCGATCTTTTGTTTTCACTGTCTCTTGCACAGGTGGTACGCTATTTCTTATTCTGTGTCATGAGAAACACCCTGAAATTCAATGGAAATATTAATCCTTTAACTAGAGCATTTTTGCATTTTAGATAGATTGACATTATTTTTCTTGTGGCTCAGCTCCATTAAAGGATTAAGTCTCTTCCATAAGGAGATGTCTTGGATGTCTCCCTACCCACCCACCTAGAAGTGACTTACATGTGCTTTAATGGTTTGTTGGACTGAAATCACCCAGAAACTTTTTATTAATTAAATGAATTACAGTTATCCTTTCCACATTGCAACTTTACCCATCTCGGTTTCAATATATCGTGGATCGTTGGCATAAGAAATTAAATAAGAATGGGAGTAGGGGGGAAGTTTTGCAGAAGCCACCAAAGGCCAGTGGATGACACAGAGTCTATGACCAAAACTTTAACCCAAATTTTACAATAAGTACTGTACACACCCCATGAAAGAAAAAAGAAAAATTCAGACTTCTTACCTGGTATGAAGAGCCAAAAAATTTTACTCAGATTTTCCAGATCCCCTAATCACTGAGATGTGAAAGGGATTATGAATATGAATTAAATGCATAAAAAAGATATCTGCTTAAGTATTCATTGTTAAAGGTCAGTTTACTGATTATACTGATTATAGTGGTTTAATTGATATTTTATAAACTCATTAAAAACCTTTTAAATGGTTCCACCCACATTTAAACTCTTAATTTTAAACTATTTAATCTAACATCTGTTGTAGCCGAATAAGGCCAGTGAAGCACATGAGCATTCCAAAGACTTCCTACAGAATAGAGAAGATTTAACGTTAGCAAATTTTTTGACACATCAATGCAAAGGAACAATAGCTGTGATATCAAACAATTTCCCAATGGTCATGGCCAGTTTATACTCACATCACACACAAATGTGCCTGAGAAAATGTTTTAGAGTATTTACCTTTCCAGAAATATCAACCTAGGAATCATATGTAGAGACATGCCAGCTGATCTCAGCTTTTAAATGAGGCTTCCAAATGATAGAACAAGACAGGGTCCACACTACCGAGGAGCTTAGAAACACAGTCAAAGATTTCTAGGAAGGATTAATAACAATAATAATTGGATTACATAGAACTTCAAGATTTGTAAAGCACTTTCGGTGTTATCTTATTTGATCCTAATAACCCTGGGACATACATGCTATTATTATCCTCTTTTAACAGATGAGTAAACTGAGGCTCAGAGAAATTAAGCACCGAGGGTCAAACAGCTAGTTAGCATATACAAAATGATTATTAGATGCAGGTCATCCTGGCTTTAAATCCTAGCTGCTTAGAAGTCATCTAGTCAAGTAGTTCTTAAACTTTTTAGTCTCAGGATCCCTTTACACTCAAAAAATTATTGAGGAGTTCCCAAAGACCTTTTGTTTTGTGGGTCATATCTATTGATATTTACCATATGAGAAATTAAGACTGAAAAAAATTTAAATATTTATTAATGTCATTTGAAAATAACATAATAAATGTATTATATTAACATAAGTAACATCTTTATGAAAAACAACTATGTTGTTAAACAAAAAATTAGTGAAAATAGCATTATTTTACATATTTTTGCAAATTTCTTTAATGTCTAGCTTAATAGAAGACATCTGGGTTCTCATATTGATGGAGTTTAGACTGTGGGAATCCCCTTGGACCCCAAAAGAATTTGGGTCCTATTTGTTTGAGGGGGGAATGATGAGGGCACAGTCTCTGGGAACCCCCTTGAACCTGGAATACAGTCTCTGGGAGCCCCCTTGAACTCTCCTTGAATCTTCCACAATATCCATGCCTTCAGCTACTTCCTACCCTTAATCCCATTCTCTTGGTCCCTGGAGTCTGACCTCATCCAGGTCCCATCAAGCTCCTCCTTAGGCTCCTCCTCAAGACCCTCTCTAAACCTCTCCTCTAGTCACCCCAGACCACCTCTCAATCCCTCCCACAGTCTTTGCGTATATAATCTCCATCTTGCCTCCATGAAGGCGCTCAAATTCAATCTAGCTCAGTAGATTGAATCTGGCCTGCTTGTGAAAGCAGGCATCACAAAGGGTGGGATTTCTTAAGACAACCCATTATGGTGAATCCCTAATAAACTTTGTCTTTTCCCTTTGCTGAGAAGGCTTGAGTCGCATTCTTTCACCAGGACCCGGCATGTCAGTATTTTGGGGTCTTGAGCACCCCTAGAAACCTGTGGTTCCATACCTACCATCATTTTTCCTTTAACCTCTTCGATATCTGCCTCTGCATTTAATCAGTTGTGATATGCTGTTTTGGTTAAAATATAAAAAGAAAATCTGGCCTCACATAGATATGTGGTTGGAAAGCGGAGAATTATTTTAATAGTCAAGTAACATCTTAGTATTATTAGGAAAATAATTATGACTTTACAGACCCCAGGAAAAGGTCTTAGGGAACCCAAGGAGCACAGACTGAGAAAACTAAAGACCGGAGAGGTTAAAATGACTTGCAAAGGCAAGTTAGGAGCAGAGGTAGAAAGAGAAATCAATATTCTTTCCAACTAGAAAGTAGTGTTCTTTCTACCATGCTACACTGAATGGAAACCTCATTTATGTCCCTTTTACCTTTATTTGTAACCCATAATGAAAATAACGTTTTCTACCACCTAAATAATATTAAACTTCAAATAATCAAGTGTTAAGAAAATGTTCCTTTTTTAAAATAATATAGTCTGTCTTCTGGGTATGCAAAAAAAATATTCTCTACTTTGGATATCTGAGCTTATAATATATACGTGGTACATACATGTTATTTCATGAAAGGAGACCCTTAATTAAACCATTGTTTATTCCTTCTCTCTCTCCCTTTTTAAACAGTCATCTTTATTCTACTCTATTTTGATTCTTAAATACTGTCTTTAACATCTTTTAGCCTAGTACTCAAAATTAGAATTTTTAAGTGTTTCAATAATCACTTAATATATTTTTATTTTTTAAAAAAAATTTTCTACTTGCAATATTTGATTCTCTGTTGAGTTTGTGGGGTTTTGTTTTTAATTTGCTATTGCACATTAAAATCACAATGAGAACACCTTGATAATCACTGCAGGCTACTACACACAGACACATACAGACACAGACACACACACACACAGACACACACACACACACACACACACACAAACATTGGAGTAAAACATCTGACCTGCAAGTCGGCCCACAGCACTCCCCAGTGCATTATCCAAACCAGATTTAAGTATAATTGAGACCTATTTAACAAAATCAATACAGATACAATAAAACAGAGATAGCACTACATTTTAAAACTAAGTCAATATAAAAAAAAAAATAAGTCAATATAAAGCCAGCAGGGTTTCCTTAGGTACAGAGCAGTGGCCATACTTTCTATTTGAGTTTGACATCCCTGGCCTAGTGGGTGGAGAACTGGCCCTGAAACCAGGAAGATTTGGATTCAAATTCCACTTCTTAGACTTATGGCTTAGACTTAGACTTAGACATATGGCTGTGTGACCACTGGAAATTCACTACACTCTTGGGCCTGTAGGCCAGAAGCATCAAACACTAGTAGCCCACAACCTCCCAGGTTCATCAGATAAAAATATAATTGGGAAATAACTAACAAAATAAATAAAAATACAATAAAACATAGGAAATTACATTTTAAAACTACATCAATATGTTTGCTGCAGATATCCTCAGCTATCATTTAATGGCTCCATTTGAGTAGGACACCAACATTCTAGGCAACTCCCTAAGATCATAAGTTGCAGAGAAGGTGCTAACAGGCTCACTTGGGAGTTCCCTATATCAGTTACATCAAAGGTCTGATCCCTAGCCTTACTCTTATGTTATAAGCAGCGTGGTATAGAAGAAAGAATACTAGGACTAGATTCAGAGGACCCGGATTGATATTCTGCCTCTCATGTTTTATTATGTATGTGACTTTAGGGGGTTGAAGAATAGTCTATCGCTCTATCCTAAGTGTTGAGGATTTCAACATTTGTGGAAATGTCAACCCAATACAGATTTGATTAGGTCATAAAATCCTAGATCTAGAGCACAAAGAGCCCATAGAGGCCATCTAGTCCAACCCCTTCATCTTACATATGAGGAAACTGAGGCCTAGAGAAACTAAGTAATCCGACTGAGGCAATGAAAAGGGAAGGTCAAAGGTGAGATTTGAACCCAGGTCCTTTGACGCCAGAGACAGTGCCTTTTCTACCACATCATGCTGCCTTCCCAGATAAACCAAGAGCTGATTTTTCTCTGACTGTGACAAAAATATAATTTTCTATATATCAAATGGTCTCAGTTTGGAATAATTTCTATTTAAGGAGAGCCAATGCAAAAAAATGAAAAAAACATATTCAAAGTGGAAGGTGGAAGGGAGAAGAGTTCCCGATTCCAGGCTCCTGACTACTTAGAATTGGAGAGAGAATATATTGCAACATTCAGCAGGGCATCACCATCATCACTCAGACTGTTGGTAATTGACCTGTCAATAACTGTATTAGTCAATAGCCCAGAATCTACTTGAATACCAGCCCCAAGACATACCTCATTCAGTGCTGAAATTACCAGTGACTATATACTATTTCTAAGATGGTGTTCTTTACAAAGCAGATGTGAAATGAACTGCTAAATTCAAAGCAATCATACTGGTTCTGTCCTCAGAGGCAGAGAAAACCCCTTGAGATAAAATTAAAGTAGGAACCTAGAGCCAGTTTTTCTATCTTGTTATATACCTGCAAAAACCCTGCACTTTTTAATGTTAGTTGGAATTGGATGTGCTAACAAAGTGAAACCCTCAGGGAAGAAGTCTAACAGCCTGATTTCCTGGATTCAAAAAATGGGGATAATGGAGCTAGTCAACTTTTTAAAATGTATCTGATGTATTTTTCCAAAAATCTCTCTGTGTCTCTGTTTTTCTGCCTCTCTCTACATCACCTACCTCTGTGCGTATGTGTATGTGTGCTTTTGTGTGTGTGTCTCTCTCTCTTTCTCTGTCTCGCTTTGTCTGTCTGTCTCTGTCTCTCTCTGTGTCTCTGTCTCTGTCTCTGTCTCTGTCTCTGTCTCTGTCTCTGTCTCTCTCTCTCTCTCTCTCAGCCCTCCCCTTCCATGGATAAATTGACCCTAATTAGGAAACAGGGTTAACACTATGTGACCTCTTCAATTAGGGGTATATTTGAAGAGGCAGAGCCTACAATTAACCACAGCCTTGAAAGACAGGTGTGTGCATGAACATAGAGAAAAAGGTGTGTTCTTTCCTTGTTCTTCTAGCCTAACTACCAAGAATGGAAGATGTGAGGTTTAGGGGTTGAGTTTGGTGATTTTTTCCTTCCAGTTAAGATAAGTTAGCAATGGACCTTCTGAAGTCTTATCTCGGTGCCCTTGTCTCTGTTAGGTAATGATCAGGGGAAGTGGTCAGATAAACCTCTCATTGTTTTAGTGTCTCTCTTAATAGAAGAGGTAAAAGGTCTTGGAATGTACATCTGGCAGGGTTCTAAATCTTTCCTTAGTGATCTTGCAATTGCTGTTTTGAGGCATCTGTTGAGTTCAATATAAGCTTAACTTGTGGATTGGTTGGGGGCTGTTAAATAGCAATTTGTGATCTGTCTGAAGGAATGTTTCAAACAATAATAGAGCTTCGCTTCACTCTAATTGGTTTAGGTGGTAATGAAGGATAGTTATATTGCTTCTTTGAAAGCATAATGACTTGAATACAGTCAGATAAAATAGCATTGCTGAAAAGAAGAGCCTTGAAAGATGGAAAAACAAAAATAACAGTAACAGCCGACACTTACACAGGGTGCCCAAAAGTCTTAGATACTAAGCTTTAAAGTTTACAAAGCACAGATTATCTTATTTGTGCTTCACAGCTTCCTTGTGATTTAGGTGCTACAGATATTATCACTACCATTTTCCAGATGGGGCAACTGAGAATCAGAGAGGTAAAAATGAGTTACCCAAAGTCACACAAATAGTCAGAGGTAGGATCCCAACCCAGAGACATCTTTCTGACTTCTAAATCCAGTGTACTTTCTATATCACTATGAAGTATGTAGTTGATTTTTTCAGTTTTGGGTTTTTTTCTGTTTTTTTTTATCTTTTAGGAACACATTCTTTTAATAATAGGAAGAATTATTGGAAGAAACTGAGAATGGCTTCTTGACAGTCTTAGTCCTGAACTCACAAAGATCTTTGTGTTTGTTTTGCTGGGGCGGGGGGGGGGGGGGGG
>CM053623.1:313420980-313448887 GCA_028646595.1 Phalanger gymnotis | reverse complement strand
AAGGGAAGAGAGGAGAGAATTTGGAACTCAAAGTTTTAAAAAATAGATGTTCGAAAACAAAAACAAAAAAGTTTTTACAGGCAACTAGAAAATAAGATACACAGTCAATAGGGCATAGAAATTTATCTTGCCCTGCAAGAAAGAAAGGGAAAAGGGGATGGGAGCGGAGTGGGGTGACAGAAGCGAGAGCTGACTGGGGAACAGGACAACCAGAATATACGCCATCTTGGAGTGGGGGGAAGGGTAGAAATGGGGAGAAAATTTGTAACTCAAACTCCTGTGAAAAATACAAGAATAATATATTATTAACAACAATAATAAAAATAATACCTTTTTAAAATCTTCACTACACCCTGCTTAAGACACTATCTTATAGCTCTCTTCACATTCTCAACCAAACTCTTAGAAAAAAATATATTTATAACTACTGCCTCTTCTTTGTCTTTTCTTATTCACCAGTCAACCCTTTGCAGTTTGCTTCCTATATCATTACTTAACTATAACTATTTTTTCCAATGTTTTAAAATAATTTCTTAGTTGTCAAATATGATACCCTTTTTTCAATATTCATCCTTCTTGACCTATCTGCTATATTTGACGTGGTTGATCACCCTCTCATGGATGTGCTCATCTTTGAGCTTTTTTGACAGTGGCTTCTCTTGGCTTTCCTTCTACTCCTCAGTTCCCTTTGGTGGTTTATATCCGTGTCACATCCTCTAACTCTGGGTGTTCACCAAGGCTCTATCCTGGACTCTCTTCTCTTTTGCCTCTATGTTCTCTTTCCTGAAGACCTTATTAACTCCCACAGGTTCACTTAACATCTCTATGCAGATAAATCAAGGACAAATATATCCAAGCCTAGTCCTCTCCTCATTTTTAGTACCAACTGGCTAATGAAAATTTCCAACTGGTTATCACAAAGACATTCTCAAACTCAACATGTCCAAAAGACAAGCCCTTCTGATCCCTCCCCATTTCCAATCTTTTTTTATATCTTTTGAAGGCATCATCATTTTCCAGCAGCCTATATCTATAACCTCAGTATTTTCCTCAACTCCTCACTCTTCCCAACCATACATATTCAGTCACCAAATATTACCATTTGTCCATCTCTCACATCTGTCCCCTTCTTTCAATTCACACCAAAAAAAAAATCACTTGACCAAGTTTCCAAGTAGAAATTTAAGTAGGCAAAATTCTTGAAAAAGTAAAAATGATTCCAAATCAGAGACTTGATTCTAAGGTCAATAAATTGAGATGTCAAGCATCACCATCAGTATACACACAGTCATTACTATGTTCCCCTCAGAATCTAGAAAGAAAAAAAAAAGAAAGGGCCTGATTAATTTATGTGTCTGCTCTAATCTCAGACTAAGGAAACACATCACATGTTTCATGAACTGAAGATATAAAACGCCACTTCTACAAAAATTCCTATTCCACGAATTTGATACAACACAGAAGTTCACTATCAGAACCACTGATGATAGTAGAGTTCTGAGACTCCTCCTGCAAAAATGTACTTTTCCAGGTGACTGGCTCTCTATAACTATCCTTTAAGAGTAATTTTGGTTTTCAAAGAATTCTCCTATCTGATTCTTCATCTATGTTTAATCCACTACTCGTGGCCCTTCAGTGACCCCACTGAACTCTAGATGAAATATAGTATTGACCTTTGTTAGGACTAGCTTTTGAAAGTACTTTATAAGCCTTAAAACATTACTTAAGTTTGGGTCATTATTATAATTAATATTTATATATAAACACACATACATATACATAATTGGTACATATAAATATACACATATATACATATATGTACATATATGTATGTAATAGAAACCTTTGCGGAATTTAGGGCAAAGGTGGCCAACCCCATCCCTCTACCTGAAGCATTGTTCAGGGCTTACTAGAAGCTTGTTGAAGCTACGAGATAGTTTTCAGAGGAGATGTGGTGGGGCTATCAGTGCCATCATGGAATTTATTCACAACAACCCAGGTAAACATGGAGGCTGGTAGAAGGTGGGGAAGAAGGAGAGATGTCAAGAAGAAAAAGTCCTGAGCTTTATCTGTTAAGAAGTGTGACTTGTTGTTCATCCTTCATTCTCAAAGAAGACCAATGACATCAGCAGGTGATGTCTTGACTTGCAATTGAATTAGATTGAAGTAATGCATGTCTGTGCAAAGTCTGATCTGCCTCACTCTCTCCTCCAGAGTCATCAGAGTCCAGTGGCATGTGCCGTGTGACACCTAGCTTCCCCATATAAAATCTAGTGCATTCTTTATGTAATTCTATTTAGAAGTGCATTTTACAGTTAAAGAACTGAGGCAAACAGAGGTTAAGTTACTTGCCCAGGATCACATAGCTAGCAAGTATTTGAGGCTGGATTTGAATTCAGGTCTTCCTGACACTAGACCCAGCAAAGTAGAAGCACAATCCAGAATCATGTTTGAGTTCTTCTTCTGAGAACATATTTTCTATTGGGAAGCAAACCTGGGCAAATCTAGACCCAGTGATCTATCCACTGTGCCGTCTAGCTACCCCAGATAAAATCTAATTCATTCTGTATATAATTATATCTAGAGGAATGTAATTTGGTCCACGGCATATGTGAATCTTTGTAATAATAATGTGAGAGTCATAATAAACTGCATTATTTCTCATGGTTCCCTACACAAATGAGCTCACTCTACATGGATGTTTGCATCAATCATTTTACCTCCTTCAGCTCTGTAATAGTAATTAAGGTGGGACTTTTTGCTTTTCTTCTCTTAAGTGCCTTTAATGATTCTGGCCTTTGTTTGAATGGGGCAGATAAAGTGGGATCTTTTTGTCTTGGTTATTTCTCAGCACAGAGACCATTGGGAGTCATTTGTATATGAGGTGATACTGGGGATAGGGAACTATCCCACACCCAGCCTGGGTGCAGCCAGAGCCCTCAGGGTTCTGAACAGGATATAATTGAAGACACCTTGGCTTTGACTTTTGGGGACACACTCATGGAAGGAGTGTTGAGATTCTGGGTAAGCTGCAACTGCTCCCCCTCCCCCAGCTTTACAACTCAGATGTTGGTTCTTCTCTGGTAACTATGTGTTGTGATTTGAATCAGACAAGGTCTGTCTGTTGACGTTTTTAATTTGTTTGTATTTGCTCTGAAATTCAGGGTGCTGGCTTTTTCCCCTGAACTAAGTGAATGATATTTGTGTGTTGGTTTGAAATAAGATTGTTAACCCCTTAATATTACTTTCCTTAGTAAAGCAGATCAAAAGGACCTGGGTTGGCAGCTTTCCGGGTGCTGGCTGTTGGTGGATCTTACATCCCCACAGCAGCTCCTAGCAAGATTGTTACTATACACTCTAGCCAATCTACCCATTTACACTTTGCCCAAGTTATTCCATATAATTAAAATAACTTCTCTTTTTATAAGTCAGGCCACATACCTTCCTTTGGTCATGGATCAAACATTTAATTCACCCATTCTTCTTATACCATGATCCCAAATTTCCTTTCCCCTTTAATTCACTTTTCTAATCCATGCTATGTTTATTTCTCTATCTTGTTTGTCAAGCCTAAGATGAAAGGAAGAAATAGAATTGACATCAACCTGGATTATTGCATCTATTCATCATTTAGGCTTTGTAGCAGCAAAGAGAGGCAAGAAAAGGAAGAAGAGTAGGGAAAGAAAGGAAGAACAATATTCTGATTTACACTTGCTCATAAGACAGGGGACAGAATCATGTTGTTTTCTTCTTAACCTGTTTATATTGGTGAGCAAAGCCTCTATCTCCCTGCTGGCAAAACTTTGTTTCTAAACATTTCATTTCAAGGCATTAAAAAGGCATTGAGTTACTCCCATGTTCAACCTAATACCCACATGAAAGATGATTTGAATTGAATTTATGTTGAATGAAATGTTTACTTGTGATTCTTTGGATTATAAATTTTCCAAAACCAAAGACAAGAGTTTGATTTCAATACGTACATACTATGTCAGTCAACATGTATTTATTAAGCACCTACTATGTGCCAGACATGGGTTAATGGCAAAAGACTATTGCTGCTCCCAAGGAGCTCACAATCTAAAGCAGACTGTGAGCAAATCATTTAATTACTCTGGACCTCAGTTTACTCATTTGTAAAATGAGATAATACTTTTAAACTACCTGCCATAACAGATTTGAGAAAAGAATAAACTATGAAATAACATGCACATGTGAACAACTGTTCTCTGGCATTAGAGTACAGTGGAAAGAATGCTATGTTTATAGGTAAGAAGAGGTGGTATCAAATCCTGTGTGACCTTGGACAAGTTACCTAACTTCTTTCTATCTGAATTTTCTCATTTGTAAAATTAACGAAATTGGGCTAAATCATAGGATCACCACAGAATCATGCATTTAGTGATAGAAGGGATTTTACGGGTCATCTGGTCCAACCCCTTCATTATACAGATGAGGAAACTCCAAAATAATTTGCCCAAGGTCACAGAAGTAACAAATGTCAAAGTCAGAGTTTGAACCAAGGTCTTCTGATTCTTTCCACTATGCCATAAAATGATTTTTAAGGTCCCCTAAAGCTCTAAATCTATGATCTTACAATTATTATTGGTTTGTATAGTTTCTTCAAGGATTCAAGGCAAAGAAAGTCTAAATAATTTCCTCAACTGGAGGAGCAAGATGCCTTCTTTTTCTGATTTCAGGAAAATGCACCTATTTACTCTCCTCCTTCCCAACTTGAAAAGTCCCTAATCTTTACTCCACATTAGAAATCAGATTACCTAATTTTCTATTTTTTTTCTTTTTAATTAATTGTCCTTATTTAATTGTTTTTAATTTGTAAAAGTCTGTCTTCCCTGTATTCAGGGTCCAGCCCAAGCCGAGTAGGTTTGGTCCTGGTTTGTTGAGTGATTAGCATGCTTTGCTTAGTAAATTTAAATGCTTAGAAGGTGAGAAAAAAATAATTTCCTCAAGTTTGCTGGGTTTGTCTTTATTAGTTAGACTAGGACCCATGGTGTCCCATAAATTTCTACCTTATGGCTATAGACCTGATGCGAAACATCAACATTAAAGTATTAACATCTGTAACAACACCTTACTGTACTGAAGATAAAGTCATAAAAACAGGTTCTCTTCAAAGGAAAGAGGGCTAGTGGAAAGTGGAAGAATACGTGAGCCAGACTGAAAATGTCTCGGTTCAAAGTTTAAGTTAAACAGGTTTGTACTCAATACTTAGGAATGCTCACTTGTCAGAAGATGGATAATCTTCTCTGAAAGACAAAAAATTACCATGATGTCAATGATTTAACATCTCTTATTTTGCTTTAAAGCAACTGGGTAAGAGTGCTCAACTTAGCATCAGCAAGACCTAAGTTCAAATTCTTCCTCAGACCCTTGGGCTCAACCCATGACCTCTTTAAGCTTCAGTTTCCTCATTTGTAAAATGAGGCTAATAATAACACCTACCACCCAGAGATGTTATAAGGATCAAATAAGATAATATAGGCAAAGTACTTTGCAAATTTTAAAGCCTTATGTAAATGCTAGATATTATTGGCTGGGGTCTTGAAAATTTCTTTTCAGAATGATATGCAACGGCTCTGGGTTTCCATCCACTACAGGTTTGCACACTTATTGTAAATGTATTATCATTTACGAAGACCTCAATCTTGCTACTCTATAGTATGAATTGTTATTTTGATAGATTTCAAGAAACCGTTAAGAAGAGAGAAGTCTGTGCAGAAGATATGGATTTGGAATGGGAAGAAAGACAGCTCTCCCACACAGTCTATAATAAGATCATAATTAATTTTCATTCTTTATCTTTTCTTTCTTCCTTTTTTTCTTGATCATCAAAGTTAAAATCACTACATCTTGAAGACCAGTCTAACTTATTGTTGGAAACAGAAGCTATCAAAATAAACCGATAAATGAATGGACGAATAGACAGAAAAACAGATAGAAGGACAGGGAATAATCGTTTATATAGCATCTACCACGTGTCTGGCATTGAGCTAAGCACATTTTACAAATATTGCCTCATTTGATTTCTACAACAGCCCTTTGAGGTGAGTGCTATCATTATCCCCATTTTACAGTTAAGGAAACTGAGGAAAACAAAGGTTAAGTGACTTGTCCACAGTTGCAAAGCTAGTAAATGTCCAGCTAGATTTGAAGTCAGGTCTCACTGACTCTATTGAACGCTCTCTCTACTATGCTACCTACCTGCCAAAAGGCAAGATTAGATAAAGGATCAGACAAGATAAACAGATGGACAGACTGATAGATAAATAGATAGATAGACGGACAGACAGACAGATGACAGACCAATAGATCAATAATAGAGGCAGGCAGGTGGGTGAAAAAAGGAGGTCTTGAAATATGTTTTGACAAAACCAGAAGACCTTAGAGAATAGTGAAGGTAAATAAATCATCAGAGAACTTTGGAACCAGAAGGCAGTTTTGACATGGTCCCCTTCCTTTTACAGATCACAATCAAAGTGACTTCTATAACGTCACATACCTAGCTACTGGAAAAGCCAGGCTAGAACGCAAGTGTCCCAATATCCCCTCTATTACTCTCTCTATAGCCATACTGCCTTTTCCATAGCCATTCTGTGTATGTTTTTTATCTTTTCTTAACAGCTGAAATCACTGACCAAAGACTCACCGACCCACAGGATAAAGATACAATTTTGGCCATGTCACTTAACCAAGGCTTCAGTTTCTGAATTGAATGTATGAGGCTACAAGCCTCATACTGTAGACTTGCACACAAGGCTAATTCATTTACACTTTACAATTTTCCTTTCTTCAAAGGAAAGAGGGCTAGGGAAAAGCAGAAGAATCCATGAGCCAGACTGAGAATGTCTCAGTTTAAAGTTTAACGGGTTTGCACTCGATACCTGGGAATGCCCATTTGTCAGAAAATCAATGCTCTTCTCTGATAAACAAAAAATAACTGTGATGTTAATGATTTTATATTTCTTATTTTGCTTTAAATGTAAAGGTAGAAGGTTGGACTAGATGAGCTCCAAGATCCCTTATGATTCTAAACCTACGATCCTATGATATTTTAATGAAATTAGTTCCCTGAAGAAATTCAAGAATCTTCTAATCATGAGATACTTTCTTTGTAGGTAGCTCACTCTAAATATATGATTACAGTCTATTCTAAGTCTTCCCTTTGCAATATCACATCCATGGATTCTCCCTTTACCAGTTCATCACCTGGTGGCCAGTCTCCAAATGAGCTTCTCTGAACCAAGCTAGGGTAATTATCAAACAATATTCTATCATTGAGATATACACGGAGTTCTTCTAGCTTGAAAGGAACTGACAGGGTTTGTTCACTATTCTGGTGTCATCTTCTGGAGCCCAGGGTCACCTCTATGCCACCAATGAGGCATCAGAATAGGAGGATTGGAAGGATAATGACTGCAAAATATTTGAGCATGGATTTTACTGGCCACCTATTGTAATGAATGCTAGAAGGTAATACCATTCCATAATTCTGGATTAGTCTTACCCCCACAAGGCATTACATGAGATCTACCATTGAAATAAAAATCCCTAAGTTTCATAAAAACACACTTTTTCATCATCACACATATTAAATGTAATATGTAGTAAACAGACTTGGCAATACTCCAAGCCCTAAGCTGGAAAAATCTCATTTGACAGCCACTTTTCCTCTGATATGAAGAGTATTACATTCAAACCCAGTGGCATAGTTATTTGTTAGTTAAGAGGTTCTTAGGGAGTAGAATTGGATTTTATTTTATCAGAAGCCTTCCCTATTTTAAAGAATTCGATTACCTTCTGGCAACTGGTCATTTGGAGTTGGGGTTGTAGAGGACTTGAGGAACCTGTTTATCACGTCCTGAGGTGGTCGTTATGTTGTAGTGGAGAAAATCACATTGCTGTTGTGCAAAAAGAATGACATTTTCTATGTGAATGCAGGTTTATTTGCAGAAGTGTATTTTAAAACTCTCAAAAATTAGACATTCATTAAGCTCCTACTATGTACCAGGTACAAGGCTAAGCACTAAGGATGCAAAGCATGGCAAAAACCTAAATTATTACATTGAAAAGGCATCTAGATTATTTCATTTTTCAGAGTACCACAGAAGATGGTAGAAGAAAGAAAATGGTCACATCTGTATCTTCCTACAATATTTTAAAACTGTTCAGTGATTTCATTCATCCAACAAACCCCCTTTAGCAAACACTTTCTACCAGTACCTGCTCTGTGATTGACAGTCTTAAAGAAGTGCCTAAGGTACACAAAAGTGAAGTGATTTGCCCAGGCCAGGGTCATGCAGACAGTATTGGGTCAGAAGATGTCTTAAAGGCAGCTGGAGATGTGAGACTGGATTTGTGAACCATCAGCATAGCTGGTACATGTCAAAGACAGAATTTAATCCCAGTTTCTCCTTTGTCTAGATCCGGTATGCTATTTGCCATAAGAGAATTTCTATTCAAGTATAAACTGTACTGGTTAACCTCTGAGCTCCCTTCCGACTCAAATTCCATAATTCTATGACTGTCTACCACCTAAACTGACAAATGATATTGTCTTTAAAGCCAGATACATATTGTCATATTTATTGCAAATATGAGGATAATATTTTACAAAATAAGGCCATGGCATGCGTTTATGTTTTATGCCACAATACCCTTAACGTAGGAGGTAGGTAATGGCAGCTTGTTAAACAAAAGGCCATAACTTATAAATGTACATTTTCTTGCCTACTCAGATCCATGAGGAAATGAACAAAATCTATAAGAAAACATGGTAACCATTGATCAAACAATGTAATATTATCACTAAAGTACCTGGTCACATTTCCACAAGTCTTTGCAGTCAAAACTGAACTCTACACTATTTCATGGTTTCTCTGTTAGAATCGATATAAGAATAGGATAGGTCAGAAGTAACTAGATTGCATATCAATTGGTGAGAATGGGGTAATGATATCTCTTAAAGAGCAAAGCTTGAAAACAGAAAGGAGTAATGTGACACTGGAAAGTGTCCTACCATAATTACCGAAAAGATTTATTTCCTTCATTGGTACTCAATGATTCCTGTCAGCCATCTAGCAGCATGATTTCTGGATTGTTTTCTAGCATCTAACACCAATTTAAAGGTACCAGCAAATGCTGTTTAGTATTGATGTAATGCATCCATGATGTGCTGAACTCCACACTTGAGGTGAGGAAGCAGGATAGTATTTAATGAAATCACAAGTCCAGTCCAGAAATAAAAAGTCTTTGCAGAAGTACCAGGAAGGCACCTGATATACATAAGGTAAATAGGCTCCCTAGGCAGCATTACACAAAAATTAATGGTCTACCTTTGAATCAATTTGTAAGTCACATTGTTGGAAGAGGAATGTCTTCCTTACCTCTGAAATACTACATGCCCTAGCTTGAAAAGCCCTATAATGGTGTAGTTCATCAGACTTTATCAATACTGCTTGATGAAAGAAAGCCTGAAGGAATATTGAACCTCTGCATTATCCTACCAACCCCTGGACCAGAATAGACAAACTGGGCCTTCCTCCCCATTTTATTTCTAACTACTTTGAACACAGTCAATCCCATTAGATTGTGAACTCCTTGAAGGCTTAATAAATGTTTATTGGTTGATGAGGAATTTGAGACAAGTCTCTTCATTGTACCTCATATTCCCATCGTATTTCCTTGGTGTGTACCAATCTCTCTTATACAGTTTAGTACCAATCAAAATAATTTGGAACTGTTAGAAAAGTTACTAAATTGTTCATAGCCTTTGACACAGCAATGCCCCTACTTTGAATTTACCACTACACCACCCCTGAAAAAGGTGAAAGGCATAGAGAAATGTCATAGACATATATATGCATACTACATGCATATATACATGTACACTGTGTGTACACCTATATACATGTACACTATATACTCTGTAGATATGTGTACACATATATGTGCATGTGTGTACATTTTAATTAATTTTTTTCAACTATCAAAGTTTTTTTTTTTCATCCTAATCCTCCCACCACAAACAGGAGTGGGGAGGAAGGGGAAGGAGAAAACAAAAGCCCAGTAATAAATATAGTCAAGGAAAACAAATTCCTATATTGGCTATTGCCCAAAAGTGTGGGTCTCATTGTCCATATTAGTTCATCATCTTTCTGTCAAGAGACGAGTATGAAATCATGGCTGGTCATTGTGTCGATCAGAGTTCCTAAGGCAGACCAAAATATTTATAGCAGCACTTTCGTGGTAACAAAAAACTACAAAGTGAGTTCCCACTGATTGTGCAATGGCTGAACAAACTGTCTTATAAGAACAAAATGGAATTGTACTATGCCATAAAAAGAAAATTAATGTTAAGAATTCGGTGTCTTCTCTCCACTAATTATTTCCTATTTATCTGTACATAGCTTGCTTTGTATATATTTGTTTGCATATTGTCGCCCCTATTAAACTGTGAGTTCCTTGAAGGCAGAGACTCTTTTTATATCAATGCGTGACATGTTATAGGCACTTAATGTTTCTTGATGGATTTTTTGATTTCTTGACAGAATCCTGAAGATTTCTATGTATTGATGCAGAGTGAGGAAATCAGAATCAAGGCAAGAGTTTATACAACGACCAGTGGGATATGAAGAAAAACTACACCAAAAGACACCAGAACTCAGATCCGCGTAACGGCCAATGAATTTCAGTTTCACTAAACTAAGCCTCTACCTGTCTTCTTTGGAGAGAACTGGTGGACATACACATTCTGGAAAGGTCAACATATATTTTCCTTATCTATAAGAATTCTGTTTTACAAGGGAGAATACTGGTTGGTAGGGGGAGAGACAATGCAACAAAGCATGTTATGGGAAGTAACAGGCATTTAAAAGCATCTCATTTTTTTTATATTTAGCTCTAGTTTGTATAATGTCTTATACAATTTCATGTGTATATGTCCTGATTTTCCACGTAGATTGTAAATTTCTCAAGGATATGAACTACATATTACCCATCTTATGCAGGATGTCCCAAAAGTCTTATGGCTATCTTAAGCTTTAACAACTTGCCAACCATGGCTGTTGGATTCAGTGAACTAACAGATCTTTAAGGATGTGACCACATTTTCCAAACCAAAAATTGGACTAGATCCAGTCTGAAAAAAGATTTTTCTCCCACAAAGCTTTGTTAAAAGTATAATTTCTTTTCTTGAAAAAGAATATCTAAGAAAAACTGAGTCATGGTGTTGCTCCAAGGTGCCTTTCAATTCTACGAGTAGCCTCATCAATACCTATTGATTGGCCTTGTTTTTAATGAAGGTTTTATCTGTAAAGCGAGACCAACATGACACTTCCTACCCCACAAGATTGTCATAAGGAAAACATTTCATAGTTTTCAAGGAGCCGTGGAAATGTCAGCTATTTTCCTTAAGAGAAAGAGGATATAAAATATTTCCGTTCTCTTAAAACTGAATTTTAACCCCATGACCGATTTTGTGCTTGTTAGGATTATGCTATTTTTGTACATCCAAAACAGGAAGAAAAAGAATTGAACGAGAGTTAAACATTGATTCTTTAGCTTCATTTTCTCTGCCTTCTCCAATGAAAGTGGTTTTTCTCTGCATCATAGAGTGTGGATTGTACCTGTCAATACCTTTAGGAAGTAATATAAACAGGAGATTACAATAGGGCCTCTGAAGAGTGTTCAAATGCCAGAGGAGTTACACATCCTTCTTCTACTACCTGGCCCCCTCCTGTCACACACACACACACACACACACACACACACACACACACACACACACACACACTCTACCAAGCAAATATGCCACACTTCTGAGCAGCAGCAGGGAAAGGACTCAGGATATTCAGAATAAACGGTTACATAATTGATGTCATTCAACCAACAATATTTTTTTTCTATAATATCTTCTTCCCTCTCTTTGAAGGAAAAAGTCAAAAAGTCAGCTGCCTTTTTCACTTTCAAAAAAAGCATGATGCAGTCATCCACCCATATACACACCCATACACACACACACACACACACATTTACACTATCATCACCTCCCAACAGATATATACAATCACACAAACATATACATCACCCCAAACATACAGAAACTATAGTCACTTTCCCCTGACACACACAAATCACTGATATCTGCACACACTGCAGTCCAGTCATCACTCAAACACTGATAGAACAGTGGCATAAGTTTAAATTCTATCACCTACATGAAGGAATTTTCCTCTTATAGGCCCCTATATATGCCCATATCCATCACCTTCATTTTGTAGCTCCCTAGGACTTCTCCTGACATGGCTAGGCCTATGAAAAGAGCCTGTGCTGTATTATACACAAAGAATTGGGGGGGAGCACCTAGGAAAAATTCACATAGCAGAAAATGTCATCTATAAGTCAATTATATGATCACGGCTTTAAAGGGATCCAACTCTCTCTCTTTACAGATGAGAAAACTGAGGCCTAAATATTTTGTTTAACTTGCCCTGGATTACCCAAGTAGTAAATAGCAGAGGCACAACTCAAACCCTGCTCTTTTCACTACCCTATGCCACCTCTGTATATAGGAAGGTTTCCCCTCACTCCCCACCCTGTGATAAGAATCCCAATAAAGTTACAGTCATCATGGATAAATAAATAATATAGGAAAGAGACAAAAGCATTCGTGCCAAATTTGATCCATGTTTGATCCTGATGATGTCACCTAGCACTAAATGACACTGGGTTCGATTTTGTTGAGTGTATGCAGTTGCCATTCCTAAGGCTAAAGTGCCTTCCTGAATAGTTAGTTCTTCAGTTATATGGCAGGAAGAGAAAGGGGCAATGAACTTTGTTTTAATGGTCCTCAAACTTTACACATACTGAATCTAGTGCAATGGCACAATATATTGTACTGATGACCTTTTCATGGTACCGTGGTCCATGTTTTCCAATGAGTATCATTTACTTCAGCTCTGTAACCACCCTTAGCTCTTTGGGGATGTTTAGATCCCATTTGGAAGTTCTTCTTACCTAAGTTACCTAAATTTTTGTGCAGCTCAAGAGTACTAGATTTGGTGTCTGAAATTCTTTCCAAGTTCTGGTTTTCATTGTAGTGTTGTCTCTGGACCTCAGCTTTCCCACCTACAGAATAAGAGTCCTATAAACATCCTATAAAGTTCCTTCTAGCTCTAATAGTCTGTGGCTATTTCTAGGGTTATAACACTACAAAATTCCTACATATTACTATTAAAGATCTTCTCTTACTCTCTAAGAAATAACAGTGTCTTAATAATCCCAAGGTCCAGATAAAACTGATAACTAAATCACAGGATTCTCTAAGGAAATACTGTGAAAGAGTCTTCAAATAAAGACAAATTATACTGTCTTTAACAAATGTGTGTCTTTATAATAATAAAAATAAATATAACTTTAAATAAAGACAAATTAAAATAAAATATACATACTCTCATTACATTCTAACCAGGATATATATGTGGATACCTCATCTGAATGAGCATCACGTGGAATATGATACTACCTATGTTCTGGGTATTGTGGGACTATGGAGACAATAGTACCAATAATAGCTGTGATTTATACCTCGCTTTAAGATTTGCAAATGCTTTAAATATTGACTCATTTGAGCCTAACATCATCCCCATTTTCTTTTCTTTTTGGACCAGATGTCTGATTTCACTGATATAGGGTACTCCCACTAAGGTAACTCCCTCCACCAATGCAAATCTTCACTAATTCTAAAACTTATAATCTCAAAGAGTTGCCTAAACAGATGAACCCTGGTTATCCCCATTCCAAGGCCAGCTTTCTTTCTACACCACCACAGACAGCTGTCTATCCCCATTTTACAGCTGAGTAAACTAAAGCTTGGAGAGGTTAAGTGCTTTGCCCATGGCCACACATTTACTAAGTGAACCTATCTTCCTAACTCCACATTGTCCCAAGGTTTCACCATCTCAAGAGGTTTAGCTGCTTTAGGTAAAGTAAATATCTTGATTTCATTTGACCACCTACAATGTCTTCTTATCAGTCTTGGCCTTTATAAGTATGAAGGGGGGTGGGGAAAGGGAGGAGAGAGAAGGAGAGATTTTGATCTAGAAGTAGCCTAATCCCTCTTACCTACAAAACTTTGGCTGCTGAATAGTTATTTCCCTCTCTATCTGCCTAAAAGAGCCTAATAACTGCCCTGTAGCTACTAGCCTTTGGCAAACCACCATTTTCCCTGATTTTCCAAGTGACCTAGGACTAAAGACCCAACCTATGCCTAAAAAGACACTTAGGGATCATATATTTCATTGTGTATCTCTTTGTCTAATAATAATGTCTTATCCACTACTGAGTTTTGCTGAAGGATGTTAGCTTGCCTCTGAAGCAAGAAGATGTGATTTTATGTTATTATAGAAATGAAATAGAAAAGATGAGACAAGTCACAACCACCAAACCTTTGGAGATTTCTATAAGAAGGTATTCCCATTATCTTCTCCATCGAAAGAATTTTATACCGAGAAGTACCCTTAAATATGGCCTAGACCAGCTATTTTTTTTTCCAAATGACATTGACTTTTTTCTTGCTTATATATTGTATTACCTTAGAAATAAAGGTTTTGTTTGCCTTAAAATATTCTCAGCCTGATCTAATCAGATGTCTTTTACCTACCTCCACCTTACCTAAAGTCAAAATTAAAATCAATTTTATGTACAACCCTAACATTTGGAATGTAGACCCTACTGACTTTATCAAATGATAATTTGTCTTGGAATGTAAAAGTCTGTTCTACAGCTATGTTTACTTTATGGTAGAAAAGTATATTTACTTATGTTAGAGACAATATGGAAGGTCATACCTTTTCAT
This sequence comes from Phalanger gymnotis, assembly GCA_028646595.1. NCBI lineage: Eukaryota > Metazoa > Chordata > Mammalia > Diprotodontia > Phalangeridae > Phalanger > Phalanger gymnotis. Next base: position 313,434,012 of record CM053623.1, on the reverse strand, counting down.
TAAGAAGTCCAAACAAATTAGTGGCTTCTTCTCCAACCAAGTAATGGCCTGTGAGCTTTAGGAATGTGCACCTAAATCAATAGTTTTCTATTTCTTCCTCAGCTAGAATAGCTTAAAACTTAGTAATTCCCATAACCAGTCTTCTACTTAACTATAATAATGCTTTATCTCTGCATAACACCCCTGTCAACTAAGGATCTCCAATACATTTCCCATTCTCCCATTAACGTAGTTGATAGTACCTTTCAAAAGTTTTATCAGTCTTGTATTTTGACATCACCTTGTCCATCTCTTGCCTAGAAAATCATCTCTCAAAACAAAGGAAAGAGAATGAGCAGAGAGGGTGAGGAGAAAGCAGTTCCTTAAAACGAACCCCATGAAAAGTAACCAACGTATCCCCCAAGCCTGAAAGTATATCTAATATTCTGGTGTGATAGAATTTTATTTGCTAGTACTTTGATTTGTAAGTGCCTCAAATCTCTGAAAGTCCAAAGACTTTCACATATGCATTAATGCTTAAAATTATCTTAGTGTCTTAACAAACAAAATCACTATATAATCCAACATCTACACTTAGATGAAATTAATTACATTCAATTTTTTTTCCATCCTCCTTGTAAGGTTACTAGCAGGAATGGCTGTAATGCCAGGACTTTTTAACCAGCTGCTGATTCTTCTTTTCTTTCTTCATTTCCCAAGTGGTAGCCTGAACCTGAATAGTCCAATAACTATCCTGAGATTTGCAGAAGAACTAATGCACATATATGTGAGCTGATGGGTTTTTTCCCCCAATTCATATTGACCATCTATTTCTCAGCTAGAATGTCAGAGGTACCAACAGCAAACTGCCTTTATTTTCACTGATTAGATAAGAGAGGAAGAGATAGAGGTAGAGAGGAAAGTGGGGGGGTAGAGAAGTGGAAGCAATTGACAAATGGAACTATTTTTACTTTTTTTATTTTCCCAATGTATTACCCTTTACTGACTTCTTCTATAAGTTGTTTCTTTACTTTTTTCTTTATATTTATATTTATACTTTTTTTCATTCATTACTAGAAGTCTCTGTTACAAGCTCACTTTATAATCAGATTATAATTTTCAAAATGGTTTTTGTTGTAGCTCAATAGGCAATGTTTGCATTATAATGAGAATAAGTAGGATAAAAGTATAAGTTTCCATGTCTTCTTTCACCACTGCCCCTACCGTCTCATATTGTTATGTTGGGTATTAAAGATTAAAACAATAGGAGGGTTTTTAAATTTTTTTAAATTTCTGATGAACAATTAAAACTGTACTGTATGGATGGCAATCTCTGTAGTAAAAGATCTGCAGGTTATTTTAAAAGGTATAGATAGGAGTTTTTATGCATACATGTGTTTATTATTAAATTTAATACACTAAACTAAACCAATAGCATTTCAGTTTCAGCTTTTAAAAAACTCACAATGCAATGCCCCATCATTGAGGGGACAGTACTTAGTCGGAGGTAGAAGAAAGAAGAGGGGTTCATGCAGGGGCATATGTGGTGAACACAGTACTTGTCAAAGAGAGAGGGACTAGTTTTTTGTATTTCCTGCTCTATTTAGTCTGTTTTCAAGGGAGAGGAGCCAAAGAGAAGAGGAAAGAGAGGAAGAAAGGGAAAGTATCCAGAAGTTGCGTGGCCTCCCGCAGGGTAGGAAAAATATAAAGAAGCCAACCTGCTAACCAAGATTTAGGGGATCTGAATGCTCAAGATTGTCCAAAGGAGAAGAAGGGGGGAAAGGAAAGGCAGTGAAAAGGAGAAGGAAAGAAGTGCAAATGGAGTTATGACTTAAAGAATTTCTTAGAAATCTAGAAATATTTTATTTCAGAAGTATTGTGTTTGGGTCTGAATATCACACATTATAAGAGGCACTGACAAACCATAGATCATATAGATGAGGGACATCACCAGGATGGTTGGAGAGTCTAGCAACAACATCATCCAAGAACAGTTAATGTTTAGCCTGGAAAAGAGTTTAAGGAGACATGTTGGCTATTTTCAAATATTTGCAGGACAACATATAACATTCTGTGTGGAAACAATTAGTAGAAGTTATAGGCAGGAAGATATGAGCTTAATTTAAGACTCACAATTTAAACCACTGCTAAGTCCATAGGACGTGGAAGAGCTGTATCCTCTCCCTTTCTGCCGAGGGGACCTTCTGCTCTGAATATATGTCTGATGTTGGGACTGAGTTCAGTCCTGGGAAAGCCTGCCCACCTAAAAGAAGGGTCAGACTCCCATTCTCAAATTCAAATTCCCTTGTACCCCAGGGAAGATTTACTCAAAGCTTTTGTTTGGTTCATATCTGGGATTTGCCCAACAATGAGTAGAAAGGTATTCAATGATATAAATCAGTTATGGGACAGGTATTTTCTTCCTACACACAAAAGAAACTCTAAACACAAAAGATAGAAACAAAAGAAAAAAAAGCAAATAACAAATACGATTTTGCTCTCCTAGAAAAGTGAGATAAACATGAGTATTTAGCATAGTGCCTGGCACATAGTAGGCACTTAATAGATGTTTGTTGATTGATTATGAATCATTTTGGTACTGCTGATGAGACATTGCTTTTCATTTAGGCTGTGTATCATCTCCCTGAAAGCCTAGGACTTCTGTCCAGGCAGGCCAAGGGCCAGATACCTTCCCCTCTAATACAGCCCAACTAAGGGATGCAACATCTTCAACCTCTAGAACTCACAAGGTTGACTCCAAAACTTGGCATGTCTACCTCAGGATCACTGTAATGCCTAAGTGACAACCCAAAGCAAGGATCAGACATGATATGTGCATATGTGCTTACCACGTGCTACCATGTGATCACAATTCCTTATTTCTGCTAGGGGGAGAGTCGAGAGAGGGAGAGAGAAGATGGTCTCTCCTCCCACCCCTCCCAGGAACACTACCTGCTACATGGAGAGTCTAAGGAAGAAGAGAGACACAGACATAGGTGGAGTCATTCCCTTTTTAAAAGATGTATTGAGTCCCTGGATCTTCCTGCTCAATGTACAATAAGGGGAATGAATCATCACCCCCAAAGCACTTTGATGCTAAGTCACACGTGGCAGGCCAGAAACAGCCAAGGGCTTCATTATTCATTATCCATCATCCATCTTCCATCATCCATAAAATGAACCAGCAGCAGATGTGGTAAACCAAGAGCAGGAAGGGCAGCTCTGCACATGCCCTCTAATGTAATTAAGAACTTTCTAATAATAGGAATATCTAACAATTAAATAGGTTGTCTCGAAAGGTAGTGAGTTTCCCATCACTGGAAGAGTTCAAGCACAGACAAGATGGCCATCAACAGAGATGTAAAAGAGGTTTCTACGATGGGTAGAAAGTTGAACTAAATGACCTCTAAGGTCCTTTTGAGCTCATAAATCTTGATTCTATGAAAAGTACTAGTTGTACATGTATTGATATAACAAAGAAAAAAAGGGATAGAAGCACTAGTGAAACATTTTTCAAAATGCACAGAAGAAATATAGAGACATAGACAATCAGGAAAGTTTTGTTACAATTGCGTTAAATGTCATATAAACTTCTGTAAAACTGCACACAAGCGGTTTTGCACAGCACGCAGCGGAAGTTAACAGTTCACTATGCATTCATCATTTCTGCTTTGTTTACTGAAATGTCCATATTTGCTGATGTTAAGTTCATTAAAAGAGAAAATTTTTAAACATACAAGCAAATTGTGACTCTAGCAAACCCTAACCCCAAAACTAAGCCCAAGCTCTACATAACTCTATGAAATGTAAATTAGACTAGAAAAGTTTTGAGTAATCATGGGTCAGTTCTAAAGGTTCTGATAGTGTCTCCATGTGGGAATTCCTTCCTGGATTTTTGGGAGGTAAATTAATGTTTGTCTGATTCCCAAGAAAAATCTATCAAATAATCTAGAACAAGTATTGTAATTCTCCTGCAATAATTAAAGGTTAACAATCAACAAAGACATCATTGGTTCTAAGGAATTCACTGATGTCAAGTAGAAGGCAAGAACAGGAAACATTAAGCTGGAGGTCATGGTCGACATTTCTGGGAACTGGGACAGAAATAGAAGAGAAATTATCTAAATCAGAACATGGTACTTGAAACTGTTATCAAGTTATAAGTGTGTGTTTATGGTCCTTTCTCTTACTAATGCTAAATCTTCCTTGAAAATAAAATAATTATTAATAAATTTAAAGTTTATATGTGGATCCTTTGAGCAGTGTTCCAAGAAATAACAAGTTTTGGAAGCAAAATAAGGCCATAATTTGTCCATTTGAACACATGTTTCTGTGTAGTGCTGTTAACCTTTTTAGGAAATCTGAATGTTACACTATTTGAATACTACCCAAAAAAATGTCCACTGGCATTTTCCAGTGTTTTATTACCATTATTTTTAGATACTACTAAACTTAATATTTCTTATTTATTAAACAATTTATAAATATCCATAGGAAAGAGTACTCAATACAAAAAACATTAGAAATATTTTAAGATAATCAGTCATCTCATTGCCAGAAATGTTTTAGTTCATTGTCACAATAATAATTATAAACTATGCACTTATTATTATGTTGTTTTGTTCTTGGTTTTTTCTTTAACAGAAAACCTCCAAAACTTTTAGGATCACACTTTTACAGGAAAAAAAAAAGATTCATTATTTTTCTGGTGACTCAATATTACTTTAAAAACTTACTTAAAGTTACTTTTAAAAATGTAAATAAAATATTATGAAAAATACAGAATAACATGATTTCAGGAATTGCAATTTCCAATTCCCAAATCCCAAAGATTAATATCTGTCAGGAATTTGGAACGGCTAAATTCAAATAAAGCCCAAGGCTGTCCTAGGATTCCATATATTGAACTAGGCTCTCAGCAACTCAACCCGACCAAGACTAATTCCAGGATATCACTCTCCACCCCAACCCCATATCCCATCAAATCCAAAATAAAGTTAAGTATCCAAAATCATGAAGTTTTAGAGTCCAGAACTAGATATGGAATTAAGAGCTACTGACTTGCCCCTTCATAAAAAAATTAAAACTAAAAAATAAAAACTTTGGGATGAACAGGTGTGGTTTCTTCTTTAACTTTATTGATGGAAAAATAAATCAACAACGATAAATCCTTTAGTTTAAACCAGACTCACCTGAGCTGTGAGTGCTCTGGTCAAAGTGGCCCCTATTCTCATTCCAATGATAAAAGGTATCCCTGGTGCTATACTGTGCATTTTAAGAGCTTTACTGTGAAAATAATCAGATAAAGATGATTGTTTACTGGCATAACCTCCTCTGAAAAGGCTTGAGATTTCATATAATAAAAGATTTTCTTAGCTGCCAGATTTGTAGGGAAAGAGATTTAAAAAAAAAAAACTTCATTCCACCCTTTCAGAGCTGAGGGTGAAGATAAAAATTTGGGTGGCAGAAGTAAGCAGTATCAGGGATGAAACTAAATATCCAAAAGGATTCTGGGAAGAGTGGGTCAGAAAATTTCAAGCTCTCAAGATTCTCCCACAAATGAGATAAAATAGCACCTAACGATGAATATAGAGCAGGAAAAATAAATAAGATTAGGTACAGAACAGTGGTCCTCCTGAGAATTCCAGAACAAAATTTGGTCTCTGTGAAGAGTAAACACCTCCAGGCTAGTCATGCCTAAACAACAAGCAACAAGGCTTGCCTAGAGTTAGCTGGGTTGGGAGGCTGCCTTGGCCCCAGCTACAGGAACTCTTACCCCCAAGACAGTGAGGAGAGTTGGGCATCTGAGCCAGGGAAGACTGAGGGAACCTCTGCTGACTAGGAATGCGAACTGTGTTGTGGAGACACAGCTCTGGACGAGAAGGAACCAGCACATACCCCGTGAATGCAGAAGCAGTGTGGCAGGGATGCAGCTGGCTATGGGCACTTACATGAGGCTGGAGATCTTGGTTTCAGTTCCAGGGCAGAGGAGAGAACTGAAGGAGGATCTGAGGCCAGAGGCTCCATCCCTCATATGCCAGGACTAGAGGTGATTACAAAAAATAAGCTACCACAAATTTTAAAAAATGAGCTGGCAAAGGAGAAAGAACCATTGAAAGTTACTATAGGAATAATGAAGACTAGAGTTTGTCTTCAGAGAATACTGAAGCAAAGAAACCCTCTTCTACGCCAAGAGCAACGTCGAATGGTCACCTGCCCCCCCCCAAAAAAAAATCATAGAAGAACTTTAAAAAGACTTTAAAAATCAAATGAGAAAAATTGAAGATTATGAAAAGAAAGTCAAGCAATTAGAAAAGGAGATCCAGAATCTTAAAGAAGAAAATGACTCCTTGAAAATCAGAATTGGTCTTCTCCACAACTTGACTAGTGTGTAAATTAGTTCAGTGCAAAGTTATTCATGGAAGATATATCAGATTCTATGCTGTCTTGGGGTGGGGGGGGAGGGAAGAAAATCTGGAACTCAAAATTATGTAGAACCAAGTGTTGTAAACTAAAAATAAAACGAATATATATTATAAAAGAAAAAGAAAATCAGAATTGGGCAAGGGGAAGCCAGTGAAGTCATAAGAAACCAAGAAATAATAAAACAAAATATAAAGAATGAAAAAATACAAGAGAATGTGAAACATCCCATAAGAAAAACAACCGATCTAGAGAACAGGTCAAGAAGAGAAAAATTAAGAATAATCAGCCTACCTGAAAGCTATGATCAAAAAAAAAAAAAAAGAATCTTGATACAAAAATACGAGAAATAAATTTTTAAATTGTCCTGAAGCATTAGAACACAGGAAAGTAGAAATAGAAAAAATCCATTGATCACCACCTGATCCTACAAGGAAAACCCACAGGAATATCATAATTGAATTCCAAACACTTTCCCCCCGCCCCCTCCCCCCCCTTAAGGATAAAATATGAGCAACGAGCAAAAAAAAAATTTAATTATGCTGGTGGCACAATCAGAATCACACAAGACCTAGCAAGCGGTGACACTAAAAGACCACAGGTCTTGAAACATTATATGTTGAAGAGCAAAAGACCTGGGGTTGTGGCTGAAAATATCATACCCAGCAAAGTTAAAATAATGAGTGAAAAAAATGGACATTTAATGAATTGTCAGATTTTCAGGATTTGGTTTAAAAAAAAAAACCTGAACTTAATAGAAGTTTTGACATACAAAAGTCAAGAGAAATATGAGGTACATACCAAAGACTAATTACAGGGGACTTGATAAGGACAGACTGTTTACCTTTTATATGAGGAAATGTAAAATATATGTCCAAAATTATTATTAGTAATTGGGTAGTTTGTAAGAAAGATTGGGGTAGACCTGAGCATAATATGATTTTAAAAAGTAGAACTATTAAGGAACTAAAAAGAATAATATCCTATACAAATGAGGTATGAGGGGAAGGACTGACATAGAAAATTTAGTTGGAAAAGGAGGGCTGGTAGTTCTGAAAACCTACTTTCATCAGGAATGGATTCAAGAAGGAACAATACATATATATCTAGAAGAGTATAAAAGTCTTCTAAATTCAGAAAAATAAAATGCTAAGGGGATGGGGGGAGAGGATAAGGGAGAGCTCTTTAGAGGGGAGGGTGAGGAAATAGCATAAGAGGGGTATAGAATGGTGTTTAATGGGAATGAGAGGATGAGGGAGGGATCCTGGGCAAGAGCGGGGTTGGGGATAGGTTAAGTAATTGGAGGGCAAGGTAGTGAATAGAAGTAGAGGAGTCAAGAGGAATAGGGGAAATAGGAGATATGCACAAATATAAAATAAAGATCAGGAGTAGAATTTGTTAGGGAAAAAGGAACAGAGGTGGTAATCATGGTCTTGGACAAAGTTAAAGCTAAAATAGATTTAATCAAAAGAGAAAAAAAGGGAAACTACACTATGGGTCAGCCATATTCCTCAACATAGTGTTGGACTATTTAAAATAACTAGACAGTATAAGGTTAGAATATTGCTGTGGTGTAGGAAATGAGTTGGTGGACTTAGAAAAAATATGGAAAGACTTGGACTTATGAAGGAAGAGGTTATCTACCCTCAGAAAAACAGAGGACAAGTACATATAATATGGTCTTACATGGAGGCATATGAACACATATGTCTATATGTGAGTATGATTATATATCTAAGTACATGTAAGTATATGTATGTATATATATCTAAGTATATATAAGTATATGTATGTATGTACATATATGTGTATATATGTATATGAGTATGTATATCTATATATAAATATATCCATGCTTAATTATAGCCTTGTGGGAGGTGGGGGGAGGAAGAGAGGGGAGAAAAAGAACAAAGTAAAAAGTGCACAGCAGAAAACAAAATATCCTATACAAATGAGATGTGAGAGGAAGCAAAGAAAAGATGGACAGCTTTCAACATAATGCTCAGTATTTATTATATAAGTTTTCTTGAAATGGAAATTTATTGCTGTATATTTTGAATCTTCTCTTACATTCTGCCGTGCACATGACAATGCTTTTTTTTTTCTTTTCTTATTTTGTATTTAAGTTTCAGTATTTAAGTTTTTAATCTTTCTTTTTCTTTTCTTTTTGTGTATTTAAGTTTTAGTATTCAAGTCTAAAATAAATTTTTTTTAAAAAGTAAATATCCAAGATGAAAGTGCCAATTTTTCCTTTAGGATTATTCTTAAATTAATAACTTTACGTGACAGATAAGTACCTAACTTGGGCCTTCTAGCTGTCAGCCAATCCCTTTCTTTGAACAGAACAACTATTCTGGTTTCCCTAAGAAATTCCTTCAGATAATTATGCACAGGAACTGTCATTCAGTCTGTCAACCATCACTGTGCCAAGGGGATACAAAGAAAGGCCAAAATATGGTTCCTGCCCTCACAGAGTTCGAATTCTAAAGGGGAGACAACAGGCGAACAATATCTTATATGTACAAAATAAACAGGCACTTATCTGGAGGCAAGGTACCATTTTTGCCAAATAGAAATAGAGAATACAGGACCACATAGGGAGGAGAAAAAAAAACCCTCAATAACAGTAACTATTGCTATCATTTGCACGCACTTTCATAATTACCCTTCCTCCCTTGAGTTCAGGGCACTTGGCAAATACTATCTAATTAATCCTTCCAAAGAACCTGGGAAAACACAGGCTTTGTCATTCTCTTTGACAGATGTGACCAGAGAGGAGTTGATCTGATCCAAGGCCTTCTGTGAATCAATAGCAGAAAAAGTATAAAACTTGCAGCTCCCTGAATGATCTACTGAACAAGAAGGAAACTTTTCCAAAAAGTGCTTCATATTTTACTGTTAATGGAGAGCCTCTTTGGACAGCTAATGTTGAAAAGACTTTTTGTTTTGTTTTGTTTTAAACAAAAAAGCATTTGGTCCTTTCTTCTTCCTATTTGTCACATTACAATCTAAAGCATATTTGATATTTCCCTCAACTCTGCTTTGCATCATCTCAAATCTTGTCCTAGCTTTCTACGTGTGATAGGAAATAGCATGGCAGATGAACTGGGTTCAAATCCTGCCTCAGACGGTGTTAGTTTTGTGATGCTAAGTAAACCACTTGGTAACATAGCATAGAAAGCAAGACCTGGAATCAGGAAGAACGGGGTTCAAATACCACCTCAGAAATTTATTAGCTAGGCACTGAGGTGGCAGGGCAGACAGAGTGCCAGGCTTAGAGTCAGGAACATACGGGTTCAAATTCAGCCTATCCCAGCTACTCTGGGCAGAGCCGGCTACTTAAAGAGCTACTGATTATAGAAATAGTTCTGAGCTGGAAATTGAAGGGATCGCCTCAACAATAGGGGAAAGTAAAAATATAGCCCATCAGACATGGGACAAGTAGTTTATTCCCAAACACAAAAAAGAAGCCCTAGAATTAAAAGTGTGTGGAATGATTAAAACAAGCTATTAATTTATCACTACCATTATAATCAGGACAGTTGGGTGGTGCAGTGCATAGAGTGCTGAGTCTGGATTCAGGAAAATGAGTCTTCCTGAGTTCAAATCCACCCTCTGTCGATTACCGGCTGTGTGACCCTGGGCAAGTCACTTAACACTGTCTACCTTACTTTTCTCATCTATAAAATGAGCTTCTCCTTCCTGGAGAAGGAACTAGCAATTCACTCCAGTATCTTTGCCAAGAAAACCCCAAATGGGGTTGAACAGGAATGGAACAACTGCTCAGCAACAACAAAACCATTACAATCAGTTGGCCAGCTGAAATGCAAGTCTTAATAAGGACATAAGGCAGTTTTTGCAAGGCTACTAATTAGCCAGTTCACTTTTTGCCTCTACTGAGCACAGTTAGATCAAACACTAAGCATGGTCTTCTTCCTGAGAAATGCCTCTTTGATGTTTCCCAAGTTGCAAGCTCAACCCTACTATTGCTGCTACAACCACAACTCCTGGTCTGTAGTCCTCAGGGTTCACCAGGTGAATGCGAGAAGAAAAGGGAATAACAAAAGAGAAGCAAAAGAGACAGAAACAAGCCTAGTTACTTGAATCCATACCTCGTGAGGCAGGTGGGACTCTATCAAACCAGGTAGTGAAGGACCTTCCCCTCTTTCAACACGCAACAGGAGTGACATCTTGTTTCTCAAGAACCATCTGAGCAATGAACCAGAATTTGCATCTTCTTCTACCTAGTGTGAGAGCTTACATTATTGCTTTCCTGGCTCAGCAATCAGCCAAAAGACTTTTTATCATCACACTTGAGTCATTTTCTTCTCTTGCTTTGAAGGGGCATATGGAAAAAGTGCATGCCCTTGAGGGGAATGCCAACTGAATATACCCAAGCCCCAGGGAAGCATCACTAGGGAATGCTACAAATAAAAACTGAATAAAATTCTAAGGGGAAGAAAGGAAAAGTAATTTGGGGAATAACACATGTAGGAGGTGGTAGTTGAGCTGAGCTGCAAGAAGGCAAAGGATTCTATGAAATAGAAGAGAAGGAGTGTATTCCAGGCATGGTAAACAGCCTGTAGAAAGGCATGGAGACAGGAGATGGAATAGCATGTTTGAAGAACAGCCAATAAACCAGTTTGACTGAACCAGAGAGAACATGAAAAGAAATAATGTATAAGACGGTCTAGAAAGGTAGGCTGGACCGATTGTATATTTTATCCTAGAAGCCACAGGGAGCTTTCTGCTCAGGGAAGTTGGGATTATGTTCCTTAGGAATATCACTTTGTGGCTGTGTAAAAGGGGGTAGGGAAGATTTGAAAAAATAAGATCATCATGTATGAGTCTATTGAAATAGTCCACACTTGGGATCCCAAGGGCCAAGTGAACAGAAATAAGGGAATATGATTGTTAGCAAAGCAATGCTTTCAATTGTCCTTTCCAATGCTTCTGAACAACTGAGATCCTGGAGTCTACTTACTGTCTCATCAAGTGAAGACCAAAAATAATTAATCCAACAACAATTAATTGTCCAGAAGTAAGAGAGGAACAGTAAATTCAGGCAGATACTTTGGTGTCTTAGCCAAGCCTCTGAATGAGTGCACATTTAGTGAATCTAAAGAATTTTTTACTTATCTACTTTTGCAATTTCCTGGGAATATTGTTCAACTTAGGCAAACTCCTCTCTAGAAAGATATGAAGGGATTTCAACAAGAGTGACTAAAATGGTTTAGAGGTAAGAAGCATTGGTAATAATTTTAACAGATAAGAAAGATGAGAAAAGATTACCACAATGTTCATACCTTGGTATGTAACAAAGTAAACAAAGATGATAAATATCAGCAAACATCTAATCTTATGGAACATTTAGAAGCCTATAATTAATAAGCCAAAGAGAGATGTTGTTGTTGTGAAGTCATATTCAGTCATGTCTGACTCTTCATGAACCCATTTGGAGTTTTCAGTTGTGATCCCACTTGGGGTTTTCTTGGCAAAGATATTGGTGTGGTTTTTCATTTCCTTCTTCAGCTCATTCTACAGATGAGGAACTGTGGCAAACAGAGTTAAATGACTTGCCCAGGGTCACACAGCTACTAAGTGTCTGAGATTGGATTTGAACTCAGGTTTTCCTGATTCCAGACCTTATGCTCCGTCCACAGCACCACTTAGCTTTCCCTATCTGGGAAAGATAAGGTTCTTCAATTTTTAAAAAATGGAGAAATCTCTTTTTCCCCTCTTTTCCATAGGTACTAATCACTTCCTTATAGATAACAAATTGTGTGATCTCCCTGGTTAGAAAGCACCAACAAAATCTTATTATCCAGTTACCAATTCCCCACCTCCCAGCACTGGGGCTCCTTCCTGAGTTCCTTGAGGGGGTAACACCTGCCTTTGAATATCATGGGAAGGACAATCCATCATGAATATAGGGCCCTAGATCCCATCATAACACTGTAACCACGATTATCTCAAATTGCATTAAGAAAGATATACTGGGGGGGGCAGAGCCAAGATGGCGACTGGAAAGCAGTAACTGGCGTGAGCTCCCCACCAAGTCCCTCCAAAAACCTATAAAAAAATGGCTCTGAACCAATTCTAGAACTGCAGAACCCATAAAGTGGCAGAGGGAAGCAGGGCTCCAGCCCAGGACAGCCTGGATGGTCTCGGGGTAAGGTCTGTCCCAAACAGAACTCCCAGCCCCCAGCTGAGGGGAGCGGAGGGGAACGGAGCTGAGCCAAGCAGACCCCAGCGCGCGCGGCGCGGCAGACCGCGGGCCGACGAGACCAGGAGTGGAGCGGAGAGTGCCCTAGCATGCTGAATTACTGAGCTGTGGCATGTACCAGACCTCACAACCCACAAACAGCAAAGACTACACAGAAGGTTAGTGGGAAAAGCTGCGGGACAGGACGGAGTTTGCGGTTCGGCTTCCACCCCTGAGGCAATGGAGGCGGGGCAGCTTTAGAAATTCAGCTGCAGTTGCTTCTGGCCCCAGGCCCACTTGGTGGGAGGAATTAAGTGGCTGATCAGAGCAGGAGTTCAGAGCCTGCTGAAGATTTAAGCCCAGTCTGGGTTGGGGGTTCTTGGATCAGGAGGAGTGCTGGTGAGGAAGCGCATCCACCCAAGCGT
>CM053623.1:313311654-313412928 GCA_028646595.1 Phalanger gymnotis | reverse complement strand
AGGAAGGAAGGAAGGAAGGAAGGAAGGAAGGAAGGAAGGAAGGAAGGAAGGAAGGAAGGAAGGAAGGAAGGAAGGAAGGAAGGAAGGAAGGAAGGAAAGAAGGAAGGAAGGAAGGAAGGGAGGAGTTAAGGAAGGAAGGAAGAAAGGAAGGAAGGAAGGAAGGAAGGAAGGAAGGAAGGAAGGAAGGAAGGAAGGAAGGAAGGAAGGAAGGAAGGAAGAGAAACAAAGACAGGAAAAGAAACGAAGAAAGGAAAAACACTGCATTCCACTCTGGTCTAGTGTAGTGGTGAAAATGCTGAATTTGATGTTTGGAAGACCTGGGTTCAAACCCTGAATCTGTCACTTATTAAGTTTGTGACCTTGGAGAAGTTATTTATCATCTATTAAGTTTATGTCTATATCCCCTTAGTTCAAAGATGGAGAAGATTATATGTACACTACTTACCTCATGGCCGTTTTGACAATTACATGGAAGAAAGTAGGACTGTACCACTTTTTCTACATGTATCCCCAGTGCTTGGCACAAGTGCCTGGCACATAGTCGATGTTTAGTAAGTGCTTTGATATTCATTGATGTGGAGAGCCACCTTGGCTTTACCACGGAAATTAGGATGCTGGAAATGGATATCTGCTAGTTTTGACAAAAATGGCAACAGTGTGACCTCTTCTCCTTCTCCCCCTACCTTGCTTTAACCTTATGATGGACAGGCTAGCCCTGTCCATTTTAAGGACTGTGGGTAGCAAAAGCTGCTCGCACCAAAGGATCACATAGAAGAGGCGAAGGGGTTACAATCACCATGAAAATCAGCACAGTCAAAGAAAAAAGAGAAATCATCAAATGGGTGGAAATTATGGAAGAAAGCAGCACCAGGTAGAACCTCAGCACCAAATGCTAAGCCTGGGGCAGTGTGGACAGAAGGTACACAGATTTGTTGGGGTGGATGCTATATTGTTAACCACCTACCTTCCTTCCATCCCCTTCAGACCCAAGGTGGTAAAATTGAAAGTATATATATTCATGCTGAGATAAGGATCGTGATAAAAATAAGTCAGATTATATATCAAAAAGGAGAATAGCTCAATAAATTGTGGCATACAAATGTAATGGAATAATTTTTGTTGTTCAGTCATTCAATCATGTCTGACTCTTCGTGGCCCCATGGACGTCAGGCCCTTTTATCCTCCGCTATCTCCCAAAGTCTGTCCTGGTTCATCTTTATTGTTTCCATGATACTATCTATCCATCTCATTCTCTACCATCCCCTTTTCTTGTGCTTCTATCATTCACAACATCAAGGTCTTTTCCAATGATTCCTATCTTCTCATTATGTGGCCAAAGCATTTAAGCTTCAGCTTCAGTATTTGACCTTCCAGTAAATAGCCTGAATGAATTTCTTTAAGTGTTGACTGATTTGATCACCTTGCTGTCCTAGTGACTCTTAAAAGTCTTCTCCAGCACCACAATTAGAAAGCAGCAATTCTGCAGCACTCAGAGACTCTCACAGCCATACATGGTTACTGGAAAAACCATAGCTTTGACCAAAAGAACCTTTGATGTCTCTGCTTTTTAGTGTGCTGTCCAGATTTGCCATAGCTTTCCTTCCAAGGAGGAAGTATCTTTTAATTTCATGGCTGCAGTCACCATCTGCAGTGATCTTTGAACCCAAGAATATAAAATCTGACACTGCTTTGATTTTTACTTGCCTGGAAGTGATGGTACCAGTTGACAAGATCTTAGGTTTTTTGATGTTAAGCTCCAAGCCAACTTTTACACTCTCCTTTTTCACCCTCGTCGAGAAGCTTCTTAATTCTTCTTTACTTTCTGCCATCAGAGTAGTATTACTTGCATATCTCAGATTGATTCATCCACTATTAATAAAAAAAAAGATGACTCTTTTTAGATAGTGATGTTCCATGATTGTTAGCTAAAAAGAATTACCTAAAGGTTGTCCAATAGGTCAAGAATGTATAATTTTGTCAGCAAGAGAATTTCTTTCACCATTCAGTTCTGCAAGTCCCAACCTACCTGTTATATATTGTCTATTACATATTGACTTAGAAAGTTGCCTTAATGGTTTTCAGAGGAAGAAATCCAAGTTATCAATAGACATATGAAAAAATGCCCTAAGTCATTAATAAGTAGAGAAATGCAAATTAAGACAACTCCGAAATACTATGTCACAATACCTATTAGATTAGCAGAGTTGACAAAATAGGAAAATAATAAATGCCAAAGGGGCTGTGGGAAAAACAAGGACTTTAATGCACTGTTGGTGGGGCTGTGAATTGGTCTGGCCATTTGAGAAAGCAACTTGAAATTATGCCCAAAACGCTATTTAACTTTAACCCGTCAATATCCCCAAAGAGATCAAAGAAAGAAGAAAAGGACCCATATGTTCAAGAACATTTAAAGCAGCTCTTTTAGTGTTAGCAAAAAATTACAAACTGAAAGGACATTCAACAACTGGAAAATAGTTGAACGAGCCTGAGAAGACTTATATGAACTGGCACAAAGTGAAGGGAGCAGAAACAGGAGAATAATTTATACAATAACAACAACTTTGAAAAACTGAGGAACTCTGATCCACACAATGACCAATCATAACTCCAAAGGACTCATAACAAAATATGCTATCCACATCCAAATAGAAAGCTGATAGATTCGGAGTGAACATTAAACCATATTTCTTTTCTTTCTTTCCTTGTTTGTTTGGGTTTTTTTTTTTACGTGGATAATGCAGTGAATTGTTTTGCTTGAACTATATATACATATATATATATATACATATATATATGTATATATATGTAATGGGTTTTGTTTTTCTTCCTTTCTCATTAAACCATATTTCTTTTCTTTTTTTCCTTGTTTGTTTGGGTTTTTTTTACGTGGATAATGCAGTGAATTGTTTTGCTTGAACTATATATATATATATATATACATATATATGTATATATATATGTATATATATGTAATGGGTTTTGTTTTTCTTCCTTTCTCACTGAGTGAAGGAGGAGAAGGGGAAAAAGGAAAGAATTTGGTACCAAAAATAAAATAAAACTGAATTCTAAAAAAGAAGAAAGTTGCCTTAACTCTTCCCCCCATTCTACCTCCAGCTCACTGTACTGGGTTGGGTTCTTTCTCTTCCCTCCATCCATCCTTTGTGCTTCAGGCATTCCCAGGTTTGGGTGATATGAAAGGGAAGCCCAGGTTAGAGCAGGAAGGATAAAAGGGGAGAGCATATATACCCCAGGTCTTCATCTGCTACCCTGTCTACTATAATTAAGTAATTTGTTCTGGGGTTTAGGGACCCAGGAGCCTTCACCTACCTAGTGCCCGCACTGGGCAGGGGTCAGATGCCGCTTAATCAGCCTCATGGTGATTTCTCTAAGGAAAGGCTCTCTTTAGAACCTCTCTCCCTCTTGTACCACTTTTTTTTTTCTTACTGAGTCATAAAGTGAGATTTCCCTCCCCACACTGAGGTCCTGAATAAGCCACCCTAGCTCAGGTATGGATGCCAACCAGGACAGAAATATCTCTCCTAGGTCCCACATTAATGTAACTGCTATCCTCTTCCTTGGTTTTGTCTACCCTCTTTTCACTCTCAAGGTGCTGACACAAAATCAGAAGAGTCAATAGTATGGTTACATCCAATACTCAGTTAACTGATGTCTTGGAAGGATCTCTTTAGACTTGAATCAATGTTTACATCAAAGCCAAAAATTGTACTTTGCTCTTAATAAAGTGTATGCACCCTAAAAAAAGTGCCTTAGAGATTCTTAACCTTTAAGGTCATGGACCCCTTTAGTGGTCTGGTTAAACTTATGGACCCCTTTTCACAATAATGCTTTTAAATGTATTAAATAAAATTCATAGTGTTGCAAAGGAAATCAATTATATTGAAACTGTTTTGAAAATATGTTTTTAAATATTTATGGATCCAGATGAAGAACACCAGCTCTGAGAACTTAAGTGACTTACCCATGGTCACATACCTAATACTTGTCATAAGTAGGATCTGAACCCAATTCTTACAGACTCCAATCCAGTGCTCTATTCACTATACCATGCCTCTTCTTATTCAAAGAATATTGGAGTTAAAAGAAGGAATTTGGAAGTCCTAATGGTGCTGCTAATAATACAAACACTATTAGCTCTCCAAGAAAAAGTATTGTTTTAATATTTTTTATTTTGAATATTTTATCAATGTTCTTTTTTTGCATCACTTTCTCTTCTCAATCAATGGCTTTGCCTTCCCCCATTCCCCCCAACCCTGCAGAGAACTTTTCCTTTTAAAACAGAGCACAAACAAGCAAAACAAAGGAACATGTTGGCTATTTCTGTTCTCAGTCCACATTCCTAGTCCACTCCTTCTCTAACAAGAGGCAGCAAATGTACTTTACAGTAGGTCCTCTGAAGCTTATTGAATTGATCAGAATTCTGAAATGTTTCAACACTGTTTTCCTGTACATTACTGTGTGCATCATGTAAATTTTTCTCCTGGTTCTTCTTATTTTACCTCATGTCAGTTCATATATGCCATCCCAAGTTTGTCTGATTTCTTCAAATTCATCATTCTTTATAACACAATAATTTTCCATTCCATTCATATTCCACAACTGTTTCAGAATTCCCAACTGATGGATTCCTACTTTCTTTCCAGTTCCTTCATAATACTGCTGCAAATATTTTGTATGTGTGGAACCTTTCCCTTTATCTTTGATCCCTTTGGTGTATATTCCTGATAGTGATGTCACCGTGTTAAAGAATCAAATGTTTATCGAAGTGTTTGTCAGATATTTCAGTATAATTTGAAGTTGTTGCACCAATTCAGAGCAATAGTGTATTAATGTTTCTGTCTTCCCAGAGTCTCTCTAACATTTGCCAATCTGATGGGTGTGAGGTGAAACCTAGGAGTACTTTTCATTCCTCTTATTAAATTAACTTCTCTCACCCTATAGCTAACATGGTGAGCCAGATTGCCTTGTAAACATAAGATAGTTTGAAATGGGGTGAAATAGGGTGATTTGCATTAGTCCAAGGTCATTTAATAAAGAGGAAGGCAAATGGACAGTTTTGTCTCTCAGGATCTACAAATCAGTCTTGGAAGGGATATTCTTCCAGGAGATTTATAAGTTCGTATAAATTAGGCATACATGTCACTGATACAAAAGCAACCTTTGTCACCTCCTGGGTGTTTGTTGGAACCCTACACACAAAGCAGTCCACATGATGTTTGAAAGGTTATTTCTGCCTCGCCTTTTTCTCATTAGCTGGACGAGTCCTTAACATATACGGAAACAATACTACTAGGCTGTGTCTAGTGTCTTATATGTGGTCAGTGACAAAGTACTTTGTGAATTTTTTAACCCTTGCTTTTGTCTGGATCCTTTGCAAATGAGATCTTGTCACAAAAGAAGAAAAATAAGGTCCAAATTACATTACAATATGAGCATGGTTTTTGTTTGGTTTTTTTTGTTTGTTTGGTTGTTTGGGTTTTGTTGGTTTTTCTTCCCCAAGCTTAATGACATAGCTGAGATCTCAAAATAAGTCATAACATGGGTGGTCAAGGTTGGAGCAGCAGTGTCCAAGGGAGCTCAAATTTATCTTGGAAATGACATCTTCCCAGGCTGGTAGAGACCACCAAAACAGTTGCCTTTCAGTGTTTAAAAAAAAAAAAAGTATGTTTTGTCTCTGGCCTTCCAGGGCTCTTGTTCATTTGAATATAAAAAGAAATTCAATTCCTAATAGATGTGAATTTAAAGTGGAATGTAAGGTATATCATCCTCACATAGCCGGATGTTTAAAATGCATGGTCTCCTAGACAATAGAATAAGCAATCTGAGAGTTCTAATGCTGCTGTGGATTCATAGCGTAATAGTATTTTGAGCTAAAAGGAACCTTTGAGATCATTTAGGACACTCCTCATTTTACAGCTAAGGAAACTGGAGTCCAGAGGCTAAGTGATTGGCCCAAGGTCCCACAGGTAGGCTACAGCACAGCATGAATACCCCTACTCTGACCCCAAGTTTATTGCTCTTTCTACTACATCCTGGGTATACAAACTATATAAAGGTAAATCAATTACATATCCCAACACAATCCTAGATTTGAAAAAGACTGGAAAAAAATATCTAGTCCAGGGGTTCTTAATATTTTTTATGTCGTTGTCCCCATTGGGAGTCTGATGAAGCTTAAGAAGCTCTTCTCCAAATAATGTTTTTAAATGCATGAAATAAAAATACATAGCATAACAAAGAGAATGAATTATGGTGAAAGAACAGTTGTCAAAATATTTTTTAAAGGTTCACAGACCCCAGGTTAAGAACCCCTTCTCCAATCCAACCCTTTCATTTTACAGGTGAGGAAACCAGTGCCCACTAATGGACCAATTTAATGCATAGGTTGAGATTCTTCTCTTAGCCCCACCCACAGGGCCACTTGGCACTTTCTCCCTATCCTTTTACCTATCCGTTCATCTAGATTCTCCAAGTTTGAGGTAGTTCCAAGAAAAATATGGTCTCTGCAGATAAATATGAATGCTTTCTCATCAGAAAAGAAAACCCACATAATCTAATTTGTTCAGTCATTTCAGTTGTATCTGACCCTTCACGATCCCATTTGGATTTGTTTGGGATACTAGAGTGGTTTGCCATTTCCTTCTCCAGCTCATTTGACACATGAGGAAACTGAGGCAAACAGGATTATATTCTTGTTCAGAGTCACTTAGTAAGTGTCTGAGACCAGAAAATTTAGGTCTTCCTGAATCTAGGCCCAACACTCTTATCTACCGCACCATCCTGCTTCCTTATACAACCAATATATTTCTCATTTATCCCTTAGTTGCTTCAAAACTAACAACCCATTTGGTTAACTGTTCACCTTGGGTTCCTGATAGCAGCTATTCCCTCTGATTGTTTTTAAAGGTCTTTATTTTGTTTTGTCCCTCATGTCCTATTTTGTACTATGTCTTAACCTGTGGCCTTAAATCTTTGTACCCTTGGAAATAGGTAGGATATAAATGTTAAACAAATCAACATATCTCTCCATGCCCGAACCTTGAAATGAGGCCGGTGAAAGGCAGTATGATGTACCACGAAAAGACTACAGACTTGGGAGTGAGGGGCCACATATTTTAGTCTCAGCTCCTTTATTTACAAGCTGCCTGACCTTAGGGAAGTCACTTGACTTTTTTTTGGACCTTATTTCCTCTTCTGTCAAAGAAGGGGATGGGAACTTGAAGATCACTTCCAGCTGTAAGAATCTATGATTCTAGGAAGTGAAAATGATACTACAGTAAGAACATTAGTGGGGGTGATATTTGAGTTGAGAGCCTTGAGTGAATTACTATACTGTCCTTTCTGAGAATATGGTAAAGGAAATGTAACCTTAGAAATCTTTATAACCTGTATATTGCCTCTTTTCAGTGAGTAAATGCAGCCTAAAATTGCTACCCTTATAAGATATTTGGCTCAAATTAAACAATAATAAAATTATGTATTTTATCTAAATAAATCTTGAAGACTTTGCAATAAAAATAAAACTGGAGTGTTCCTGGTAGGATAAAAGGAATTTTATTTCATTTTTTAAGAAGCATGAATCAGGATAAAATTGATTCATATTTAAACTGCTTTTTAAAAGGACAAATATTTTCTTAGCTTTTAGGAGCCGTATAATATGAGACCATTTAGTTGAGATGTCATATAAAAAAATCCCACACGCTGTAATAATAACAATAGGTCAGATTCCTAAACTATTTTTGTAGTGCTGCATAAAAGAATCATTTTTCCCAGTAAATAATCGTGCTTTCTATGTGTACCATTTTAATGATTTTCTTGTGATTTATCTTAGTGCATTTTACAACCACCTCACTGTTGGGCAGAGGAAGTTATGATGTATGAAATATACAAGTAAGTGCTCTTCCCTATATTAATATTTTCCTCCTTTTGTCCTCCCTTCTCTTTCTTCTCTTCAGACCCTTAGAACAGAACCAATCCACCCATAAGCCCTCTGCTCTTCCTGTTTAATTCCCTCAATACCATTTGAAGACATTCAGTTTCTAGTAGTAGTAAAGGTAATAATAATACTGTATGCCTACTATGTACTAAGTAGTTTACAAATATTATTTTATTTCATTACAGATAAGGAAGCGGAGACAAACAGAGGTTAGGTGACTTGGCCAGGGTCACATAGCTAGTAAGTGTCTGAGGCCACATTTCAATTCAGGTCTTCCTGATGCCTAGCACTCTATCCACCAAACCACCTCACTGCCTCCAATATATAGAGATTCTTAATAAAGATATTTAACTTAGAAAATAAAGACGTATTCTAGTTTGAATCAGCTTAATTAACAGTAATGATATTAATGCCTTATTAGTATAAGATAATTCTGACACTTGTCCCACTGACACTCATTGTAAGTTATTTTTTAAAAATTCTAACAGAGAGGACAAAACTTGGGACCATAGATTTAAGAAGTGAAAATCTAGAGGTCATCTAGCTCAACTGCATTACTTTACAAATGCGGAAATAGGAGCCCAGAATGAGGAAGGACTTGATTTACCCAATGTCACCTAGTTACTCTGGATAATTATTCTGGATCCAGTCCTCTTTCTGCTGTACCTCACTGCCTCCCTAACTACTAAAATTTACCTCCAAGGAGAAGAGAAGCATTAAGGATGAAGGATGCCATCAGAAAGATGTCCTTGGGTTTTTTTTTCCCCCTTGGATCTGTAATGTCAGTGATATAGGAATTGTAGATCAGCACAGATAAACTAAATTATTTACCCAGGGTCACCAAGTCAATCTATCTAAGAGTCTGGTTTAGACTAAGCTCTTCCTGACACCAAAGTCAACTCTTTATACAATATATGGAATGTTGCCTCTCAGAAAGAAGTATGACCAGAAACCAAAATGAGCCAGTAATGTGGTGAGAGGAATAACTAACTCATGGACAGGCCATTTGTTTCATTGGTAATCATACAACATCCAGAAAAAAACTTCCAGAACATTGGCTGGACTCTTGATGGAAGATTAATAGGAGGATATAGACAATGGTCACTCACAATGAGAAAGCAATGCATGATTTACATTCTGTATGAGAGGAGGGACTCTCCATATTGATGAGATCAATATATGATCTATGATATGATACTATGAGAGGCATAGTATCAAAGTATGAATGTTTCATCTTTAAATTTAAAAGTCTGATTATTTCTTCAAATTGGAAGGTTTGGGACTTATTCAGATCATAGAATTTGGAGCTGAAAGAGACCTTAAAATATCTCCTTATCCGACTACCTCATTTTACAGATGAGGAAACTGAGCCCAGGGAGGTTAAATTACTGGTCCAAGGTCACAGAGGTAGTAAATATGATAAAGCTGGGATTTGAGCTCAGGTTCTATGACTTCAAATTCAGCATGCCTTCCACTGTATCACAATATTTGGTAGACACAGATTATTAATTAATCATTAATTGATGAGAAATAATAGTAATATTCATTCAGAACAGAACACCTCTAGAAAGAGATAAAAATTGAGGAAATAAATTAACCCAAGAGACCAACACATAAAAACAGCCAAAAGCCTCTGAGTAGTGTGAGGCTTTATTTATTGAGTATTGTGTAAACTGTTCAACCTTGGGAAGGGAACATAATTTTAAATACAAGTAACTAACCCCCCAGAGCTAGCACCGAATGGCAGGCAAGGTAAACATCTGCCTAGGGGACCACATGCAGGAGAGATCAATGCTTTTTAATGGTACTTTTTTACAAATGCACATATTTTAAATGCCAGAAATGTCATTCTCTTTGTCATGTAGGCATTTATTTTATAAGCCAAGCCACCTGTGCCACAGGAAAGGCTCAGAAACCCAGGTGGGCTGAGAGTAACACAGCGGGGTCACAATTTTCAAACCTTGTCTATGATGTAAAAATGCCTTTTGTTGGTTCAGAAGCCTACAGCACAATTTTAAGTTGGTACATTCAAGTCAACAAGCATTTATTAAGCACCTAAGGTACCAGACAACTGGGAATACAAACACAAGCAGAAAGACAGTTTCTGCCTTCAAGGAGTTTACATTCTAATTGGGGGAGACCAAGAAGCTAAAGAACAGAAAAGTATAGGGTGGGGTGGGGTGAGGTGTGATGGGGAGGAAATAAAATGGGGCATTGTAGAGAAAGTCCAAGATAGTCAGGATAGCAGCCTGAGGAGGAATGGTTTTCAAATTTGAAATATTTTTCACAATTCACTCCTACTTTACAGAAATATGCTTCTTATATGGCTGACTGGTACATATCATTTTAATAAACAGTGAAATTAACTCTGGGAATCTTAAAGAGTTTTTCTCATAATCCTGACCAGTCATTAGAGCTAGAGCTAGAAGTCAATCCATTCAACAAGCATTTGTTAAAGGTTTACTATGTGCCAGACACAGGGGATGCCCAAAAAGGTAAAAATACTGTGTCTGCCCTCAAGGATCTCAAATTCTTATATAAGAGACAACATATCGATGACAAGCTACACCTAGTGTAAATGGAAACTAGGTGGCGCAGAGCACTGAGCTCATCTTCTTGAGTTCAAATCTGGCCTCCAACACTTACCCTAGGCAAGTCATTTAACCCTGTTTGCCTCATCTGTAAAATGAGCCGGAGAAGGAAATGGCAAACCACTCCAGTATCTCTGCCAAGAAAGCCCCAAATGGTGTCACAAAAAGTCAGCCACAATTAAAGAGACAACAAACACATAATCTCTGTGCAAATGCACTGGGGTTATATGGAAAGGACAGGAAGTGTGATTCAAAAAGGACTCTGTAAAAAGCGAGTTTAGAACTGAGTCTTGAGGGAAATGAATATAGCTCAGAGATAAACATGGGGAGGAAGAGTACTCTAGGCATAAGGGAGAGCCAGTATAAAGACAAGGAGAGGGGAAGTGCTAGCATCCTAGGGTGCTGGGAGGCCAGTTGGCTGTACTGGAGAATGGAAAGAGAGGAGTAGAATGTAATAAGACTGGAAAGATAGGAAAGGGCAGGTTACAAAGGGCTTTGGATGCCAGATGAATTTATATTTGATCCTAGAGGTAATAGTCACCGAAGTCGATTGAGTTGAAGAGTGACTGGTCAGACCTGCACCTGAGGAAAAATCACTTTGGCATCTGAGTGAAGGATAGATTGAAGTGGGAGAGACTTGAGGCAGGAGAAGCAATTAAAAGGTCATTGTGAGCCTTTAGAACACAGCAAAGAGCTAGAAATTAAACAGGTGCCCACCAATTGGGAAACAGTTAAACAAATTACAGCATATAAATGTGGTAGAATACTATTGTGTGCCACAAGCAATGACAAATGTATCTATTCAGAAAAACCTGGAAAGGTTTGTATAAATACTCACAGAGAATGAAATGAGGAGAACCAGAAGAACAATGTGTTGTTGTATAGTTGGTTGTTGTTCAGATCTTTCAGTTGTGTTTGACTCTTTGTGACCCCATTTGGGGTTTCTTGGCAGAGATACTGGAGTGGTTTGCCATTTCCTTCTCCAGCTGATTTTACAGGTGAGGAAACTGAGGCAAACAGGGTTAAGTGATTTGAACTCAGGAAGATGAGTGTTCCTGACTCCAGGCCCAACACTCTATCTACCTAGCTGCCACCTATTTGCCCCAAAAACATTGTAAAAAAAAACAATTTTGAAAGTCCTAAGAATTCTGACCAATGTAATGACCTACAATGATTCCAGAGGACAGATGATGAACTATTCCACCCAACTCCTGTCTGAAGGGTTATAGAGTCAAGACACAGAATGAGGTGTATATTTTTGCTTGACTATACATATTTGGTACAAGAATTTCATTTTTCTTTTTTTCCCCTATTTTAAACTGAGTGAGATGTGGGTGAGAGAAAATAAAACTATTAATTTAAAAATAATATAAAATGAAAGTTTTTTTCAAAGGCTATTATAATAATCCAGGTGGGAGGTCAAGAGAGCCTATACTAGAATGTAGGAACATGGAGCAGAAAGAAGAGGATGTATAGGAGAGATGTTGTGAAGGTAGCAAAGATAAGATTTGCCTCCTGATTGGAAATAAAGGGTGAGTATGAGTGAGTCAAAAATGACATTGAGATTTTCTGGATGCCTGGGAAGACAGTGGTGTCCTTGAAAATATTAGGAAAGTTAATGAGGGAATACTTATCCATGGCGAATAATTGAACAAGTGATGGTATATATAAGGAATGGAATACTATTGTATTACAAGAAATGATTAAGGGGATGGTTTCAGAGAAACCTGGGAAGATTTGTATGAATTGATGCAGAGGGACATCAGCAAAACCAGAAGAACAATTTATACAAAAACAACAACATAGTAATAAAGAAACAAGGTAACACAGTAAGATAGAGCTCTGGGCTTAGAGTCAGGAAGACCTGAGTTCAAATCTGGTCTCGATTTTACTAACTACGTGACTTTTGGTAAGTCACTTAGTCTCTGTTTACATCAATTTCCTCAACTGTAAAATGATAATAATAGCACCTACCTCCCAGAGTTGTTGTGAGGATCATATGAGATAATATGTATAACTTAGCACAATTCCTGGCACATAGTAGGTAGGGTATAAATGCTAGTTGCTATTATCAAAGATAAACAACTTTGAAAGACTTAAGAACTCTCATCAGCACAATGACCAACTACAATTTCAGAAGATGAAACATACTGCCCTCCTGATAGAGAGGTTATAGTCCCTCAGTACGTGATGAGACCTTTTTTTTGGACATGGCCAAGGGGGAAATTTGTTTTCTTTGATTATACATGTTAATAGGGCAGCTTGGTGGAACAGTAGATAGTATACCCAGCCTAGAGTAAGGAAGACCTGCCATTTCCTTCTCCAGCTCATTTTACAGATGAAGAAATGGAGGCAAACAAGGTTAAGTGACTTGCCCAGGGTCACAAAGCTAGTAGGTGTCTGAGGCTGGATTTGAACCTAGGTCTTCCTGACTCCAAGTCCAATGCTCTATCCACTACTCCACCTAACTGCCTGTAGTATATTCATGATAATGGACAGCATGTTTATTGTCTGAGGACCAGACTAGCTGAGCTCAGAGAGGTTCATCTCCAGGTTAGTTGCAGAGTGATTGCTTTTTCATTAATCTCAAAGACCATCTATCTGCTAAGTATAGGTGGTTATTATCTGGTCTAATGGGAATGCTTACATCTATTAAATTACAAATCCTTAGAATATTAACAACATTAATGAGTGGTGACTAATAGATACGACAAGAGAGGTAAAAGATAAATATAATGGTTTGAAAATTTAGCCCTTGAGTTTAACTCAAACATATGAAATAAATTAAAATATAAAATGTTTCTAAGTTTTGAATCCCATTCTGCTTCTGCCATGACAGAGAAAAAGTAGTGGGGGGGAAAAGGGCAGACATGCTAGGAAATGCAGTTTTTAGACCTTCCGTAAGTTGTAACTTGGCTATCAGTTCCCTAAATGTAAGAGCAGTTCTCTAAACATATGTCCAATTACCAATGAATTGATAGACTACTATTAGAAAAAAAAGTATATTAATCTTGACTGTTCTACTGTAAATGAAACCAGAGAAAAGGAAGGATAGCTCAAAGGGTCTCCTTTGAGTAACAAGAATAGGAGTTCTCAGCATTGGTTTTATCATGAGTTGAAAGCAACAAGAAGCACCATTTCATGGGCCATTTGGTCATTGCATATTGCTCAGAAGTGTTTTCCCAAAAAACCACCATTAAAATCACCTAGTGCTAAGAATGAAGAGACGGAGAAATTCTATGAAAAACTCAATAGGATCAGCCTTGATTTAACAAATCAGCATTTGCTTTAACCCTTGGCGACTTCAGTACAAAGGTATAAATAAACAAGCAGGCTGAAAATTATGTTGGAAAACATGAGTCAGGAACAAAGAACGAGAGGGGCCAAACACTTGCAACCTACACAGAAGCCTGAGACCTATTCTTTATTGATATTTTCTTCAAGATAAGACTTAGATGATCATACAAGTCTAATAATATCACATAAAATGAAATTGATTACATTTTAATGATATGGAAATGGCTAATTAGTGATGCTGGGAGTCATTCCTGAATAAAATGTCTCTATAGAGTCACACCACTAACTTGCTAGAACAAAAACTGAGATTAGTACAAAGATAGAAGAAAGAATTTTTAAAAGACATGGCATGGAACCACAACTCCAACCTGACCTATTTAAACAAGTTATTGATGCCAATATTGCATTGAAATTAATGCCAATATTGATGCCAATGGGATATGGATGAAAGAAATGACATTAAACACTGATTACACTAATTTCATACATAAGTTTAACTATTACAATCCATCCATAACAAGGAGACATAAAAGAACCTAAAAAAGGAACTAAGTAAACAAACTACTTACTTGACAAGCAATAATATATGAAAGTTAAAGGAAACACAGACTTAGACTATAATCTCATTTGTAAAATATTACAGGAAAAGATGATGGAAGATTATGAGCAGTATCACCTCATAAAACAGAAGAAAGCAGTAGAAGATAAAACCAGTTTAAAGAAAACCTAGCAAGAGACCCAACTCCGCTAAATCAACCTGAGAGCACTTAAAAATGAAACTGGAAGAACAACAAACAGACAAAAGATGGAAAAAATCTACAAAAAAAATTTATAACAATTTTCAGCATCAAGGACAACACAACCATAATACTTAGACTTTATTAACACAGTTCTTTACTATTGTGGAGCTTATAGAGGAAGTAGATTGTAGAGCTTATAGAGGAAGTAGAAATTGCCCCAAAGAAACCAAAAATGGGTACAACAGATGGGCTGAACCAAGATTATAGAGAAGTAGAAATTGCACAAAGGAGACCAAAAATGGGTACAACAGATGGGCTGAACCAAGATTATGGAGAGGAGGTCTATGCTGGTAGCAACACAAATGCGAGGTCATTTATTTCTTTATTTGTTGTTAGAATTGAAACTCTTGGTTTTAGTTTTTTGGTCATTTTACTTTATTTTTTGATTAGCATTTATTTGCTCTCCAATTCTCCCAATTTAAAGCTAAACAAATTCTCATATTGTCCATGCACAAAAATGTATGCCTCCTTCCATGAACCACCTATGGTTCAACCCATCTTGAACCCACCATCTCTCTGTTAAGAATTAGATAGCAGAGTTACTCATCAGTCCTCTAGAATCATGGCTGGTTATTGCATTGGTTGGAGTCATAGGAAAGGGAGATAGCAGAGGCACATGGGGAAAGACCCTCAGACCTTTTTAATTTTTTTTAAACTGCATTGAAGAGAGCATCATTATTTGCCAAGCTCTATGCCTGCTTATTTCATCTATAAATTTTTTGTGAAAATAATGTACATATGTCTTAAATGACATCCTTAACAAGGCAGCCTTTCATAATCAGTATTTCACAACAGATGACATTTTTACTATCTCACAATTGATTACAAAATGTAGCGAATATGAGATCTCACATTACTTATTATTTGCTAGTGATTTTTAAAAGCTTTTGATTTCATACAGCAATATAGTACCTTCAAGGATTTCTGTGAACAAGCTATGTCTCAAGTAATTTCTCAAAATTATACAAAATTCCTTGAAAGATAAAGCAGAGATAACCTTGTTTGACAAACCCCTGGTCATTAATATCAGACAAGACATAAAACAGGAAGGTGTTTGCTTGCCAAAAGGGTTTGTCACTCTTATGGAAAATGGCCAGCATGTAAACCAAAAGGAAGAGGGCTTCACTATAAGTGGTGAGCTCCTCCAGATGTTCCTGGTTGCTGATGACAATGCACCGGTTGCAGGAAGCCTTCCACATTGCAGAGCCTCCTGGAAGAGATATTCATCCACTCCCTAGAGTAAAACCTAGAAAAGCCAAACGGATAAAGTATGCCTCTTGTCTAGACCAGTGGTTCTTAACTTAGAGTACATGAACATATTTCCAATATATGTGTGTATGTGTGTTACACACACACAGAAATATATATATATATGTATATATATAATTAACTGTATTTTACTGTAATTGATTTCTTTTGTAGTCCTATATATTTCATGCATTTAAAGCTATTATTCTGAAAAGGAATCCATAGGCTTCATTAAACTGCCCAAGAGGGTCAATGACACAAAAAAGTTTAAGAATTCCTACTCTAAACAATGACATGAAATTAGATGGACAACCTGTAGATCCTAACTACCAGATCTGGGGAAGACACTGTAAATAGACAATGAATTGGGCCCCAAATTGAGCAGGAAGAAAAGTGGCCTGGATTACCTTAAGGAAATTCCCAAGTTCTTTAAATGACTCCAAACCACTACATGAAAAAAGTCTTTTTTTGTTTTGTCTTAATACCAATATTCTACCCATATTGTTATACGGCTGCAAGACACGGAGGACTATGGTCTCTCAAGAGTTGAAAAGGAGAGTCACCCAGAAAGTGTCAGAGAAGTATACTGTAAGAATGAACCAGTCACAACACATTATAAATCAAGAATAAGGAAAGGGAATAAGAGAAAAGTATGTCTGTCATCAAAGAAATGTATGAACAAAAATATTGCATACCAAAATATTTATAGCAGTACTTTTGAGGTAGCAGAAAACTGGAAACAAAGTAGTTGCCATCATCTTGGAATGGGCAAATAAATTATGGTACATGAATGTAATGGAATACTACTGTGCTATAAGAAATGACAAGCATGATAAAAGCAGAGAAGCATAAGGAAAAAAACACATGCTGATGCAAAGCAAAGGCAGGAAAACAATAAACACGACTACAACAATGTACAGAACAATAACTACAAACCAATCAGAGAGGAATGGAGTACATATTCCAGAAAGATTCATGATGAAAACAGGCTACCCATCTCCTGACATAGAAGTGATGGACTCAAGAGTACAGAGTGAGACATACTTTCGGATATGGCTAATAAAGGAATTTATTTTACTTGACTATAAATGTGTATAATAGGGATTTGGCTTTCCTTCTTTCTCAAGTGAGATGGGAGGGGAGGTAGAAGGGAGAGAAGACAGATCTTTGAAAAAAGTTAACCAAAAAAAATTAATTTTAAATGATTTTTGTAAAACCATAAATAAAAAAACAAGGTATCTCTAAACAAGAGATATGAGACGATACCTCTCCCTGTCCTTTGCAAGAGATAGGGGTTCCCTGCATACAGAACATTGCATATGATATCAGACTTCTTTGACATACTGATAGGATTTACTAAATTTTTAATCTTCTTCCTCTTTTCAATTAAATTAATTGTTATAAAGAGAGATTCTCTGGCAGAGGAAGAGAGAGAGATATAAGGGAAATTCTAAAGAATATAAAAACAAAAAATAAAAGTAAAAATACATTTTTGAAAAAAGAATGTCAGCAAAGAAATATATGAAAAAATAGAATCTATAGTCATATGAAAAATGCTCTAAATAACTATTGATTAGAGAAATGCAAATCAAAACAACTCTGAGGTGCCACATCACACCTGTCAGACTGGCTAACATGACAAAACAGGAAAATTATACATACTGGAGAAGATGTGGGAAAATTGGAACACCAATTCATTGTTGGTGGAGTTATAAACTGATCCAACCGTTATGGAGAGCAATTTAGAACTATGCCCAAAGGACTATAAAAAAATGTGCATACCCTTTGGCCCAGCAATACCACTTCTAGGGCTGCATCCCAAAGAGATCATACAAATGGGAAAAGAACCCACATGGACAAAAATATTTGTAGTAGCTCATTTTGTGGTGGCAAAGAACTGGAAATTGAGGGGATGCCCATCAACTGGAGAATGACTGAACAAGCT
This sequence comes from Phalanger gymnotis, assembly GCA_028646595.1. Lineage (NCBI taxonomy): Eukaryota > Metazoa > Chordata > Mammalia > Diprotodontia > Phalangeridae > Phalanger > Phalanger gymnotis. The sequence continues at coordinate 313,395,093 of CM053623.1, read as the reverse complement.
GTGGTATATGAATGTAATGGAATATATAATACTATTGTGCTATAACAAATGATGAGCAGGAGGACTTCAGAAAAACCTGGAAAGACATATAAACTGATGCTGAGTGAGGGGATCAGAATCAGAAGAACATTGTACACAGTTACAGCCACAGTGTGTGATGACTAACTTTGATAGATTTGGCTCTTCTCAGCAATGCAAGGTTCTAAGACAACTCCAAAAGGCTCATGATAGAAAAATGCTATCCACATCCAGAGAAAGAGCTATGGAGTCTGAACGCAGATTGAAGCATACTATTTGCGTGTTCTCTCTCCCTTTTTTTGTTTTGTTTTGTTTCGTTTCTTCTTTCTCATGGTTCATTCCATTAGTTATAATTCTTCTTTGCAACACGGCTAATGTGAAAATATATTTAATACAAATGTATATGTAGAGTCTATATCAGAAAATCTCTCTATCCAAGCTATTTTCCAAGTTATAATTTGTAGGATTCAAAACCAAAGATAAATTCCACAATCAAGACCAAAAAGAACAAAATCTAGGAAACCGTTTTGATTCATCAGATAAAACAATAATCCTTTAATTTTTGTCACACCCTGAAGAATCATTTTCTTAAAATCATTCAATCTCTTTTTAAACTATTCCCTCTAAGGATTTTCTTTTCCAGCTGATCAAAGGGGAGCTCAAGAGACACTTCTCTTGACTGAATTAATCAAGGACTTGTTCCTTCCCTCAGTTTGATCTATACCCTAATTACTAGAGCAAGGAATTCTTCTTAGGCATTGGGAAGTGGTTTAGCCCTACAGGATATTATTTTGAAATTAATAAGAAAGACTAAAAAGAGTTTTTCATACAGTTTAGACCAAAGACTTCAAAATATGGTATTGTCCTAATTTTTTTTTTTTGGTAATGTGTAGCCAAAAGATGAACAATGAAATGGCCCCAGTATGCTTCTGCACTAATAGAAGTTCAGTTACATATGTGGTATGGAAGTGATACCTCATCATCCCCTTCTTTCTAGAGTGGCTCACCCAATTTGCAGTCATTATGGCAAATCTCTCATGTGAAGCAGCTTCTGCTACAAAAAACTAGACTCCGGAGTCCCCATTAGTGTTCTTCCCGTGTAACAAATCAGCTAAGATAACACCATTAACTCTTTTTAATATCATTAATTCTTAATCAGAAATATTTGCTAACCAAAAGGCAAAACAAAATTAATTTTATAATAACATTTCATCTGTAAACTTGGAAAACATTTTCTCACCAATGTACATAATGTCCATGGGAAGAAAGGGCACATACTTACAAAACCATAGACAAAACTGTATCTTTATGACATATGAGGGCTAGGGGCAACTCATAAATCTAGACTGAAAGCTTTGATGTTGCTCCCTCCACCCCCTTCAGGAACAGTCTAATACAATAGTGCCTTTCTACTTTTCTGATTGGTGGGACCACTTCTGTCTCTCTCTTTTTTTTTAACTACATATCAAGACTTCTTTTCCCTGACAACATTGATAACAATGATGATGATAAAAGTTAGCATTTATATATCAACTTAAGGCTTGTAAAGTGCTGTACCTGTTAATCTCATTTGTTTTTCACAACCCTTTGCCCCCTCAAGGTAAAAACCTGATTGTGGGTTTGCTGGGTCAAAGCATGCAGTATAAAAATAATATTTTAATGTAAAAGAAAATGTATGCTAAGAGCTACAGTGCCAACTAAGTTCTTAAATGTATCCATGCATAGTTTTCTACTCAGAGTTTTCACCGCCAAAAAAAAAACCCCTTAGAGTCTAGGTCTGTTCTTCATCAGTCGTCTTCTCTTTACAATCTTATCCTAACAACCCTCAAGAGATTGCAAACAGGGAGATGGATAGGGAGCTACCCTTTCTTAACTCCGTAAGACATACATTTAGCCAAGGAAACCAATCAAAGTGGGTTTGAAGGTTTGGCCCTTTCAACTCAAATCCTACAGAAGCTCAGGTCACACAAAATGCATGTAAGTGGTCAGAACTATGTACTGGAGAACTTTCTAGATGAAAACTTTTGCTATTCACAGGAAATAGTAAAGCACTGGGAAGGGGCCAAAGTCTAACAGCTAGTCCTTGAGAGGATGCATTTTTCTAGAGATCAGATAGAAGTTAAGCACCTATTAAAAAGAAGGATGTGTTTGTCATAATTTTTAAATGACTCAACTGGTTTTGTTCTAAATCAAGATGAGTTACTGTGTTTGTAGCTATCTAAATTAAGATTCATGTACTCTGAAACTATAATAGAGACCTGAATTCTAGTTTAGACCATGGGATCCTCAGTGCCAGTGACTCAGGTTAAGATTCTGTATAAAGTTGTGAGATAGGCATGAATTACATCAGGAGAAGGAGTTTCTTCCCTGGGAATTTCCTATGCCAATAAAAACACACTTCTACTTACCTCAACCCCCCCCCCAAATATTACTTCTTCCCCTCCCCCTCCTAGAATCCCTAACTTCCTTCAAAACACAGTTCAGCTACCACCTCTTACATAAGGCCTTTCCTGATTTCCTCATTATCAGCATTCTCCCTCTTGAAATTGCACTGTATTATAAATATTTTAACTAGTTCATTATACAAGTTTTCCTTTGGGTGCAGTTCCCATTATATCTCTTGATATCGTGAATTTTTATTGCTTTGGGTTTGTTTTTGCATTTTTACTAATGCCTTCTTTCTGATATTACCTCCAAGTTATTTTATGTATGTGTCTGTATATGTACATATATATGCATTTGTACATATTCGATCAAAACTTCATTGAAGGCAGGGAGTTTTTTTGCCTTTCTTTGTATCCCCAGTGGTAAGTACAGTGCCTGACACGTTGTTGTTGTTGTTCTCTCTTTGTGACCCCATGTGGGGGATTTTCTTGGCAAAGATACTGGAGCGGTTTGCCATTTCCTTCTCCAGCTCATTTTACAGATGAGTAAACTGAGGCAAACAGGGTGAAGTGACTTGCCCAGGGTCACATAGCTAGTCTCTGAGGCTGGATTTGAACTCTGGAAGATGTCTTCCTGATTCCATAGTCAGCATTTAATAAATGCTCGTTGACTTGATTTGACTTGCTTAACTTTTATTTTTGTTTTGCCTGATAGAATAATTGTAATTCCTGCTTTGTTGGATTCAACTGATGGCTCCATAGCAAATGTTGTCCCAACCTCTAAGAAAGAAATTACATTATATATTCTTCGTATTTATTTTCTTATGTACTGTTGAATCTTCCTATAAATGTAAACTCTTTAATGGCAGGAACTGTTTGGTTCTGCTTTGCTGGGTGCAGTGTTTGGCACATAGTAAGCACTTATCAAATGTTTGTTGTTGCATTTGCTGAATTTTAGTAACTCAGGATATCAAATATATTCTATGTCCTCTAAAAATATACAGAAGTCAAATTAAATTAAACTTTTGTAGACAGTCATAACTCATCAAAACTACATTTGGAGGTAAATAGGATCCTGCTGTGACAGTTTCACCTTTATTTAACTTTAATATTAAATCACATGGTTGGTTTTTTAAGGTAGGAAGGCACAGAACCCTTTCCTCATAGTTCTCATTGATCAGAGTTATAATATAATTTTTCCTTCCACTATCTTTTTTTGGAGAGTTTCTTCAACCTTCACAGCCTTGGAAAAGGGCATCAGGAGAAGAAGGAGCAAGGTTTCAGAGAGATTTGAAGGATTCCAGGGACAACCCCATCTGATCTTATTTGCCTTGCAATACTCCCCTCCCCATCTTACCTTACCCTCTCTGATGACAGAAACCTTCTTGGACTAGAGACAGGGCAGGAACTCAGTAGAAGGTTTAAAGTTCACAGGTTTATCATTGTTTAATTTTCATTTCTGAAGACAAGATTTTAAAAAAAAGAGACTCTCAACTACAATGCGACTTCATATGTTAACCACTTCTGGGTCTCTCATAACAAGGTTGCCATGTCTTCACTCGCTGGTCCAGCATTTTCAGATTTTTAAATCTATTCCAGAAGACTGTTACTGTCATCCCTCATACATCCTCTTGTAGCTGTGTAATGCTTCTTTATTTTACTTAATTACCATAAATAATCTTAACACATAATCAAATTTGCAAACCAAATTTCCAATAAACAAGTGAAGATTCTTTAGAAATTCCTTAACGGTCATTTCCCTTACTCAGCTTTCCCTTTTTCTTCCACTTTGATCTTTTTTCAATTTTTTTCCTATTAAATAATACTTGAATAATTCTCTCTCTCTCTCTCTCTCTCTCTCTCTCTCTCTCTCTCTTTCTCTCTCTCTCTCTCTCTCTCTCTCTCTTTCTCTCTCTCTCTCTCTCTCCCTCTCTCTCTCTCTCTCTGTCTCTGTCTCTCTCTCTCTCCCCTTCTTTTTTTGCCTCCCACCCAACTTATATTTTTCCAAAAGGGACAAAGGGTCAATTACATAGAAGTCATCCTTCAGGAGTTTGCATGTTGATATCTGACAGAGTGGCTAAAATTAGTAGACATTGGTGATGTTACGACTCCACAAAAAATTTGATAATTGCATCCATATGTGCTAGAAATACACATGAAGTGTGTGGTTTTTGTTCCAATCAATTCTGAAAGAAGGCAGAAGTAAAAGCACACCTGCAATTATTCATCTAGCTGTTTGTTGGTAACTTAAACAGCATAGTAATCCTTGTTTGGAGATCTCTGAAGATTTTTGTATGTGTGTGTTGAGTAGTAATTGGGTGTTTTGATGCTATTTGCGGAAAGAATAAAGTACCAAAATTTGTGAACATCTTTAAACTAAAAGATACTTACACATTTTTAAAACCACAGCAAGAAAACTATTTCACCTACATTAATATACAACATGGTTAGAAACTGATATTTGTTTGTTTTGGTCATTCAAAATCTCTAAGCGCATATAGAAAATTTAAATGCAAAATTGTGCCATTGTTCAGATTGTGGCAAAATCTATCCCTTTTCCAGCATTTCTGTTTTATAGATGGCTAAGTAGTATCATGGGAAATGTTTCTCCAAAATTCATAAAACTCTGTTTCTTCCACCTTCTCTAAAGCGGTTACTGACATCTGGCTGACTTGAGAGATTCAAGAATCATTGTTGGGTAGAGAAGCAGTGGAGTCACTAGGAATTGATAGCAATGTAAAGAGAAAGTATCAAAAAAGCATTTATTTTTAGAAAAAGAATAAATGTAATAATGCCTAAGAAGTCAAATGAAATTCCAAACAGAAAATGGTTCTGTTAATGTGTGTGCATATAACACACAAACTAACATATATGCAAATAATTTAAAACTTTTACACACCGGCTAATATCTCTGGTTTCTACAAAAAAGAGAGAAAGAGAGATAACAGAAAAACTGATAGTCACAAAGGAAATTCTAAATCCAGAATAGTAACAAGCACAATTTGACAATAAACTTAAAACAGGATTTAGTAACTTACCTTATAATTAATGCTGCAATCTGCTTGGACTAATACTGAAACTTCATCAGAACATATAAAGCAGCTTGTAGGACTGGTGATTAGTCATTATATTTCACCTCAACTTTGCACTGTCCAAATAATTCTTTGTACATATCTGCTTGTAAAAGCAGGCCAGATTTGGACCAATCCTCTTTTCGTCATCTTTTTTTTAAACAAATAAGGCAATTTATTAATGAATCTGTTGTAGTTTGTCCTAATGTTCCTTGTTGACAACTGTCATCTATCCAGCAATTCTATCCAGGTCTCTCTGTCCCTGAGGTGTCAGCTTCCAGGCCCATCCTTGTCATTCTCCACCATCTTGAGGCCTTGCAGGGCTTGCAGGACCCTTCAGGCCACCCTCTTAAAGCCTCTGCTGAAGTAACTGAGCATAATCCTATTGTGCTGGCACTTATCATAGATCTTGGTCGTGAATCCCACACCTAAATCACCTCAGAGGTACATGGGCCTTGGAGGCTGCCTAGGTGTAGAATCAGTTCTTATTATAGGGCACCAATTCCTTCGGTTTTGCCAGTGTGACTGTCTACCCATTCAGATCCTTTCAGCTTCCGTGACTTTTTAAGAAATGTGGCCAGGGCCCAAATGACCTCCTGCTGGTTCACAACCTTCATTGTGACTCCATGTATCATGTGAGTCATCTTCTCTGATGAATAAATTCCTTTTGATGGCAGTCAGCTTCACTCAATGGACCCAGGACTTCAGGATCTCTCAAATTTGCAAGGTCACCTCCAAGCCTGAACATGTTCATCTCAGGAGAAATACTCATTCACCTAAGATTAGCAAAGAACAAACACCGAAGCAGAAAAGGCAACCAGGAACCCAAGGGCGAGCTTGACTCATTGAGCCCCCTGCATGGGCTGCCACATGAATGAGATCAGCATGATGTTAGGGTATAGAAGGGCCAGCCCTTTCCCACCCAACTGGGAGTCTTGGAGTTACATGATACCATCAATAGGGTCAAAGAGGAGAGGGTCAGCTAGAAGCTGTCCCACTTTTAAATGACACTGTCAAGGGACAGGAAAAAGATGACATGACACCTAGAGTTTGCCAAATCACATCTAAATATTGCTGTTTTCAGCACTAGGTCACCACACAACCAGGAGCAGCCAGGGAGCATGGCATCTCTAAGCCCAAATGCTAAATTACCATGTCCCTGGAGTCTCTGTAAGTTTACAAGACACACACCACATATATATGTAAATATATACATATATGTATATACATTTGCATATGCATATTTATGTATACAAGGTGTCTCAAAAGTCCTACTGAAGTTTTAAGTTATTATAGCTGTACATGCATACTCATACCATGCATATGATCACCTTTATGTAGTTTTTCAATCAAACATTTATTAAGCACCTACTATATGCCAGGCATAGCACTAAGCTCGCAGTCACTTAAGATCGGAAAAATATTTTTATGTACTTTTTTTCATTTAGATTTACTGTATCATTTAATCCTCACAACCTTCCAAGGTAGGTGCTATTATTATCCCCATTTTACAAATGAGAAAAATTCGGAAAGATTAAGTACAGAAGATCTTACAGCTAGTAAGTGTCTAAGGCAGGATTTGAACCCAATGATATCCTGACTCCAAGTCCAGGGCACTATCCATTACACTAGGCTGCCTCTGTTTATACTTATATATGCACCCAGCCAAATACACACAGAGAGAAGTAATATCGCTTATACTCTCATTTTAAATTCACAATCAAGTACAACTAGGACACAGACCCTTAAATGGGAGAGAAGAGGGAAGGAAATAAAAATATTAAAGAATAAAAATTTAATTTTGTAAAATGACATGAATTTCTTTAATTCCCATGCAGAATAATAACTTCCATATTTGCCTCCCATTAAATATGCAAACTTATTATCGGTAAATTTGGAGTCTTCATGGTCTTTTCTATGGCTTACAATAACATATAAGATAGTTCATATTATGTTAACTTGTAAAATGGGTCCAAAGGGCCAAAAATAGAGAGAATCACTTAGCAGTGTCACTAGGTCTGATGAACTTAGCAGTTGACATAAAACATTTCCATTCCCAAATTTCTGGGAATGCAATGGTAACAACATAAAACCACAGAACAAAATCCCTTTATAGTCAACTCAAAATGAATAGCATAGAAGCACTTTTCTACCCTCAGTGAAAATTTATGGTAGAAAAAGAAAAGTGAAACAACTAGAGTTAAAGGGAAAACTCTGCAAATTGTTCTTGGCCCCTATCTTCCGAGTGAAGGCCAGGAAAAACGCCACTACAACGAGCAACAAGACAGAGCTTCCAGCGACAGGACTCCTTGGACTAGAGCCTATGGGAAGAGGATTCTATAGTTCGATGATAGCATATATGATTTTACTAGGGTGCAAGATTATCGAGGAAATGAGGGGGTGAAAGAATTCTCTACAGCTGACCTACAAAATATAGAAGCACCAATCTACAGGCAGCTATCAGACAAATGGTTCAGTGCCCTTTAAAGTAGCCAGTCAATCAGTCCACAAGCATTTGTTGCCTGCTATGCTAGGCACAGAGAACTCAAAAAAAAAAAAAAAAAAGAAATAAAGAAACAATCTCTGTCCTCTAGAAGCTTACATTCGGCAGGGCAGTGGAGAGAGAGAAGGAAGGAAGGAAGGAAGGGAAAATTTAATTAAGTGCCAAGACTTATAGATTGCACAGAAGCTTCCACAAAGTCCTACTCTGATGTCTCATCATGACATAAAGATGACCCTCAGTTAGCAAAGGCCATACCAACAGGGTATAAGCTCTGGGAGGTTCTATCATGCTAAAAAGAATTTCCATTGACCTAGCAATACCAATACTAGGCCCCAAAGATATTGAAGAAAAGGAAAAAGGACGTACGTGTGTAAAGTTATTTATAGAAGCTTTTTATAGTGGCAAAGAACTAGTAACTAAGAAGGGGTGCCCATAAATTGGGGAATGGTTGAATAAAATTATGGTATGTGAATGTAATGACAACTTGGTTTCAGAGGAACCTGAGACTTGTATGAACTGATACAGAGTGAAGTGAGCAGAGCAAGGAAAATAATTTAGACAATAATGACATTGTAAAACAACGACAGAGAGACTTAAGAACTCTGATTAATGCAATGAATAGTCACAGTTCCAGAGGAATGATGGTGATCTATGTTACCTATGATGTATATTACAGATAAGTAATGGACTCAAGGTGCAGAATGAAATCTATGTTTGGGCATAGCCAATGTGGCAATTTGTTTTGCTTAACTATAGATACTGTTACAAGTGTTTTTTGTTTGTTTGTTTTTGAAAAAATGGGGAGTGAGAAATAAAATAAATGCTTGTTAATTGAAAAAAAAAATTATCCAAGCTTTGAATATGATCCTGGAACAGACCAGGTCTGGTTTTTTTTGAGAACCAGCAAATCACTCTTGTTTTGGCCAACAGCAACCTAGAAACAAAAATAAATAAATGCCCTCGGTCCTTTGTGACCCTATTTTCAAAATAAATACAAGAGAACTGGGAGAGGAAGGACACTAGCAGCTATAGTAGAAGGTAAAACTTTAGCAGAGTTTTTAAGTACAATGAAGGTTTGGCACAGATATAGATTATCCAAGATGGTGCTACCCCACATGGAGGATGCTAGTGATCTGCTACCTAAAAACTGGAGAATTGCTGCATGGATAGAGACTCTGTGTTTGTTGGTCTGCCATGTAATTGTTGGTGACTTTTTCCCATTGGCTATATAACTTGAATGGTCAGCATCATTACAAAAAAGTTGACTTAGCCAACAGCTGTGGATTTTCCTGAATTCACGTTTGACAGTGAAGGACTCCTTCACTCATAGTGGGTGACACCATAAAGTAAGGGTGGAGGATCTGAGAGCCACCTCCCCAGCCATACAGAAGGCCCCCACCCAAGAAAGGGGCCTCAAAGTCCTGCCTTTCCCTTGGTCTTTTTCCATTTTAGATGCAAGAGTGAAATTTCAAACCCAAGAACTTAAGCCATGAGTATCCAAGAGTCTAGGAATTCAGACCAGGTATTGCAGCCAGTCTGACAATGAAGCCTTAGAGAGCAAAGGTGCTGGACATTAGCCCCAGGGGGGTTTTAGTGGGGAACTTGGTAGGACTAATGCTATGTAGGAACTGAGTTAAATTGTAAGCCTGATCCTCTTCTTCTTCCCAGAAACTGAAGTGGTTTGTGTTGGGAGAAGGCAGGGATGATGCCCCAAAGGTGTAGGGGAAATGTCTATCTATTCTTGCACCATATTGCAACAAATATCCCTTTTTAAAAGCTAATTTGATGTTGTGTTTAACTGGAACTGGAGTGTTAATCACTGAACTCCTAAAGATGGGAAAAGGTGGGGAGGAAGGGGAAGACACAGCTAGTGTAGACTTTAGTAGAGGGCAAAGCAAGAATCCCTAACCCATTCACAGTACCCAAGAAGGGAAAGGCATAAAATATAACAGGCCTGACCCTCACACAGGGGGCCAGAACAGCCTTGTTGGCAAAGTAAGAGTATAAGCATACAGGATAGTCCTTGAAACCTTTGTGTCATTGCTGTTATTCCCTTTCCCAATAAAAAAAAAGGTGTACAAAGTACTTTAAAATCTTTTTTGAACTTTATAACATGTTTTGTAGTCATTTCAGTTGCGTCCAACTCTTTGTGACCCCATTTGGGGTTTTCTTGGCAAAGGTACTGGAGTGGTTTGGCATTTTCTTCTCTAGCTAATTTTCTAGATGAGGAAACTAAGGCAAACAGGGTTGAATGACTTGACCAAGGTCACACACTTAGTGTCTGAGGCTAGATTTGAATTCAGGAATATGAGCCTTTCTAACTCCAGGCCCACTGCTCTATCCACTGTGACACCTAGTTGCTGAAGTATTATTATTCCATTTTCAGATACAGAAAAGGAAGTTCAGATAGACTAAATGTCTTGCCGGTGGTCACAGGGTTACTAGGAAGTGTCCAAGGTGGGATTTAAAACCAAGCGTTCTTATTTCCAAATCTAGCATTCCAATCTCATCATGATTCATGATCCGTGTGACTCTGGGCCACTCACTTAATCTCTCTCAGCCTCACTTTCCTCATATATAAAAATGATCATGATTATGATAGCAACCCTAATTAGCAAACCTTAAAGTGCTATACCAACGCTAGCTCTTACTGCCATTTTTATACTACAATTCCCAAATGAATAGCAGAAAGCTTCCACATAATCGGAACTGAACCGGCTTAGAGCCCCAAATGTAAGGCATCAGTTATAGTCACACACCAACTTGGTACAGTTCAGAACAGGAACTCACACTCAACTTCTCTAGATCTGCATCCAAATAACCTCTATTAAATAGAAAAGATTCCCTGATTCTCAAGATCCCATAAATATGCCCTTTAAAAATTCCAACATTGCGATGACAGGGTTTATTAGAGGATGGAGTGTGCTTAACTCTTCCAATAAATCATAATTGATGCTTAGGAAGGAATTAAGATTTATTATGATAATGCCTGGGACTGGATTTTATTCAAAAAATCACAGAAGGAGGAGAGGGAAAAAGAGGAGTGTGTGGGGGAGTTGTGAATAAAAGGCGCCCAAAGGATTCCCACTATTTTCAACAACAGGAAATTTACTAAATAGGGTCTGCTCTCCGATGTGAACTGAATAAGAAATATCTATTTGTGGCTCCTAACCAAGGGGAAAATCATCTATATTCCTTCTAGTGTAGTGGGAGAAAAAAAAAGTAACTTTTTCAATGTTAAACATGCTGATCAATTTAACAATTTAATATAGGTAAGAATCATGACAACTGAATATGCAATCTGAATGCAACACGTGTTGCAACATCCATTAATTTTCTGTGTTAGATATTTGAGTCTGGAATGCTTATAGACATAGCATTTAACAGATTTCCAGACATATGAGGGTTTAGAAAGATGTCCACAGTCTCCAAAATGTGCCTTTTGGGGAGTTATGGTCTCCTGAACAAATATATTTTTTGGCATCAGTTTAGGTTGATAGAGCACTTAAATAAATTATACATTGCCAGCCAGCACATGTGCCCAAGAAGATCATGGGAAAAATCTAAATGAGGTTTCTGCTGAATAAATGCTCTACCCACATGCAGTACTCCATTTGTAAACCTTGGCATCCAAAACACTTATAATTCACCTTTTCCTCTAACCATGGAAAATACAGCTTTGGAGATGGAAATGGTAAATGTTGGAAAGACTGTGGGAAGATAGGCACATTCATGGACTGTTGGCAGAGCTGAAAACTAGTCCAACTATTCTGGAAAACCATGTGAAGTTGTATTTGAAAATTCATTGAGCTCTTCTTACCCTTTGACCTAGTAAATCAGTACCGGGCATATAATCCTAAAACGTCAAAAGATAGCTTCTCCTACTCTCTGTCTTTGCTGTAGCTTAAAGAGATGACCCTTCTTAACACCAATCCCTCTGTTTTTATCTTTGACCCTGTTCCCTCTCATCTCAGCTCTGGTCACGTCATTCAGCAGTTCAAAATACATTATTAAGTGCCAATTCTGTGAGAGGCACACCACTGTGCCTCACCATTCCTTTTAGAATAAAGTTCAAACTCTTTAATCTGATATTCAAATTCTTCCAACTTTGCTTTCCAGTTTAATGTCATTCCTCTTTACAGGAATTACTGCTTTCTGGTATATTAATAACCCATTATCAATTAAGATCCAGGCTTTTTATTTCCTCATTCAAGGGCCAGCCCCCAAAGATCAGTCAGCTAGTCTCTGCAGGGTATGGCTGATAGAGGAGATCACCCTAATCCTCCAGGTACAAGCTTCTTGATCTTGGTCAGGATCCCACCTAACCAAGAGACCTTACTTCTATTTGAAGTGTAAATAGAATCTAATGTAGGTGAATTCTTGCCCCAAGCTAATAAGTCCCATGTCCTTACACACTTTCTTTGGATTTTAGGGTGACTCAGCTCATGAAGGAGAAAACCAACCAGTAGTCTGGATGGATATGGATTCCCCTGTCCAGAATCCTGGAAGTGGCTGGGTCTCACGATCAAGCCATGTTCTATGCAGGAGGAGCAGAAGGCTTTTAAGCCTACCTCCTCATTAATTATTCACCAGTCGGGGTTGATTTTCACTTATCAGGGGCATCCCCTTTTCCAAAGGTATTTAAAGCATTCAGTGTCTCTGTGGTTTTGTCTTTGGTTACCAAGAGAAACAAACTGAATATTAATTACCCAGAAACTCTGTCTCTCAGGTTTTTCATTTGTCACAATACCCTCTGCTCCAGTTCAACTGCACTGACTCATTATTCCTCAGATTCATCTTGCCTTTTTTCCTCCCTCCATACCTGGACCTGGATCCTCCCGTGATGCACCCCCACTGTACCCTTGACCCCTCAAGTATGAAGGACAAACAAAACAACAACCTGTGGCTGGGATAGAGTGCTGGGCCTGGACTCTGGAAGACTTGAATTTCAAATATGGCCCGACACTTGGCAGTTGTGTGACCCTGGGCAAGCCACTTAACCATTGCCTCAGTTTCTTCAAATGAAAATAGAGAGTATAATAGTACCCCCCTCACAGGATTGTCATGAGAATCAAATGAGATATTTGTAAAATGCTTGGCAGAGTGCTTGGCACTTAATAGCCATGAAATAAATGCTTGTTGCCTTGTTCTCCTCCTACCTGTACAGGCTTACTGGACATTACTTTCCTTCAGGCACTCTGCATGCCACCAAAATGCCCTACTTCCTGTTTCCCATCTATGACTTATCTTCCATCACCATGACTTTACTCAGAGAGTCTCCTATAGGTTCGATGCACTTCATCCTTACTTCTGCCTCATATAATCCCTTGATTGAGTTTAAGTACCACTTCCTACACAGATGGAGCCTTTCCTGATTCCCCCAAATGATAAAGACCCCAGTGACTTCGTATCTACTCTGTAAATATTTTGTGTTTCCTTGTCTGTGTTAATGTTGTCTTACTCCCAATAAAGAGTGAGGCAGGAACCATTTCCTTTTTGTCTTTATATCCCCAGGGCCTGGCAGAGTATGCACTGATAAATGCTCATTGGATTAATTGGACTAAGGAAAGAAAGGTCCTGTAAATACAAAAATATTTACAGCAGCCCTCTTTGTGGTAGCAAGCAAGCAAAAAGAAGACAAAGAGGAAGAAGGAGGAGAAGAAAGGAGGAGGAGGAAAAGAAGAAGAAGAAGACGAAGAAGACGAAGAAGAAGAAGACGAAGAAGAAGACGAAGAAGACGAAGACGAAGAAGAAGACGACGAAGACGAAGAAGACGAAGAAGAAGAAGACGAAGACGAAGAAGAAGACGACAAAGACGAAGAAGACGACAAAGACGAAGAAGAAGAAGAAGAAGAAGAAGAAGAAGAAGAAGAAGAAGAAGAAGAAGAAGAAGAAAGATGGTTGCCCATTGATTAGGAAATGACTGAACAAATTATGGCATATGAATAAACCAGACTATTGAGCTATAAGAAATGATGAATGTGAAAAATTCAGAGGCACCTGTAAAGATGTATATGAACTAATACACAGTGAAGTAAGCAAAACCAGTGGAACAATCTAAAACATGGTCACAATAATGTGATGAAAATAACATCTAAAGACATAAGAGCGCTAGAAGTATCAGAATGCTGATAGATGTAGTGACCAATTTTGGCTTTACTGATGGTGAAGCATGTCTCCCTCCTCTCCATGGAGAAGTAGTGGACTGTAGCTGCAAAGCGAGGCAGGGAGAAAGAAAGAAGGGAGGGAATGCAGAGAAAAGAGACAGAAAGTCAAGAGAGACAGAGACAGGGAGGGAGAGAGACAGAAAGAGAAAAGAAGGGAGAGAAACAGAGAAAGAGACACAGAAAGAAACAGAGACAGGGAAAAAGGGAAGGAGAGATGAAGAAAGTCAGGGAAACAGAGAGACAGAGACAGTCAGAGAGAAAGAGAAATGGAAAGAGAGACAGAGATAGACAGTGAAAGAGAGGGAGAGAGGGGGGGAGAGGCAGAGACAGTCAAGGAAAAAGAAATTGAGAGAAAGACAGAGACAGACCTAGAGAAACAGAGATAGACAGGGAAAGAGAGACAGAAGAGAGGAAGAGAGAGAATAAAGAGAGAGAGGGAAAGAGAGGAGAGGAAGAGGGAGGGATCGATGAGGAGGGGGGAGGGAGAGAGAGAGAGAGAGAGAGAGAGAGAGAGAGAGAGAGAGAGAGAGAGCAGAGCAGAATCACAATTGCTTTTTAAGGTCCACTAAGTAAGTTACTCTTTTCAAATTAGCAGCCAATATCTTCTCTCCCCCACTTCAGCATATCACGGGATTAGGTCCCAAGGAGCCACCCAGCATTTGCTGTGTCAACCCAAAGAAGCAAGGCATTCAACACATGTGTTTGCTCCACTCTCACTCGCACTCCATGAAGCTGATCTTCCACTTCACTGGTAAATCCATTAAGAGTATACAGCACAACTCAGGAATCTCACTTTGTGCAGGTCAATGTCTCCTTCAGGGTATTCTTCTCCTAGCCAATTACATGTTTTATTTTGGCCCTTAAAACCTTTGAGGAAAAAATAGACATTATACCTCCAAACCCCTCTACCTAAAATAGAATATAATCTCACTGAAGGCACAGACTACCTGACTTGTTTGAATCTGTATCGCCAGGGGTTAGATCAGTACCTGGTATATGGCATAAATATTCTAGCTAGCTAGCAATTTCACTTTAATTTTTGTATTCCCAGCACCCAAGACGGGTCCTGATATATAATAGGTGGTTAACAAATGTTTGTCAATTAACTGTTTGACTGAATTCCAAGGACATTTCCCAAGTTCCACTAAAAACTTGTCTTCCAGAACATCCTGATGCTTTTCCTACCCATTTTTCTATACCAGGTGTATTCTAAGATTGTCTCTTTTTGAAGTTCCAATCCAAAAGAAGCTTCACCAGCTATTGTCCCACCATCTCCTATAATTCTAAAGCCCCTCCAGTTTTCTTCAACTCATTTCCCCACATCCTTTTGTCTTCACTTACCTTTCTTTCCTTAGTGGCATATTTACCTCATCATTGCTCTGTCTTCTTTAAGTCAGTTACTGGCTCATTATATAGAGTCCTCTAAATCCACATGTGTATTACACATATATGTCTCTACTTTAATTGGGGAGTACTTAACAGAAGTCTGGTTTGTCTCTTTAGCTGTTCATCACAAGGACTGAAACACACATGGAAGTTAAAGCTGCTGTTTGCAGGGCCTATATGTGTCTGCTTAATTCATGTACCGTTCAGAGAAGCATAGCATCTTGAGTGGGAGAAGGACAGACCCATTGTACCCAGTCCTGGTCCCGGTCCTGGTCCTTGTCAAATCACATCTGAAGTCCTTCAGTGCCAAATTTGAGAAGGGATTTTGGTAAACTGGTGCACTTTGAAGGAAGAGTGATCAGAATGGCAAGCAGACTGCAAATCAAGTCATACTAAGATCAGATAAATGACCTAATAAAGACTTACAGGAGACAAGATAGCTATTTTCAGGTATTTTGAAGGACTGTTTCAGAGGACTAAAATTTGTTCTGCTTGAGCATAGAGGGCCAAAATGAGACCAAAAGATTGAAGTTTAAGGTAGGCAAATTTAGTCTTAATATAAGGAAAAACTAGCAGTTACAAATATCTAGACATGGGATGAACTGTCTTCGGGGCAGTCAGCTCCTTGCCACTGGAGGCTGTCAAGAAGAGATTTGATGATCTATTTATGTTATGGATGAGATCCATTTATAGTACTCCCCCAGGAATTCAGACCATGTGAGTACAACAAAGCTCCTATTAAGCATTTGGACACAAAACATTGATTCTAACATCGTTGAAGTCCCAGTTGCCAAATGAAAGGGTATAGATTTTTAAGGGTTTTATAGGTGGCACAGTAGATAGAGAACTGGGCCCGAAGTCAGGAAGACCTGAGTTCAAATCTGACCTCATATATTACTAGCTGTGTGACCCTGAGCAAGTCACTTAACCCTGTTTGCCTCAGTTGCCTCGTCTATAAAGTGAACTGGAGAAAGAAATGGCAAACCATTCTAGTGTCTTTGCCAACAAAAAATTCTAAATGGGATCTTGAAGAGTCGAACACAACTGAACAACCTTTTAGTTATTGTGTCATGGACCTCTTTGGCTATCTAGGGAAGTCAATGGATCTCTTGTCAGAAAAATGTTTTTAAATGCATAAGACACATAGAATTACAAAGGAAAACAATTATAGTGAAATAAAGTTGTGATTTTTTTCCCATTCAAGTTCCCAGACCCTCTAAAATCCATCCATGGATTTCTTGGGGATTCTATACACCTGTAATAGAGGTAGACTCTTTCCCTTCTACGTAAATTAGTCTCCTCTCCCCACATCAACAAATGGCATTGACAATCAAAGAAGTTCCAAAAGGGAATGGGAGATGGAAACTTCGGTAAAGACAGGGGTCAGTGTCTCCCTTTTGCTTGTTTCTTCTGGGGTTGTTGCTCCCTCATTTACTCTGGTATGTGTGGACCTGGTCTGTGTACCTGTCTCAGGTCCCAGTCTACAGTATAACTAGATGGCCATGACTCCTATGGTCTGGTTGGCTCAGATACAAATTAGCACTTGATCAAAGCAGCCAGCTTTGCCAAAGTGGCTATTCCTAATAGATGCCAGGCCTCCTGGATGGCCCTCCTCTACATATGTGTCTCCCATTCAGCACCTGAACCTCAGGTCCATAGTGTGTTAGGAAAATCAGTCCTTCCCTGTCAGCATGTTTCATATATATAGTTTGAGTAAAAGTTGGAATATGTGACCTCTGGCTTGCCTTCCAATTTTTTCAATGTGAATTCATGTATTTATTTTCCATCCGAGTAAAACTGCATTTATAGTTCTCCTCCTTCAGTCTTGCCTAGCAAACCAGAATGGTTAACACAATGCCTTCCAATTCTGCAATTCTAGGATTTTTTATCTCTTTACCTCCATGGGTTTCTTGATACTTCTGCTCCAAAGAGCAGCACATCGAATTGGTTTTTCAACATTTCACCTGGTGTCATGGAAAGAATATTGGACCTAGAAGTTAGAAGACTACAATAAGAATGCTACTCTGACAATGGCAACAACTCATAGAGCCTCTCTGAACCTCAGATTTGTCACTGACTTCACAGATCATATATATATATACACATATATATAAAGTATTTTTCAAATTTTGAAGTGCTATACAAATCTTTCTTATTGTTGATATAGGAATAATATCTGCTCTGCCTGTTTTGAAGAGATGTTATCAGGATCAAGTCAGATAGTGCAAATAAAGGACTTTGTTACAATAAAGTGCTATATAAACTCAATTATTAGTATTAACAGTCCACAAAAATCCTACACCAATGTTTCATCATGGCATAGAGGTAACTCTGGCTTTTCTAAGACCAAAGAAAGACTTCACATAGGTATCCAGTGACAGATTTAATGTTTCCTGTTTAAAGACCAGCTTAGCCAAATTCAGCAAGTCTAACTGAGGAAGAATTGTCCACCAAATGATGAATTTTTCTGGCCATAGAGTCTAGGTATGAAAACATTGCAACCCACATGAATAGATAAAATACCTAGGAGGATGAAATTACAAATCATTAAAATATCATTATTGTTGCTGTTGCTATGTGGTTGTCAAAAAATGCCCATAGAAGAAACTGTTCCAAAAGCTGGATGTGATGTCTGTAGGAGAGCCATATCTTACCCATAAAGAGACTGGAGACTGCTCACTTTTTGTACACTCTTAGTTTCTCCTCATTTCCCATCAGGCTGAACCCTGCATTCTAGAAGATCACTTCAGCCCTGGAATTCATACCTTAAAAGAATCCCACTGCAAGAAGGACCCCTCTCTCTGATTGGAGGGTCGGGGGCTCCTCCCAGAATCTCCATTTAAGAAGGATAGCTATTTCTTCATATTCTACCAGGCTGTATTTCTTTGGGCTTTTTCACCATGTTCTATGCTAGGTACCTTCTTTCTCACTCCCATCCCCCTTTTTAGCTTCCCTTTATATGCTGTCTTCCTCATTCAAACCCAAGCTCCTTGAGGGTAAGGATCATCCTTCTTTTTGCTTGTATTTGTATTCTCAATGCTTAGCACAGTGCTTGGTATATAATAAACATTTAATGAAAGCTTGTTGGCAGGATGACATGTTTTTAATGAAATAATATTCTTTGTAGTAGAATGGTACTGTGCTATAAGAAATGCCAAACATGATGATGCCAATGCCAATGCCAATGCCAAACAAGGAAGAATAGAAAGACTTAGATTAATTGATGCAAAGTGAAATAAATACAGCCAAAAAACAACACAGCCAATGACAGCAGCAAAGTTAATAGAAAGAAGAATCACTATAAAACAAGTGAAACTAAAAATTGGAAAGTTACAAAAAACAAACTTGTCCACAAAGAAGAGCTATAGGAAAATAATCCCTCTTCTCCTTTGTAAAGGGGTTGGGGAAGGAGTCCAGATTGCATGTCATGTCATATTTTTAAAATGTATTATTGTGACAGGGTGTTTTTTCTTCTCTTTCTCTTTTTTTTTCAAAATTTGTTTTTCTTATAATAAGGAGAGGAGGGAGGGGAAAATCTAGGCAATGGAAAAGTGCAAATAGCAATAAAAATCTATGGTCAAATATGGTCAAAAAATAAAAGTACTGATTCTTTTAAAAATCTTTAAAAGACAAAAATAAAGACCAACTTAATGTTTTCAAAAGAAAGGATATTCTTATCTGCCAGCCTTCCACAAGATGTTAGCTTTTTCAATTTTTTAAATTTGATTAATTAATTGATTAATTAATTCAACAACAGAAATCTTGGTTCCAAATTAAGGAGTAAGAAAGGAATATACTGGGAGAAAGAGAAAGGGAGAGGTAGAATGGGTTAAATTATCTCACATAAGAGAGAAGAAAAAGCTTTTACAGTGGAGAGGATGAGGGGAGAGATGAGGGGGAGTGAGTGAACCTTACTCTCTACAGAACTGACTCTAAGAAGGAATAGCAGACACACCCAATTGGGTATAGAAATCTATCTTACCATACAGGAAATTAGGAAGGGAAGGGGATAAGAGAAGGGGGAAGGGTGATAGAAGGGAGGGCAGATTGGGGGAGGTGGTAGTCAGAAGCAAAACACGTTTGAGAAGGCATAGGGTGAAAGGGGAAAGAGAATAAAATAAACAGAAGGGGGGATAGGATGGAGAGAAATAGCATTAGTAACTGTGAAAAAAAAATTGAAGCAAGTTTCTCTGATAAAGGCCTCATTTCTCAAACATATTGAGAACTGAGTCAAACTTATAAAAATAAGAGCTATTCCCCAATTGACAAATGATCAAAAGATATGATTAGTTTTCAGACGAAGTAATCAAAGCTATCTATAGCCATATGAAAAAATACTCTAACTCAATATTGATTGGAGAAATGCAAATTAAAACAATTCTGAGGTACCACCTCTTACCTATTAGATTGGCTAACAGGACAGAAAAGGTAAATGGCAAATGTTGGAAGAGATGCAGGAAAAATGAGACATTAATGCATTGTTGATAGAGTTGTGACCTGATTCAGCCATTCTGTAGAGCAATTTGGAACTATGACCAAAGTGCTATAAAACCATGCATACCCTTTGACCTAGCAATACCACTACTAGGTCTATATCCCAAAAGAGATAAAAAAAAACAAAAAGGAAAAGGACCTATATGTACAAAAATATCTATAACAGTTCTTTTCTGAGGGCAAAGAATTAGAAATTGAGGGTTGCCCATCAATTGGGGAATGGCTGAACAAGTTGTAGTATGTTATTATGATGGAATATTATTGTGCTATAAGAAATGATGAGCAGGATGCCTTCAGAAAAACCTGGAAAGACTTTCATCAGCTGATGCAAAGTGAAATATTGTGTACAAAGTAACAGTGATATTATAAGATCATCAGTTGTGAATGACTTAGTTAATCTCAGCAACACAACGATCCAAGACAACTCTGAAGGCTTATGAAAAAAAGCGCTATCTATCCCCAGAGAAAGAACTGATGGTATCTGAATATAGACTGAAGCATTTTTTTTTTACTTTTTTATTTTTCTTGAGTTTTTCTGTCTGTTTCCTTTCACTACATGACTATTATGGATTTGTTTTGCATGACTACACATGTATAACCTATATCAAATTGTTTGCCTTCTCAATGGGGGTGGGGAGGGAGGAAGGGAGAGAATTTGGAACTCAAAGTTTTAAAAACAAAAATTAAAAATTGTTTTAACATGTAACTGGGGGAAAAATAAATTAAAAAAAAAAGAAGTCTTGGGTCCTAGTCAATGACATCCCTTGTCATTTATTGAACAATACTATACAATAGATCCAATAGTATTTAATGAATTTTATGCAGCCATGCCTTTAAATTGATAATGTACCCAAAAGCTATAGTTCCTTTAAAGTTTTCCTGTTGAAATAGGACTGGGAGCTCCTCTCACACACCCCCACCTTGAGGTTTTTACTGAGAAATGTGTGAAAATATTATAGATTTTCAATATATACAATAATGGTTTGAGAACTACAGACCAGATCCTTGTTACGAGGTTTCTTTTCCTTTTTTCCCCCAATGGGAGGAAGAGGAGAGAAAATAAACTCTTGCTAATTGAAAAATAAAAAGATGTTTAAAGAGAACTACATGCTAGAGAAGTATGATCTTAAGACACCTGAACCTAGGGAAGTATTAGGTAGGAAAAGGCAGTGAAGATGAAGAAACCTATTGTGATGCAAGGACATATATAGTGGGTGATATCCAGCCAATCCTCTTCTCCTAATTCTGGCACAGGGTATTACCACGCCCCAAAGCTGAGCAGTTGTTAAGAGGCCACACCTAGACACAGAAGGGAAGATGACATTTCTTGAGCAGACAAAAGGCTTGGGTCTCTGTGAGTTTGTGGGTAGTGTTAGATCCTAAAAGGGCTGGTAAAGCTGAACAGCTCACTTGGTAATCTATATTAAGTGATAAATACATGCTGCCTCAAATGCTATAATTCTTTCAAGTAGTGAATTACCCTTTGTGTGGGAAGAGAGAAGATGGGACATGAGCATTCAGAAGGAAATGAGGACAAATTTTAATTATTTGGGGGAAATCATTCAAGTAAAAAGTCTAGAAACACTCATAAGTTTTTGAGATACCATGGAAGTTCTTACTTTGGGAACTTCTATATGTTTATGCTTTTAATGAAACTATAGTTAACTAAGTAAAAGATTATGAACTGGTTTCTAGATTGAGGATAACTTTATGGATTGATTTTAAGCCTAAAGAACAACAGTGTCACTACTAAACACCTAAACCTGGGAAACGTACATAAAGCAAAAAGTTTTCATAGGCAACACTACCTTACCACACATTGTTCCCCTTCACATAGTCCACACTTTGGAAAACTGAATTGCTCACCATTCTCCATATTCCTCGCACCTTATTCCATATCTGTGCCTTTCTTTTTGTAATTCTCTAGCTCAGAACAGATTCAAAGGGTCAGAGAAATAGAACTATAAGGAACTTCAGAGACCATCTAGCCCAGTCTCCTTATTTTACAGAGAAGTGAGAATAAAGATTAAGGGACCTGTCCAAGGTCCCACAGTTAGAGTCTGAGGAGGGATTAGAACCCAAGTCTTCTGACACCAGAACCAGTGCTTTTTTCTCTGCACCATCCACTCTCTCAAAAGAAGAGAACTCTTCTCTCCCCCTTTGCCTTTCTACAATTCAATCTCTACCTGATGAAATCCTAACTATTGTTCAGGGAACCAGCTTGGTGATTCTTCTTTTATAAGGACTTCCCCATCCCCCCAGCAAAACAAAACAAAACTCCAAGTCCTAGCCATAGGATGTTGTTTTCACTTCTCTTGTGAACTTAAAATCTAATTTGTAATGTGTATCTGTCTTGTTTCTCCCACTAGATTGCAAGCTTCTTCAATCAAATGGGCTAACATTTGTAAAATTTGCAAAGCACTCTTTAAATGCTGCTGTTGTTGTTGGGACCTCATCTAATGGATCTTGATATCCCCCAAGGAGCCCAATTCCCTGACTTGCACATTATAAGCATTATGTATGTTTGCATTATCTAACCAATTATATTCAATCGATTTTTTGCAGCCATGTGCAGAGCTCTAACAATGAACCTGGAACTAAATAAAAAAATTATTTGTGAACTATGGCCAGAGTTATCCCTTCTACCTGTAGCACTTTCCCATCACAACATCATTCATTCTGGTTAATTTCCAAAGTGTATTTTATTCCTCGAATGGCAGCACCAGTAGCAGCATATTTACTGCTTGCCAAGGACCAACCATAATGTGTATGAGATCAACAATTTTGTAACATAAAGGTGAAAATGCTGCGTCTGTCATTGGATGGAACTTGCCTAAGTTTCCTTCTTTTTTTCTAATTCCCATTCCTAGCCCCCTCTCACATGCCAGTGTAGAGGAATAGAGCACTAGTCATGTTCCTCTGGTTCTGATGGACTTTTTTTCCCCCAAGCAGCAAAAGGTATTTTTTTTTTCTTAAAATAAATCTGTCAGGGCCACTTTCTACATTTTAGTTTTTGTTTTCCAAACTGGAAGCCTCAGAATTTCCAAGACTAATTTCAGGCTGTTCTGAACCCTAAGAATACTTCATGGTACAAAAGGCACACCAGATTTTGTAGTTTACAAATTCCCTCTGAATAGCCACCACTTTGCAGCTAGTTTGGGGAACAGAAAGCATTTCAGCAGCTAGCCCTGTCACAAAGCGCTACTAGGGGTTCTTAAGTAAGGGCTGCAGAATTCTTTCTGAGAGGGACAAAAGAGAGACTTCCTGTCATTCCCATTACTTTCTGCATGTGGGACCAATATGGGCAATGCAAAGTTTAAACAGTTGCAAATGCAGAAGGGGAGGGGGCAGTATCATGCCTTGTTTTACATATTTCTCTATTTCTAGGTTGAATTTAAAGTGAAGTCTTAGCATTCTGCTTTCAGAAAGCTAGTAGACCCCAGTGAAGTGGTTGTTTACTAGGATGCTCCATTTCACCATTATTTGCTTATGGAAAATAAAGGGGAGTGACAGGAAAAGGGAGAGGGGTGTAGGAGGGGGCTGGGAGAAGAGGGAGGCACTGACCACAGTGCAGCACCAGTAACCTTGTCTTATGTGATCATTAACCTTGCTGGAAGGCGCAGCTGGCAACTCACTCTGAGGTTTGTCATTAGAATTTTGAGCTGAGCCACACAGATACTGCCGGAGTATTTAAAGGATTGTTTGGTTTTCTGGGAGTGCTCTGGCTATCTTTCCGTGTGGCAGCAAAATGAGATTTCAGCTGCTCTTTTTTCTATTCCTTTTTTTCACGATGGGTATACTCCTTATCAATGGACAAAGGCCAGGTAGGACTTTTACATTAACATGTTTGAATTGCATTATAGTGATATGTGTGATATGTCTACATACAGATATGCATTTGTATGCACTATGTGTGTGTGTGGTATGTGTATATCTATATACCTTTGTCTTCTGGAGACAGTTGATAGTGACTCAAGGAAATGTTTATGAATTCCAAAGCATGCTCTGCTCTCTGGTTAATTACTTTGATAGACCGTTAAAGTCATAGCTGAAGACAAATATAAAGATAAATGAGATACATTTAAGTTTTGCATCAGCGAGTTCAAAACATTGAACTCGGAGCTGTTGCAAATTTTTTTTGCAGTCCTGACCATCCGGAAAATTGGTGTGCTCATTAAAGCACTAAATCAAATCTTACATGTATAGCTAAATGGTAGAATACTAAACAGTTCATTTAAACACCTTTGCTGAAGACTAAGCTTAACTGGGTTTTTTTATACCTTAATAGAATCACTGTGTAGCAGAAAGCAATTGAACTTTCTTAAGGGCAGTAGCTATTCTATTTCTATCAATAAAATTGAGACGGTTCTCTTCAAATAAACAAAAAAGAGAGAGAGAAAGCAAGCAATGTTTTATGAATGTAAAACAAAAACATCCTGGGAATGGCAGACATGCATACTTTTGGAACATAGTATTCCTTTGCTTTAAGTTACCTTCAGTAATTATCTCAATTATGGTGCTAGGCCGCCAGGGTTTTTAATAAAATTGTATATTATAAAGCCAGGAAACCATTCTAATTCCACAAATATTTGTTTAGCATCTAACATACATCAGACACAGTGGTAGGCACTGGGGATACAAACAAACACATCAATAGTCCCTGCCCTCAGGGAGCTTATATTCTAAAGAAAATCAAAAGAACATGCTAATATCCTTTTACATCCATGGTTCCAAAAAACTGGCACCCATCACAGTAAGAAGATGAGTTATTTTTCTGAGCCATGGGACTCAAACTAACAAGTTCAAATAATGAGATCATATGTCGAGTTCCCTTCCAGGGGACATGAATTTTAAAAGTGGGCAACTGAAATAACGAACTGAGAAGACCAACTGTAAGAAAACAGGCATATAAGAGTACAGACCATTAGTCTAGTTAGGATAGAGAAAAGGTTATCCAGAGAATGAGCACAGGGTTAATCACATGTTCATGACTGGCTCCAGTTCAGACTATCTTTTTTGTTGTTGTTGACCAGAAGCTCACTTACTCTGAGAATAAATCGCAACCAGTATCCATGTGGCATGTCCTTTGACATTCACAAGGAAAACTGTACTTTTCCAAATGAGCCCTGTTCCATTGTTTATAGCTTTTGGTTCTTCCACACACCGAAGTCTGTGGAATGAAGTTTACTTTGGTCAAGGTTCTTGTAAAATATTGGTGATTAATTCACTGGACAGAAACTTAAAGGGCAAGTTTTGTTTAAGTAAGCAGCCCTTTAAAAGTAAAGAAGATGACAACCCTGGCTATACTGAGCTTGAAAATGCCTTCCTTGATTCATTCTGATTACTTTGTTAGCATTTTAGTAACACACGTGAATTATGCATCCTGATGCCCCTTGTCACATGAATTATCCCCCAGCAAACAAATGACTACCAGGCAGCCTGGTTCCAAAAGATTTCTTTGCATGTTCCAGCAACATAACATAGGATTTTCTGGGGGGTGGCAGTGAAAAATGTTTTTTTTTTCTTTTTCTAATTGCAGGTAACCTGGCATTGAGGAGAAAACCACATAGACACAGCTGTCCCCAGAGGAGATGCATGCCCCTCCATTCCCGGGTGCCCTTCCCCTGAGGTATTTCTGATAGCAAAAATGGTTTTCTTAAAATTTCATCAGTGTTCATTCGTATCTGGGTTGGAGCTGACAATAAAATCAGGCGCCAGGAGAATGCAATTACGAATGTGCCTCTAAACATGTGTTTTGAAATGCTGCGTGGGTAGCTGAGCATGTTCCCCAGAATAAGCACATTCCAAGTTAGACTTACATGGTATTTTTTTTAAAGCACTTGGAGATGCCTTTCTTAACCAAACCACAGCCAGCCATAATCTGTTTGGTCTTGATTCTTGGTCATTTCTTTTTGCCTGCAGACAGGGTTTGAAAAGAGAACAAAACCTACTTGTTAATCTGAACTCCAAGGCAGTATTCCTAGCCTCTCCAGTGTGGCTGGTGCTGATTACTAGGCTTTCTAGGGGAACCGGTGAGGGGGCGGGAAATGGGAAGTGGGGGAGCACTTGCTGCTGCCCTAATTTGCCTTTTGCAGCTTCAGATCCTAAATTAGCTTTCCCTTAATTTCCCACCCACCAAAATGCTAATCTTTTCACTCGGGAAACTGCCTTCCCAATCACCAAGAATACAGTTTGAATCTATTAACTTTTAAAAGGTGCTAAAGTAGAAATACTTCACTTAAAAATATTCCCGTTGGTTTTCAACTGCCATGATTTTAAAGTCTACATTCCTTTTCAAAGACTTTTTTTTAAGCCTTTCAAAATGGCTCAGGAGCTCAGCCTCTGAGCTGAGCAGTGTGCATATGCAAACACTAATTAACTAGTCCAGTTAGCCTGTATGTAGCTTTTATGGCTTCCATTGCAATGCCCATTGTTTGCTAGATGTTTTTCCTACCAGGTTAAAGCCCTGTGGTAAGAAGTCAGAAGAAGGAACTTAAAAGGTATAGTGATAGGTAACTATAGACAAGGATAAAACCCAGAAAGAAGCATGCTTTTTTCAGTGCTCTGATTGATAGGAATTTGCTATAACCAATTTTTAAGAAATAGTGACTGCAGCTTACATAGAGATATTTTGCATTAAAAACAACTAGAGTATGTATCTTTATACCAGCAGAATGTGTCAGGAGGATTTTCCAAGCATTTTGTAATTTATAAATTACAATGAGCATTGCTAGCATCAGACAATAGCAAGAAGATTCCTGCATATTAGTAAAGAAAGAGGGAGACACTCTTGCATAATGAAACACAAAGCATCCCTTATCCACCAGTCATCATGGCTTTCCCCACTAACTGCTGGCCATAAAAAAAAAAAAAAACAGTCAATGTTGCAGGTAAACAAGTTGCTAGTTGGAATAAGAAAGTCTGAAAGGTTAAGGAAAATTCTGCCTTTGGACAGAGCATTTGCAAAAAGAATGCCAGAGACCATTTCTTTTTCTTCTCTTAGCATCACCATCACCTCACAGGTGCCTGACACATAGTAGGAGCTCAGTTAATGCCTTTTGAATCTAAATGAACTGAATTAAAACTTACATTAATTTGTAGTAATCCTTAACTGAAATGGCCCGAAAGTTCAGTTAATTCTAGCTTAAATTCTCTCATTCATTTTTTCAGCATCTAGGTCAAGAAAAGACTGTTGCTAGAAGCTTTGCACCTAGTTGTTTGAGGGTTTTTAAGTACTAGAAAGCTTTTTTGCACAAGTAAAGGCATGCATACACAGTGTTGATACATTTCCCAAGATTACTCTGTGTCATTGCCGCTAACAAATATTATATTAAAATTAGGGTAGAAATAAGAACTAAAACTGTGATTTCTCCAAGTGAAGAAGCTCCATTTACCAATGAAGATCAGCACCTTCTCTAAATTTATAATTTTACAGAGTTGCAACTTGCTCAGGGTTACACATTTATAGTTTGGGGGAGGGGTGTTGAGAGGGGAGGACTGGCAACAGAGGCAGGGATTTCTTGGCTTTGAAGCCAGCTCACTTCTCCACTCCACTCCACTGCCTCTCATTAAAATTTGATAAGAATAATTATGCATTACATTGTGACACTCTATGACAGACTTGTCACATTGGATCCTCACAACAAACCAGTAGGTTAGAAGCGGCAAGCTTTATCCCCATTTTATAGATGAGAAAACTAAGGCTCGATGAAGTTGGCTTTCCTAGAATGACACAGTAAGTGGCAAGACCAAGATGCAAACTGAATCTTCTAACTTCATGTTCATGCCACTAACCCACATGGCCTCTCCCAGTATTATAACTTCCCTTTATCTCATGCCCTTATTAGGCCTTTTTTATAGGCACTAACAAAGCCAAGGAAGTTGGTCTATAAGGCCTGGAGGCTCTCCCTTTCATCCTTGCTAAGGCCTAGGCCAACATTCTTTCACCTCCATGTTTCCTGCATGCTTTAAGCACAAACTGAATGTGGAGGGTTGGCTCCATTTAGACCAAGCAGGACCATGTAACAGGGTAGATAAACTGAATAAAATGTAGTTTCTATTGGAAGCTTTTCAGATTAGTCCCTTGGTGATGAATTCTTTGGTTCACTTATTAGTAATGCATGCTGACCCCACTGTTACTTAGACAAACTGCCTAGCCCTTCCCATTGAGCTGGTTTCATTAAGATAGCTAGCTACTCTGTAAACGACTTATCTGACTGACTCTTCATTTTGACATTAGGTGGCCAAAGCCTTAGAGTCCTAAGTGATAGATCTGATATAAGAATAGGGAACAAGATGATGATTGTCAGTGATAAGCCAGAAAATCCTCCATTAAGTCTTTGTGCAAGGGAGATAAGTAGCAGCCAAAGGTAGCCTGAATTTGTCGACTTTTGTCCACTCTCCCAAAATTTCCTTCTTCTAGTAATAAAATCTAACTGGGCTGTTTTTACATTCTGGGCATTGCAGATAAACCTTCTGATCCACTGAGGAACACAAGTACATTTTAATTTTGATCATAAGAGCTCTTTGGGTACTGATTTTAGAACTGACTAATTTCTGGAACCAAGTATATATCATTATCTCATACTTCCTAATTCAATTCAACAAGCATTGACTAAGCACCTACTTTGTATTGGTCACAGGGTTCATTGATGGGACCTGAGAATCTAATAGGAGAAAATGACATTAATGTTTGAATTTTTTTTAAAAGACTAATGGGGGAAATAAGGTATTTACGTGAATAGTTATACTGTGTTAGGTTACAGTAAGTACATAGAACACGTATGTACTCAAACAGAATGATGTGAAATGTTAAAGGGAAAGAATACTTTTAAATTGAAAGGTGCTGGGGTAGGGGGGGGTGGGAGTGCAGTGGTGAGATCAGAGAAGGTTTTACAAAGGAGAGATGAAACCTGACTTGAGCCTTAAGTAAACCCTTGATGGATTTCAACAAGCTAGTGTTATTATCACAATTAGAGTAATCTCTTTGAGATATGAGGACCAAGAGAAACATATTGTGAGCAAATATTTTGCCATTTACATAACTTATGGAGGCTCAGTAGGTGGAGTATTGGAGGACTTTCTAGAAAGGACTATTACCATTTGCTGATAAACAATGTGATCAGCCAAAGTCTTGAGTTGTTTGTTGAGCAAGAGTTAGACACATGTAAGCTTCCCAGACTTGAGAAAGTGGCAGCTATGTTCTCTGGGGCTTCTAGGAAAAGACATGACATGAGTACCGTCTGTGTGTGTTTTTTCTAGTATAAAGACTGACAAGCTGCTGAGGAAGCGGGGGTATTGTGTGCCTGTCCCTTTTCAGGGTATCTTTTGTGTGCTATGGTCACACTAAGTAGCCTCTGTTAATAAAGAGTTTTCTAGTAAGCGTTTTCTGGTTTAAAAAAAAAACACTAGAATTTATTGAATGTAGGAGTAACATTGTCAGATCCGTGCATAAGGAAAATCATTTTTGGTAGCTGTGTGGAAGACGGACTGAAATGAGGAGGCAAGAAGATCAGCTGGGAAGCTATTGCAATAATCTAGGTGAAAGGAGATGTGGACCTGAACTGAGGTAGTGGTTGAGTGAGTAAACAGAAGAAGTAGGATGTGAACAATATTGTAGAGGAAGAAATGGCAAGATTGGGCCACTGAACGGATTTGTGCAGTGATGGACAGTAAGGAGATGAGGATAAAACCAAGGTTACAAATCTGGTAAGCTAGGAAAACTGTAGCACCTTTGATAGAAATAAGGAAGTTTTGAAGAAGGGTGAGTTGTGGAGGAAGGTGGAGTGTAAAGCTAATGAATTCCATTTTGAACATATTGAGTTTAAGATCTCTACTAAATATACAGTTTACAATGTCCAATTAAAGCTCAAGGAAGGGACGATAATATCAAATACTGAGTTCAAGAAGGATGAGACCTAAGGAAAGATTACTTCATTTGGCACTTAAGAGATCATCAACAACTTTAGAGAAAACAGTTTCAGTTGAGTGATGAGGTCAGAAACTATATTGCAATCAAAAGATAATAAGGGTCTGCTGAACTAGAGTCAAAGTAGTGAGAATGGATGACAGTGAGATCTCAGGAGTAGAATAGATTAGACTTGACAATCGATTGCATGGGGGTAGAAGCAGGGAAGGGAGAAGAAAGTCAAAGATGACTCTGAGGTTCCAAATTTGGAAGCTGGGAGAAAGGGAGAGCCAGCAATAAAAATGGGGAACCTACAGTAGGAAAGGGGACAGGTTGTAGGGGAGAGATAATGAGTTCAGTTTAGGATATGTTGAGTTTGAGGTGATGATGGGATATGGATGAAAATGTCCAGTAGCTGGTTGGAGGAGAAGTTATAGTAGGAAATA
Organism: Phalanger gymnotis; assembly: GCA_028646595.1. NCBI lineage: Eukaryota > Metazoa > Chordata > Mammalia > Diprotodontia > Phalangeridae > Phalanger > Phalanger gymnotis. The sequence goes on along the minus strand of CM053623.1, from coordinate 313,364,717 downwards.
CGGAATGTCCCACAAAGAAGAAAATATTGAAGCCATAAGAATTGATAAGAAAGAGAATATAGAGACTAAGGATAAGAGTACTGACAACAGGTCCATAAGGAAAGCTTCAATATTGGATAAAGGAGGGAAGAAAAAGAGGCTATAGGAGTGAAAGATGCAAGCAGAGAACCACTAGAGTGCAGTGTCAAGGGATTCCGGGGAGGAGAGAGATCAAAGAAAGGCTAGTCAAAAGTGTCAGATGCTTCGAAATGGTCAAGAAAGGTGTGGGGCAGGGGAGAGGGGAACCATTGGATTTGATGATAAGAGGGTCAGTGGTGACATTAGAAATGAATTAGTTCAATAAAGTGAAAGAAACCAGATTGCAAAAGTTTGTGGAAATGCAAAAGTAGAAACAGTCAGAACAGTAGACTAGTAGTTCTCAAACTTTTTGGTCTCCTTTTAAGACCCCTTTATGCACTTAAAAATTATTGAGGATCCTAAAGGGCTTTTGTTTATGTGACATATCTGAAATAAATATTTACCATTGTTAGAAATTAAAAATGATACAATTTCTAAATATTTATTAGTTCATTTAAAAATATACTTTCCAAAAAAAAATTAGTGAAAATGGCATGGTTTTCCATATTTTTGCAAATCTCTAATGTCTGGTGGATGAAAACTGGATTCTCATATTTGCTTTCAATATGTTATGATATGTTATTTTGGTTGAAGTACATGAAGAAATTCCAGCCTTGCATAGATAAGTAAGTGAAAGGGAAATGAGTATTTTAATAACCGTTATAGGTAATTGTGGGTATTTTTCTTTCATGTTATGCCAAAACTTGACAAGTAATAGTTTCTTAAATATTAGCTCCAATGTGCAATCTGAAGCCATATCAATGAACTTTTCACACTTCATTGGTCTTTCTTGTACTTCGAATGCAGCTTAACCATGAATGTTTTCATAACAGCATGTATTGGTCATTGGGGTAGGGGGAGGGGCTGGTTCACTGAATTATGTAAATATTCCAAATACTGATACATTCATTAGACTATATTTTTTAAAAATCATATTTGTTAATATCACCACCAGTCTCATCAGAAAAGTCATTAAATAGTGGGAAGCTATCAAGTTCACAATGGGAGATACAATTTTTCCAAAATTCAAAATTTTGCTTGGAAAAGTAACTTTATGATTGGCAACAAATACTAATAGTTACTCTCCTTGAAGCAAAAGACTCACTGGGTTCATTTTGAGAAAATACCTGCCAAAAATCCAAGTCTGAATAACCATAGCTTGTCAGTCACTCTTTCAAGTAAAAATGGTGTTCTATTTTTTTTTTTTTTGGAGGCGGGAAGGCAGGGCAATTGGGGTTAAGTGACCTACCCAAGGTCATACAGCTAGTAAGTGTGTCAAGTGTCTGAGACCGGATTTGAACTTAGGTCCTCCTGACCCCAGGGCCAGTGTTCTACCCACTGTGCCGCCTAGCTGCCCCCAAAATGGTGTTCTATTTTAAAAAAAGGCCACTAATTCAACTGACAACTCAAAGTCGCCTGACTGCTTTTCCTCAAGAAACCATTGTACTGCTGCATGCAGCAGTTTCATCACACAGAATACTAAAAGAATAGTTAATAATTTTGTGGCTTCATCAAAGACATTCTTAAGTGAAACTTGAATATTTGTGTATGTATTTGTATATATGCATGTATATATGTACATATATACTATATACACATATTTTATATGTGTGTGTATGTGTACATATACACACACATAGAGAAGGAAGGAGGGGGGAAAGAGAGAGAGCACACATAACAGTGAAGAACACAATGGCTTGTAGTACAATTTGGTGCCACTACCTTAATTTGTACTAAAATATTAGCAACCTTACCTATTCTTGCTTTTGCACTATCATTTCTAATGTCAACACAATTGTTCCTGGATAGATCCCAAGATTCAAAAAAAGCTATTTAAACACTTTGAATATTTTGGCACCAATTAGATTTGCTACCAAACATTCACATAAAAGATCTTCAGTGATTAGTTGGTACTGATATTGGACACAATATATATACATGGAGAAGAGAAAGTCAAGTCTCATCTGTAGAAAAGGCAAAAATATAGTCCTTCGATGAAATATTAACTCAATCTTCATGTTTGCAACAAAATCTTTAATTAATAGGTCATATAGTCTCTAGAAAACTCCAATGAACACTCCTAAGAGAAAGAAAGTTAAAAAAAACACAATGTTTCAGTATTATGAAATAGTTTTATCTCATTGACCCCTTGAAAGGGTCTCAAGGACCCCCAGGGGCCTGAAGAATACATTCTGAGAACCACTGGTGTAGGCTTAACAATTTTACATAATATGAAGAAACAGTCCCTCGTTTCTAGATGTTCAAGCTCTGACATTTAGTATCTCTGTGACCTTGGGCAAGTTACTTAATATTGTTGGGCCTCAGTTTCTTTCTCTTTAAAATGGGTGAGGCAGTAGGGAAGGCAGGACTAGATGGCCTCTAATATCCCTTCCACCTTTAGATCTATGATCCTATGAATTTCTAAATTACTTGAAACCTAAATGGGGATTAGGGGGCAGGTAAAAGAAGTGAGTAAGCGAGAACTGGATATATTTTGTGTGTGTGTGTGTGTGTGTGTCTGTGTGTTAGGTGTCCGTGTGGATTAAGAGTAGAACTTGGTTTACCAAAATGCAGACTTTCCTAAATACCTTATTTCAAAGCTAACTGGAAAAAAAAAGGCCAGCAAAGACAATTCATAAGCCAGAATTTGTTAGCACAGAGATAATCTATATCTTCATCAATATGACAGCAAAATTGTTTGTAATTCATCTAGCTTAACATCACAGTGTTAGTGTGATACATGTGCACTTAAAATGTTCCATTCTTCTGTTAAAGAATATTCAGTGACAGACCAAAAACTTACTTCAGAATTCTCTTCCTTCATGTTGAAAAAGATGTTAATTTGTCATTGTAAAAGAAGTTAACATTTTTTAAACATCATTCATGAATATGCCTTTTCACAGATATCTGAAGCACCTACATGTTGCCATGTTTCTTTAGAATCAATCTCTGCAGTGACTCTACTCTTGACTCCCTATCCCATTCCCCACAATGACTTTTCCTTTTTATCTTATCTCCCACTTGCACCCTACTCCATCCCCACATTTGCAGTAAATTACTTAAGTTTCTGATTTCCCATCTAACTGGAACTTCCTCAACTACCTTCCTCCATTCCTTCTTGTATGATTTTTGCTTTTTTTTTTCCTCTCTAGTCCAAGACCAAGCATCCCTACTATTCCCTGAGGCTAATCCCTCAACTTCTACCTTTGGTCACACACCTGAATGATGTTTCTCTAGCATTCACCCCACCTTTCCCATGCATCTTCTATCTCTCCCTTTCCAATGACTCATCATCTGCAAGCTCAGGGTCACCCAAATCCTAAAAAAGTCTTCTGGCTTTTTGGCCTCATCCAGCCATTTTTTCTCCTTTTTGCTGCTAAATTTCTTACGGGGAAATATCTACACTAATGCATCTTCTACATCACTATCTGCTCCATTCTAGATCTTTTCTAATCTGACTTCTCACCACTCTACTAAAACTCCTTTCTCAGAGATCACCAATAATCTGCAAATTGCTAAATGCCATAGCTTTTTATCAATTTCCTTTTTTTTTTAACCTCATTGCAGCACTTTTCTCACTTTAAGAGACACAAGATTTTCCTGCTTCTCTTTCTACCTCTCTAATTTTCCTTCACTGACCCCTTTTCTAACTCCTGATCCTCTTCCAGACCCCTTAAAGCCTCAAGATAGAGAGCAGATACCTTTCCCCTAAAGCTGATATACCTAAGGTTTCGTCCTTGACCCTCTCCTCTTTTCTCTTTTGAGATTATCTTTCTTGACGATCTCATTTACTCCCATGACTTTAACTATAAGACATTTCCATTTGCACATAGAACATCTCTACCTGGACTTCATCACTACCTGAAAGTCAACAGGTCTAAAACTCAGCACTTAATCTTTTCCCCAAACCTGTTCATTCTCCTGAATGTATATTTGTGTGTGTGTGTGTGTGTGTGTGTGTGTATTTTTGTTTGTTTCTGCCAGTGATCCCATCACTCATCCAGTCTACTATATTTGAAACCTTGATATTGTCTTTGCTTCTTCTCTCTCCTTCACCTCTCATATTATTTATTTATTTTGAATGTAATTTTTTTTAATTAACAAGCTTTTATTTTCTCTCCCTTTCCCCTCCCCATTCCCTAGTTCAAAAAAAAAAGAAAAAAGAAAAGAAAACCCTCATAAAAACATGCATAGTCAAGTAAATCAACACACATTGGCCATGTCCAAAAATGTATGTTTCATTCTGCATCTTCAAGCCATGACCTCTCTTGGCAGGAGGTGAGTAGCATGTTTCATCCTCAGTCCTCTGGAATTCTGCAATCAATCTTTGCACTGGTAAGAGCTCTTAAATCTTTTAAAGCTTAACAGTACCTACCTCACAAGGTTGTGTGAGGATCAAATGAGATAATATTTGTTAAGCTATTAGCAGTGTGTCTGGCATGCAGTGTGTGCTTCATAAATGTTTGTTCCCTTCTCCCTTCCCCCCTGCATTATTGTAAAAATTGTTTTCCTCACCTCTCATATACAAGTTGACACAAACCCTGACAATTCCATCTCTTTAACAAGGGAACAATCTGTTCCCTCTTCCCTTTGCACAATGGCACCACCCCAGTCTCCTTCCTTACCAGCCACCCAGACTACCACATTAGTCTTCCACCTCCATTCTTCCTGGCTTCCGTCCACCACCTTGTGTCCACCTCCATTCTTGCCCTACTCCAATCCATCTGTCATCTCAACAACATAAAACTAATCTTCTAAGCTTACGCTTATGTCAGTCTTTTCCTTAAAAAATCTTCCCTGGTTCCCTAGTGGTTATCAGGGAACATTCAGACTCCCAGTGATGAGATTCAATGGGGGGGGGGGGCCGCGGGGAGGTTCGAGAGGTTCACGGACCCCTTGAGAACTGAAGTACAAGAGAAAGGGTCATCTGGAATGAATTCCCAGACTCAAGCAATCTTTAAGTCAAGTTAGCATAGGTTAATTGTTAGGCTATTACAGTGGGCAGAGCTCCTTAAGGAACTTGCAGCTTAACAAGAACGATGCTAAAGCTTATATAGAAAAAGTAGTGGATTATGTGCCAGATATGATAATTAGGCGATAACCTATAACCTTGGTGACAGGCATCGTTTACTACTGGAAACCAGAGGAAGGGGTTTTTCAGGGGTGTATTTTTGGTCTGTTATGTCTATAATAAGATAGCTTTGAGAGTTGGCATGTATAGCTTGACCTCTGGATTGAATATAATAACTTTGAAAATCAATACATGATAATTCTGTGGTTATGTACATTTTTATTTTTAACAATTCCCAAATGATTTTTGTATTAATATGGTGATTATTTTGCACACTGTGAAGGAAATTGAAACACATTTTCATTCTCTGTAAGTCTCCCCCTGCCTCTCCTTTAGAAACAATGGAAACAATCTGCAAAACAGAGTTAAATACACTATTAAGTATAAAACAAAATTAAGGAATAAAACCTGGGATGTATCTAGTGAGGTATCATCTTCATCTTGTTTTTTACTTTTTTATTAGTTTATTTACTTTTAGTTTTCAACTTTCACTTTCATAACTTTTAAATTTTCTCCCTTCCCTCCCCAAGACAGCATGCAATCTGATATAGGCTCGACATGTATATTCCTATTATATATATTTTCACATTAGTCATGCTGTATAGAAGGATTATAACAAATGGGAGAAACCATAAGAAAAAACAAAAAAAAAACTAACAAAAAAAGAAAATAGTCGGCTTCACTCTGCATTCAGACTCCATAGTTCTTTCTCTGGATGTGGATGGCATTTTCCATCATGAGTCCTTTGGAGTTGTTTTAGGTCCTTGAATTGCTGAGAAGCGCTAAGTCTACCAAAAATCAGTCATCATACACTGTGGCTGTTCCTGTGTACAATGTTCTCCTGGTTCTGCTCACTTCACTCAGCAGCAGTTCCTGTAAGTCCAGGTTTTTCTGAAGTCTGCCTCTTCCTCATTTATTATAGCACAATAGTATTCCATTACATTCATATAGAACTTGTTCAGCCTGCAAGAGAATTTCTTAAGAGGTCAGCTTGTTCTTGTGATGGGGAAAAATAGTTTATTATATGGGGGACTTGCTTATGAGTAATTGTGGGGAAAGTTATCTTGTCTTACTGGGGCCCATTCATGAGTTATTGTTAGGCATAGTGTCCTTGGGCTGAGGAGAAAACTGTCAGAGATAAGTGTTTTGAAGCTAGGGAGAAATGTGATTTTTAAAACTGGGGTCTAAGCACAAGCACCCCATCATTATGTCTGACATTCAAGGCCCTCCACACACAGTTGCCACTTTGCCCTTCCAATGTTTTCTCACTCTTTATCAAGCTGTACTATTCTATCCTATGAATGCACCCGTTGTTTTCCCAACATCATGTCTTTTTTTTTGTTTTGTTTTTTTGCTTTTTGGCAGGGCAATTGGGGTTAAGTGACTTGCCCAAGGTCACACAGCTAGTACATGTGTCAAGTGTCTGAGGCGGTATTTGAACTCAGGTCCTCCTGACTCCAGGTCGGGTGCTCTACTCACTGCGCCACCTAGCTGTCCCAACCAACATCGCGTCTTTTACTCGTATAGTTCCCAGGACCTCCTAGACTATACTCCCCTCCTTCACCTACTAAATTATTACTCAGCCATTAAATCCTGGCTTAAATGTCACTTCCTCCAGAAAGTCTTCACTGATCCTGAATATTGGCAATGTCAGTTTCCTCTCAGATTGTCCTGAGGACTTTATTCTGTGTCTCTCTACTGTACACACCATATATTCTGAGGAATTATAGCCCATTGGACTGCAAGCTTCATACTTTATCCATGAATTATCTAAACTGTGAATCTTCCCTCAGTGACTGCCATGGAACCTTCAAGGTAGGAGCTTAACAAACATTTGAATTTGTTTGTAGAGGTTCTTTCGAGCATGTATAGGCATTTTATGGCCTCAGGCCCGTCTCAAAAGTGGATTATCAGATTTAGAACCGAAAGAAACATTAGGGAGTATCATGTAGTCAGAGGCTCAGAGGATTTTAGACTGAAAGGGAGCTTAGAGGCTCTTCTTTTAAAAATAGGGGACAGAGAATTGAAGAGATTTGTCCAGGATTATGCAGCTATTACGTGTCTGAGGTAGGATTTGAACACTCCTGACTAAGTCCAGAGCTCTATTCACTATCAAGTCATTCTTCATTTGAAAGGTAAAGAAACTGAGTCCTAAAGAGATTTAGTATTTCACCCAAAGTGATGAAGATGATGCAGGGAAAAAGAAGTGGAAAGGAAATTTGAATGCAGGTCCTGGTACTTCAAATCTATGCCATGGTACTTCTCAATTATTCTATTAGTAAGCTAAAGAGACTTAAGGCTAGATTCCTCAAAGAATAATGATGGGATTTGCTTTTTTGGGATATATTATTCCTGTAGAATAATGACAGTAGAAAGTTTCAATACTCCAAAAGCTCTGTGGTAACCATAATAAAACTACTCTCCCAATGCTGGTTACAATCCCTTCCCTACCTTAGTGGTTAGCCATGAGTTGCTAAGAGCAAAAAGTCTAAAAAACAAAAACAAAAACCCTGAACCCAAAGACCTGGTAGTTATCCTTTTAGTGATAAGTTATCTCCAAATTTAGCTGAGTAGAAGTCTTTCCAGATTTGTAAGATCAGCCAGTGTTCACGTCACATCTGGGCCATAAGGAGACCACAAACTGGGAATGATCCTCACATTGAGGAACAACAAAATATTTAAAAGCTTTTAATTTTTGCTACTTGAAAAGCAACCAAAGTGACTACTATGAATCGTTTCAAAAACTATGTTTTATTTCAGGCTTGATGTTTGTATATTAAACAGAAAACTTACTAAAAATCTATTACTTAAAATAGAGGTGTCAAACACTGGCCAACACTTATCAAGAACCATATTAACATGTAATTGGGAAATATTTAAACAAAATAAATGAAAATACAATAAAACACAGATAATGTTAATTTGTGGGTATCTAGGTGACTATGTGCCTTGTGTACAGTTCAGTGGCCTCCATTTCAATTTGAGTTTGACACCATTCATTTAAAGCATGTCCCCAAAGAATATGAAAAGGCAGCTTTTCCTATTCCCCAGAAGTCATGGGAAATCCAAGAGTGTGGAACATTACACAAATGTTCAGGTTTTTTTTTAATGTATTCATCAGTTTTGCTTATTGCTTTTTCTTTTCTTCCCCCTTTTTTTTCTTTTAAAAATACCATTTATTCTAAAATATGGCTCTCTGACAGGGGCAAAGAAAAGGATATAGGGGAAATTTAGGTGATATCAAAAAAAATCAATAAAATTTATTTGTAAAAATTGATTAGTACTTTAAATATTATTAAAAACTAAGTGCCTTTTTTGGAAAATCATATTATAATTATCTAGCTATATGCTATACTTTTGTGGTTTCCTCCTTGCCACTCAGCAAACTTCTGGGCTTTTTCCCCTATCATGTGTTAGTTTGAGCTGGGGGAATACAATTTTAATACTTGAAACATATTTAAGAAATCTGATGCCAAAAATATCATAACATGTTATTTCTAATTTATTCATTCAATTTGTACTTTGTGTTAGATACTGGGGGAGATTCAAAGATACATAAGACATGGTAGCTACTTCCCAGAGAGCTTGCCATCTCAGTGAGGGGCCAAAATATACAGACATATTTTTAAAAATTCAACAATAATAACAAAAACTACCGAAAACTTATTCCAAGAGTTGACTGAGGTCTAGAACTACCCCCATGTTTTCCCATAGAAACCATGCTATAAAGAGTCTATCCAATAAGGTTCTGACACTAGCCTGCAGAACTTATTTAATCTAACTATAACTAATATCTATATCTATATATGTATGTATATATATATATATATATATATATATATATATATATATATATATATATATATAACTAAGGTATTTATAGTACTAAATTGAATTCTGGTACCTGGAAACATGGAGCTACATAGCAGTACTGAAGGAAAAACAAGGGAGAAGAAATTAAAAATTATGTCTTCTTTCTTCAGTAGAGGACAAGCTCTTGGCAAAATATGGAAATACAGACATGTGGTAATCTCCTATTTTTCTGTATTCTACTATATTATTACCTTTCCTAATAGCTTCCTGATGCATTAAGTAAAGCACCCTGGCCTGGACCTGCTTTACCTCCAAAATGTTTCCTGCTCCCAAATTTCCTACCCACCCCCACATACCACCCCTTTCCCTTATCTCAGACACACATACACAAACCTGGAACATCCTTTTCTTCAGTACACGAGATCTCAGGTGTCAAGACTGAAATAACCTGAGTGGACTAATGTGTAAATGAAAAACTTTCATTGGTATGCATTTTAAAATAACTTTTTGATAGATTATTCAGTGCTTTTACATAGTGTACTTCAAAGAATGATGAGAAAAATATTTTGAAGTTGGCAAGATACTATTTGGCAGGTCATCCCAGGCTGGTAATGTAAACCATGACACCCCCCCCCCCACCTCCTGCTAGAGTCAATTCTATTTAACTTGTTTCTGCTGTTCATAGCTTCTTCAATTACTCAGCTTCTGAAGTCACAGGTTGATTCTACAAGCCTTCTCAAGTTTTTTGTTTTGTTTTGTTTTTGTTTTGCTCAGGGGTTGGTTGATTTGTTTATTTTTGCCAAGGTGCCTATAGGAGGGGAAGAAAAGAAGGTAGTTATCAGAGAAAGAAGACATACATGAAAGGGGGAGAAGAGATGCAAGGTGTTTTTTGGAATTTGTAGTATTTGGAATACTACTTACTACCTATCTCCCAGGGTAGTTCGGAGGAAAGCACTTTGTAAAACAGAAAGCACTACCCTGAACATCATACATAGTTAACAGCAACATTGTGCAATGACTGACTGACTTTGATAGACTTAGCTCTTCTCAGCAATACAATGATCCATGACAATTCGAAAAGACTCATGATGGAAAATGCTATCCACATCTAGAGAAAGGACTATGGAGTCTGAATGCAGATTGGAATGTACTATTTTCTCCTTTTTTGGTTGTTTTTTCTTTCTCTTGTTTTTTCCCTTTTGTTCTGATTCTTCTTTCACAACATGACTAATGTGGAAATGTTTAATATGTATAGTCTGTATCAGACTGCATGCTGTCTTGGGGAGGAGGCAGAGGGAAAAACTTAGAGCTCAAAATCTCACAAAAGTGAATTTTGAAAACTAAAAAATAATTAATTTTTCTTTAAAAAGCAATCACTATCCAAATGTGAATTGTGGTTTTCTATTACTGCTAAGAAAATGAGAGGGCAGAGATAATAAATGCCCTAAGAACTTGGGAAAGAGAAACAGTAGTGAGGGCTGGAGTAGATGGAGAAGACTTATGAGGGAGTTAGGACTTAAGAAGGCTTTGGATAGGGGAAGAAGGATGTAGTTAACAGAACCCTGGACTTGGAGTCAGGAAGACCTGGGGTCAACCCCTCTCATCTATTAATTGGTTGCCAAGGCAAATCCCTCCACCAGATTGCTTCCTCTGCCATCTCCACTCTCTCACTTGGCTCTCTCCATCTACTGGCTCCTTCTCTACTGCCTATAAACATGCCCATATTTTCCCCATTCTCAATAAACTCTCACTTCATCTTTCCATCCCCACTGTCTTCTGCGCTGTATAGCTAAACTCCTTGAGAAGACCATCTACAACAAATGTCTCCACTTCCTCTCCTCTGACTTTCTTCTTAATCCCTTACAGTTTGGCTTCTGACCTCATCATTCCACCAAAATTTCTCTCTCCAAAGTAACTTATGATATCCTAAATGCTAAATCAAATGGTCTTTTTTTGATCCTCCCTCTTCTTGACCTCTCTGCAGCCCTTGACACTGTCGTTCACCCCCTGCTCTTTGATACTCTCTTTCTAGGTTTCCAGGATACCACTCTCTCATCTCGTTCTCCTCTGCCTATTTGAGCATTCCTTCTCAGTCTCCTTTGTGGAATCCTCACCCAGGTCATGACCACCAATCTTGGGTAAACCACAGGACTCTGTCCTGGGTCCTCTTCTCCCGCTATACTACTCCACTTGGTGAGTTTATCTGCTCCTGTGAGTTTAATTATCTCTATGCTGATGGTTCTCAAAACTATCTATCCAGCCCTAACCTCTCTGTTGACTTCCAATTTCCCATCTCCAGCAGCCTTTCAGGAATCTCAAACTGGATGTCCCACAGACAGTAGATATCTTAAGCTCAACATGTACCAAGCTGAACTCATTATCTCTTCCTTAAACCCTTCCCCTTCTGAACTTCCATATAACTTTTGAGGACTATACCATCCTCCCATTGCCCGCAACCTTGGTGATGTCATCCTCAACTCCTTACTATCATTCTCCATATTCCAATCTGTTACCAAGGTCTTTTTGATTTCACCTTTGTAGCATCTCTCGAATAGACCCCCTTCTATCCTCTGATACTGCCATCGTCCTGATGCAAGCCCTCATCACCTCATGCCTGACTATTGCAATAAGCTCCTGGTTGGTCTACCTACTACAAGTTGCTTCCCACTCCAGTCCATCCTCTATTCAGCTGACAGATATTTTCTTAAAATGTATGTTTAACCGTGTCATATACCCCTACCACCACTCAGTAAACTCCAATGGTTACCTATGATCTCCAATATCAGATACAAAGTCCTCTGTCTGGCATTCAAAGCCCATTCCAATCTAACCCCTCACTTCTGAGTTTTCTTATGCTTTATACCACCCCAGCCCTAGTACTCTTCAATCCAGTGACACTGGCATCCTTACTGTTTCATGGACAAGACTCCATCTCTTAGCTCTGGGCATTTTCTCTGGCTATCTTCCAATGTTCTCCCTCCTTATCTCTGCCTCCTGGTTTTCATCAAGTCTTCACCAAAATCCCACCTTCTACAGGAAGACTTCCCCAATCCCTCTTAATTCTAGCTTCTTCCCTCTGTCAATTATTTCCTGTTTACCCTGTATATTGCTTGTTTGTACATATTTGTTTGCTTGTCTCCCCAAATAGATTGCAAGTTCCTTGAGAGCAGAGCCTGGCACACATTGCTTAATAAATATTTGGTGACTGACTGACTCTAAATGTACTCTTCATCCCATTCTCTCCATCTTCTCTAGTGGGTTTTCTCCACTATCAGCTCCCCTCTAATTTTCAATCTCTCCTTTTCTACTAGTTCCTTCCCTGCTGCCTACTAATATAACCACATCTGCCCCATTCTATTTTTAATTTTTTTTGTTACATTGTAAGTTCCCTCCCTCGCTCCCAACCCTGCACTAGAGAAGGCCAGCATTTGACACAGATACTGTTGTTCGTCCGGTGTTCTCAAAAAAGGAACAAGATATATATGATATGCATAATTCCATATATCAGTTCTTTCTCTAGAAGTAGATAGCATCTTCCTGCATAAGTCCTTTGCTGATTAGAATAGCCGTATAACTCAGAATGGCTTAGTCATTTGCCTTTACTTTTCCAACAGTTTGCTGACACTGTATACAGTATTCTCTTGGTTCTGCTCATTTCACTCTTCATTATTTCATGCAAGTCTTTCCATGCTTTCATCAAAGCAGCCTGCTTATCATTTTTTACAGCACAGCAGTATTCCATTACAATGATAAACCACAATTCATTCAGCCATTCCCCAAATGATGGGCATCCTCTCAATTTCCAGTTCCTTGCCACCTCAAAGGATTGCTGTAAATATTTCAGAACATAGAGGTTCTTTTCATTTTTTCCTGATTACTTTGGGAAACAGACTTAATAGTGGTATTGCTAGGTAAAAGGCTATTCATGATTTTATAACCCTTTGGACAGAAAATTGGGTGAAGATTTTATAGACAGTTTCTTATAGAGGACTTTGTCAAATTTATAAGAATATGAGTCATTCCCCAAATGATAAATGGCCAAAGAATATGATATGAACAGAGTTTTTGGAGGAAGAAATCAAAGCTATCCATAGTCATGGGAGAAAATGCTCTATGTCATTATTGATTAGAGAAACAGAAATTAAAACAAGTCTGAGACACCATCTCACACTTATCAGGTTGGCTAAAATGATAGAAGGGGAAAAGGATAAATGTTGTGAAGGGGATGTGGAAAAATTGGGACACTCATACACTGTTGGTGGAATTGTGAACTGATCCAACTATTTTGGAGAGGAACTGTCTATAAAATCTTCACCCAATTTTCTGCTTTCCTTCTAATCTTGGCTATGTTGGTTTTATTTGTTTTATTCAATAATTTCTTTTTTGTTTGTTTATTTAGTATTATTTTTCCCCAGTTACATGTAAAAACAATTTTTAACTTTGTTTTTAAAACTTTGAGCTCCAAATTCTCTCCCTTCCTCCCTCCCCACCCCCATTGAGAAGGCAAGCAATTTGATATAGGTTATACATGTGCAGTCATGCAAAACATATCAATAACAGTCATGTAGTGAAAGGAAACATAGACCAAAAAAAAAAAACCTCAAGAAAAAGAAAGTTAAAAAAAAGTATGCTTCCATCTGTATTCAGATACCATCAGTTCTTTCTCTGGGAATGGATAGCACTTTTATCATAAGTCTTTCAGAGTTGTCTTGGATTGTTATATTGATGAGAATAGCTAAGTCATTAACAGCAGACAATCTTACAATATTGCTGTTATTTTGCACACAGTACATTTCACTTTGCATCAGCCCATGCAAATCTTTCTAGGTTTTTCTGAGAGCATCCCACTCATCAGTTCTTATAGTACAGTAGTATTCCATAATAATCACATAGCACAACTTGTTCAGCCATTCCCCAATTGATGGGCAACTCTCAATTTCTAATTCTTTTGGCCCCAGAAAAGAACTGTTATAAATATTTTTGTACATATGTCCTTTTCCTTTTTTATCTCTTTTGGGATATAGACATAGTGGTATTGCTAGGTCAAAGGGTATGCATGGTTTTATAGCCCTTTGGTCATAGTTCCAAATTGCTCTAAAGAATGACTGAATCAGGTCACAACTCTACCAACAGTGCATTAATGTCTCATTTTTCCCACATCCCCTCCAGCATTTGTCATTTACCTTTTCTGCCATATTAGCCAATCTAATAGGTATGAGGTAGTATCTCAGAATTGTTTTAATGCATTTCTCTAATCAATACTGAGCTAAGAATATTTTTTTCATATGGCCATAGATAGTTTTGATTACTTCATCTAGAAACTAATCAGATCTTCTGATCATTTATCCATTGGGGAATGGCTCTTATTTTTATAAATTTTACTCAGTTCTCTATATGTTTGAGAAATGAGGCCTTTATCAGAGAAACTTACTTTAAAATTTTTTCACAGTTTCTATTGCTAACTGTATTTCACTCCATTCTATTTTCTTGTCATTTTTTAATTTTCTTTTGAAATTTTTTTTATTTTTAGTTTACAACACTTGGTTCTACATAATTTTGAGTTTCAGATTTTCTTTCCCCCTTCCCTCCCCAAGACAGCATGGAATATCTTCTATGTATAACTTTGCATTGAACTTATTTACACACTAGTCAAGTTGTGAAGAAGAATTGTGACCAATGGAATGAATCATGAGAAAGAGGAAACAGAACCAAAAAAAAAAAAAAGAACAAAAGAGGAAAAAAAAGGAAAAAAAATAGGCGAGCATAAAGTATGCCTCAATCTGCATTCAGACTCTATAGTTTTTTTCTCTGGATGTAGATAGCATTCTCCGTCATGAGTCCTTTGGAGTTGTCTTTGCACCATGTGTTGCTGAGAAGAGTGATGTCTATCAGGGTTAGTAGTCACAGAATCCATATATCTGTGGTTGTGTATAATGTTGTCCTGGTTCTGGATATATTCTATTTTCTCTCTCCTTTCACCCTGTTCCTTCTCAAATATGTTTTACTTCTGACTACCCCCTCCCCCAATCTGCCCTCCCTTCTATCACACACACTCCTCTTATCTTCTTCCCCTCCTAATTTCTTTTAAGGTAAGATAGATTTTTATACCCAATTGCATGTGTATGTTATTCCCTCTTTGAGCCAATTCTGATGAGAGTAAGGATCACACATTCCCCCTCAGCTTCCCCCCTCTTCCCCTCCACTGTAAAAGCTTTTTCTTGCCTCTTTTATGTGAGATAATTTGCCCATATTCTACCTCTTCCTTTCTCTTTCTCCCAGCACATTCCTCTTTTACCACTTAATTTTATTTTTTAGATATCATCCCTTTATATTAAACTCACACTTGTGCCCTCTGTCTATATATACTCCTTCTAACTACCCTAATATTGAGGTCTTATGAGTTACAAATATCTTCACCATGTAGGAATGTAAACATATTAAACTTATTAAGTCCTTTATAATTTCTCTTTCCTGTTTACCTTTTTATGCTTCTCTTGAGTCTTGTATTTGAAAGCAAAATTTTCTATTCAGCTCCAGTCTTTTCATCAAGAATCCTTTAAAGTACTCCATCTCATTGAATATCCATTTGTTCTCCTGACTGATTATACTCAGTTTTGCTGGGCAGGTGATTCTTGGTTGTAATCCTAGATCCTTTGCCCTCCAGAATATCATATTCCTAGCCCTCTGATCCTTTAATGCAGAAGCTGCTAAATCTTATGTTATCCTGTGGCTCCAAAATACTTGAATTGTTTATTTCTGGCTGCTTACAATATTTTCTCCCTGACCTGGGACCTCTGGAATTTGGCTATAATAGTCCTGGAAGGTTTCACTTGGGGATCTCTTTCAGGAGGTGATCAGTTGATTCTTTCAATTTCTATTTTACCCTCTGGTTCTAGAACATCAAGGCAGTTTCCCATGATGATTTCTTGAAAGATGATATCTAGGCTCTTTTTTTGATCATGGCTTTCAGGTAGCCCAAAGTTTTTAAATTATCTCTCCTGGATCCATTTTCCAGGTCAGTTGTCTTTCCAATGCGATAGTTCACATTGTCTTCCATTTTTTCATTCTTTTGGTTTGGTTTTATTGTTTCTTCAATTTCTTATAAAATCATTAGCTTCCATTTGCTCCATTCTAATTTTTAAGCAATTATTTTCCTCAGTGAGCTTTTGCACCTGCTTTTCCATTTGGCCAGTTCTGGTTTTTAAGGCATTCTTGTCATTGGCTTTTTGGACCTGTTACCATTTGGCCTAGTCTGGTTTTTTGGGGGGTGAAGGGGGGGTAGTCTTGGGAGCTTTTTTGTTTGTTTAGTTTTAGTTTTCAACATTCGCTTTTGTAAGATTTTGGGTTCTAAATTTTTCCCCCTCCCTCCTTTTCCTCCTCCCTTTCCTAGTCAGCATGCAATCTGATATAGGCTATACATGTACAATCAGAATAAACACTCTCACCTAAATGTGACAGACCTTTCCTGCTGACCTTCTAAGTTGTCTTAAAGTCTGTGGGCTGAGAGGTCTGGAAACCACCACTGCTGCTAATGATTCAGTCACCCTAAGGCTTGCTCCAAGTTTGCTAGGGTCTGGTCTGCCCTGGCATGGTCTGCACTCCTCTCTTACCCTGGTGCAACAAACCTTTCCTGCCAACCTTTCAACTTGTCTTGGGCTAGAAATTTGTTTCAGTCCAACTGTTTGTGGGTTTTGCTGCTCTAGGATTTGTTTAGGGTCATTTTTAAAAGGTATTTGGAGGGGTTTGGGGGAGAGCTCATGCAAGTCCCTGCCTTTACTCCACCATCTTGGCTCCACCTCCACTTACATTTATCCATTTTATATCTCATAATGCTCTTTACATTTTGTTTATTCATAAATTCTTCTCCTGTCCATCAATCTGATAGGTAATATGTTCTATGTTCTTCCAGTTTACTTATGATATCTCCTTTATTTCTAGGTCATGTATCCATTTTGACCTTGTCTTGGTAAATGGTGTAAGATATTGGTCTATACCTAGTTTCTGCCTGACTGAGTTTTAGTTTTCTCAACAATTTTTACCAAACCATAAATTATAATCCCCAAAGCTTAAATCTTTACATTTATCAAACACAAGGTTACTATAATAATTTACTATTGCGTATTAAATATGTACTCTTTCACTGATCCTCAGTTATTCCTGGCCATTCTTTAGCTAGTATCAGATAGTTTTGATAATTGCTGCCTTATAATACAATTTAAGATCTGGCACTGCTAGACTACCTTCCTTTACATTTTTTTTTTCATTAACTCCTTTTGTTCTTCCAAATAAATTGTTATTTTTTCTAGCTCAATAAGATAACTTTTTGGTAATTTAATTGGGATGGCACTAAATAAGTAAATTAATTTAGGTAGAACTCTCACTTTTACTATATTGGCTTGGACCACCATGAACAATTACTATTTCTCCAGTTATTTAAACCTGATTTTATTTGTATAAAAACTGTTTTATAAATATGTTCATATAGTTCCTGGGGTGTTTTGGGTTTTTTTGACAGGTATCTTTTGCTGTCTACAATTATTTTAAATGAACTATCTTTTACTAGCTTTTCTTGCAGAGCTTTGTTGGTGACATATAGAAATGCTAATGATTTATATGAGCTTATTTTATATCCTGCTACTTTGCTAGAATTATTCATTGTTTCATCTAGCTTTTTAGTTGAATCTCTAGGATTTTCCAATTATACCATCATGTCATCTGTAAAAAGAGATCATTTTATTCCCTTGTTACCCATTCTGATTCCTTCAATTTCTTTTTCTTCTCTTATTGCTGTTGCTAGCATTTATACTACAATACTGAATAACATTGGTGATAATGGTCATCCTTGTTTCACTCCTGATCTTATTGGGAAGGCTTCTAGCTTTCCCCATTACAGATAATGCTGATGATGGCTTTAGGTAGATTGTTCTCATCATTTTGAGGGAAAAAACCATTTATATCTATTCCTTCAAGTAGTTTTAATATGAATGAGTGTTGTATTTTGTCAAAAAATGTTTTCTGCACTTATTGATATCATCATGTAATTTGTTACTTTTGATATTGATATAATAATTTATGTTACTAGTTTTCCTCATATTGAACCCTGCATTCCTTGTATAAATCCCACTTGGTCATATTGTATAATCTTTGTGATATATTGTCATAGTTGCCTAGCTAGTATTTTATTTAGGATTTTTGCATCCATATTCATTAGTGAAATTGGTCTATACTTTTCTTTCTGTTTTTGCTCTTCCTAGTTTAGGTATCAGCACAATATTTGCTTCATAAAAGGAGTTTAGTAGGATTCTTTCTTTGCCTATTATTCCAGATAATTTACTTAATATTGGAATTAGCCGATCTTTTAAATGTTTGGTGGGCTTCACTTGTAAATCCATCTGGTCCTGGTGCTTTTTTTCTTAGAAAATTTATTTATGGCCTATTCAATTTCTTTTTCTAAAATAGGTTTATTTAGACATTCTATTTCCTCTTTGACTAATCTGGGCAGTTTGTGGTTTTGTAAGTATTATTCCATTTCACTTAAATTGTTAAACTTATTGACATACAACTGGGCAAAATAACTCCTAATGATTGCTTTAATTTCATCTTCAATTAGTGGTATATTTACCTTTTTCATTTTTAATACTATTGATTTGGTTTTCTTCTCTTTTTTTAAAATTATATTAGCCCATGGTTTATTTTATTTTTATAAAACCAACTCCTAGTTTTATTTATTAATTCAATAGTTTTCTTATATTCAGCTTTATTAAACTCATTTTTAATCTTCAGGATTTCCAATTCGATATTTAGTTAGATATTTTTAATTTGTTCTTTTTCTAGTTTTTCTTAATTACATGCCCAATTCATTGATCTGCTCTTTCTCTATTTTATTGATGTAAGCATTTAGACCTATACATTTTCCTCTGATTACTGCTTTTACTGCATCCCCTAAGTTTTAATATGTTGTCTCATTATTATTCTCTTTTAAAAAATTATTTATTATTTCTATGTCTTGCTCTTTAACTCACACATTCTTTAAGATTAGGTTATTTAGTCTCCATTTAATTTTTAATCTGTTTCCATGGCCCTTTATTAAATGTAATTTTTATTACATTATGATCTGAAAAGGATACACTAAATATTTCTACTTCCCTGCATTTAACTATAAAGTTTTTATGGCCTAATAAATGGTCAATTTTTGTAAAAGTATATTTCTTTCTATTCCCATTCAGTTCTCTACAGAAGTCTATCATATCTACCTTATCTAAGGATTGATTAATCTCCTTGACTTCTTTCTTATTTACTTTTTAGTTAAATTTATCTAGTTTTGAGAGGGAAAGGTTAAAATCCCACACTATTGTAGTATTGCTATCTATTTCCACATGTAATTCATTTACCTTTTCCTTTAAAAATTTGAATGCTATAGTATTTGGTGCAAAGTGTTTAGTATTTATATTACTTCATTATCTATGGTATCTTTTAACATCATGTGGTTTCCCTGTTTATTTCTTTTAAGTAAATTCATTTTAACTTTAATTTTGTCTGAGATCATGATCGCTGCCCCTCTTTTTACATCAGCTGAAGTATAATAAATTCTACTCCAGCCCTTTATCTTTACTCTTTGTTTTCTCTCATTTTTAAGTGTTTTGCTTGTAAACAACTGGTTTTTGATCCATTCTACTATTAATTTCTGTTTTATGGGTAAGTTCATTCCATTCACATTCAAAGTTACAATCACTAATTGTGTGTTCCACACACCCCCCATCCTATTTTTCCTCACTGTTTATCCTTCTCTCTTTTTATCCTATCCATCCTCAGGATTCTAACATCATAATTAACTCAACCCCAAACCTTCATTCTATATATATATTCTTTAGAACTACCTTAGTAATGATAATGTTCTTAAGCTACAAGTATCATTTTCCCATATAAGACAAAAACAATTTAACAGTTTAAATCCCTTATAACTAGTCTTTCGTGTTTACCTTTTATTTCTTCTAATTCCTTTAAATCAATTATTCTGTTCAGTTCTGCTTTTCCTCAAGAGTACCTAAAAGTATTTTAGTTTATTAAATATTCATTTTTTTTTCCTTGCAGGAAGATACTCAGCTTTGCTGGCTAGGTTGTTCTTGGTTGCAAACCAAGCTCCTTTGCTCTTTGGAATATTATATTCCATGCCCTTCAGTCTTTTAATGTAGTTGCTAAATCTTGTGTTTTCCTAACTGTAGTTCCACAATATTTAAATTGTTTCTCCCTAGTTGCCTGTAATCTTTTCTCCTCGACCTGGGAACTTTGAAATTTAGCTATAATGTTCCTGGAAGTTTTCATTTGGGTATCTCTTTCAGGTGGTGATGGGTGGATTTTTTTTATTTCTATTTTATTCCAATTTATTCTAATTCTAGAACTTCAGGGAAATTTTCCTTAACAATTTCTTGAAGTATAGTGTCTAGAGTCTTTTTTTTTTATCTTTACTTTCAGGTAGTCTGACAATTCTCATATTATCTCTCCTCAATCTGTTTTTCATGTCATTTGTTTCACATTCTTTTCTATTTTTTCATTCTTTTGATTTTGTTTTATTATTTCTTGATATCTTAGGAAGTCATTAATTTCACCTTGCCCAATTCTAATTTTTAAGAAGTTATGTTCTTTGGTTAAGTTTTTGGATCTCTTTTTCCAGTTAGTTGACTTTCTTTTTATAATTTTCTTACTTTTCTTGCACTACTCATTTCTTTTCCCAATTTTTCCTCAACCTCTATTATTTTGATTTTTAAAGTCTTTTTTTAAGCTCTTCCAAGAACTCTTTTTTTGGGCCTATGGCCATTTTATATTTTTCTTTGAAGCTTTACAGGAAGCTGTTTTGTCTTCTGCTGAGTTTGAACCCTGATCTTCTGTATTAACCACAGTAGCTGTCCATGGTCAGGTTCTTTGTTTTGTACTTTTTTAATGGCCTATTTCTGGGCTGTTAACTTTATGTTAGAGTCAGGCTCTGTTCCTGGAGGGTGTGGGAGTGGCATAATGTCTCAGACTTCAAGTTTTTCCTGCTGTTGTTTTTTAAGCTCTCTCTGGGGGCCTTCGACCTCTTGGCTCTTCCATTGTTCTACAATCCAAGTCCAGGTATGGTCACTGTTCCTCCAACTCATGCTCTCATCTATAAGTGACCTCAAGTACTCCTGTCTACCCCTGAGTCACAACCAGACCCCCCAGTACCACTACCACTGCAAATGCCTTAGCACTCTGCAGTTCTCAAGTGGCTGCATGTATCAGCTTGACCCTCTGCCCCGGAACCAAAACCAAAGACTCCACTCTCTAGGGCCCCACACCTCTGCTGGACTGACCTGCAATGCTGTGTGCTCACTCTTCCTTGCCTACAGCCACAGCCTGGGATGGAGTCTGGTCAGCAAGACTTGATCCCGCACTGAATGCCAGAAGAGGGCCCCACAATCTTCTGATCAGCTACCTGACCCCCACACCACTTGGGTGACCACTTCTAAAGCTTAGGCTGCTGTCTACTGAGTCGCCCTCAGAGCTTGCTGTTTCCCAGCAGTATCTGCACTTCAATCAGGCCGGACCGCCATCCCTACAGGCCAGATTTTTCCTAATGTCTTTGTCTTAGGCTAGACAACTGTTTTACCTGTACTTCTAATTGTTTCTGCCTCCCTAAAATTTACTTTGAGGCATTTTTAAGTTATTTGTGAAGGAATTTGAAAGAGCCAGGTAGTTTTCTGCCTTATTCCACCCTTTTCCCACAAGTGCCTCTCTCTACCCCCATTCGTTAAAAAAGCCTCATGAGACTCCACCATTCCTCTAGCTATTGCCCTATTCCTTTCCCTGAATTTTCAGTCAACTTTCTAGAAAAAAGCTATGTTCACTCACTTTCCCTTACTCACTTTTCAACTGATAATCTGTCTGCCAACCCCATTACTGAACTGAAACTGCCCTTTCTAAAGTTATCAGTGACTCATTAGTTGCCAAATCTAACAGCTTTTTCCTCAACTTTCATCTTTCTTAACCTCTCTGCACTGTCGTGGATACCGTGTTATGAATCTTCTCACAGATACTCTTCTCTGGGTTTTCATGACAGTAGTTCTCTCTTCCTACCTATCTGCTCATTCCTTCTTACTCTCTTTATCCATGTCCCATTAGGTGGATATTCCCTAAGGCTCTGCTCTTGTCCCTCCTTTTTCTCCAATGCTTTCACTTGGTGACTTCATCAGCTTCCATGAGTATATCTCTCTTGTACAGATATCTCTCTGTAGATGGCTCCCAAATCTATATATCCAGCCCTAGTTTTCCTCAAAGGCCACATCACAAACTTCCTACTGGATATTTCAAACTGAAAGCTCCATAAGCATTTAGAACAAAACAGAACTCATTATCTCTAAAACCTATTCCTCTTTAGGACTTCCCTATTTCAGTCAAGGGTACCACCATCCATTCATTCACCTAGGTTCGCAATCCCATTTGATCCCTGACTCCTCACTCTCTATGACCCCACATATCCATTCTATTGCCAAATCTTCCTGCTTCTACTTGTTCCCCCTTTTCTCGGTCCCAAGGTCCTACACTCATCCAAATTCTCATCATCTCTCACCAGGACTATTGCAATGATTTCCTGATTAGTCACCTACCCTGCCTCATTTTTTCCGCTCCAATCTATCTTCCACACAACTGACAAAGAAATTTACTTTAAGTATAGGACTGACTACGTCATTTCCTTATTCAATAAAGTTCAGTGACTCCACATATATACCAGGGATCCCTAGTATATATATGGAGTCACCAAAGTTTATCGAATGTAAACTTTTTTTGTTTGGCATTTGGAACTCTTCACAGCCTGGTCCCTACCACCTACCTTTCCAACCTTTTTACATATTGCTCCCCTTCACATATCAGTCAAACTAGACTTCTTAAGGTTCTTCATATATATTTCCTCTCCTGTCCCTCATGCCCGAAATACTCTTCCTCCTTTCCTCTTAGACCTCTTTAGACTATCCTTCAAAATCTAACTAAGTGCCACCTTCTACATGAAGCCTTTGCTGACTGCAACTATTAGCACCTTCTCCCTGCAAATTACCATGTACCTTTTTGTCTGTATTTATATTAGTTGTCTCCCCCAAGATAACATAAGCTTCTTGAGAGAAGGGATTGTTTCACTTTTGCCTTTCTAACCTCAGCATGTGGGACATAGTAGGTACTTATAAAATGTTGACTGAGGGTAACTGGATGCTTCCCTTATCTTTTCCTGATTTATCTGTGGATTTCAATTCCTCTCTAATGATTTCTATCCTATCCTTACCAGTCCAGAGATCACTCTTTTTGGAGGGGGAAAAATAAAAACAAAATAAAAGTTGAGTAATCAGCTTTCTCATCATTGCATTATCCTCTCATCTTCCTTAAGCAGCAGTCTTATCCTTTCTTTGATCCTCCTCTTGCCCCTAGCAGAGATTAAAAACAAAACACCTTTTGTTATCATTAGAATGAATCACCAACCTCAGTTCATTTGGAGATTTAAGGTGACACAATTTTTATAGGATCATGCAACAGTTTTGGAATAATGCTTCCATTTTGTCTACAAGTCTTTTAAAAACATAAATTAGTTGATTAATCTCTTGTGTGGCCACATACTCTCTTTGGGCAACTTTTACTTTTCCTCTGGAATCACTGGAATCATCTGTGCTTGTATTACCAGAATTTCATTTCTGAGAGTTTCCCATCCTTCTTGGACCAAATTCACCAGCAGATTATCAAGCCATTATATCTAACTTATCCTTTCTCTGAACCCTTTGAAATATTCCCTCCCAAAATATAAGGTACAAGTCAGACCAAATTCACCTTCCCTCTCCTTTTCTGTAATAACATATTGTGAGGTATTCATTCACTTGCCTTCACTTGCCAATCATTTCTGTAACCTATTCTGGAGTATCAGTTCCCCTTTTTACTTCACTTCTTCTACCTTTTGGCAGAGGAAATGATGCTAAAGAAGTCAAGAAACTATGAACTGCTCTGCTTTTGGCAGAAAGAGAATATCCAAAAGATGTCCAGATGGTTGAAGCCATCCATTATTCTATATCATGCCTCCAATATCGGCTTTGAGATCTGCTTCCTACTCTGCATCTGCCTTCTCTCCTCCATTACTCCAACAGAGGCAACATGGTAGAGTGGATGAAAATGTTCTATCTAATGTCCAGGGACCTCAATTCAAATCCCAGCTCGACTAGCCCCTACTTTATAACTTTAGGCAAGTCAGTTCTCTAGCCTCCGGTTTTTCATGTATAAAATGAGGAGACTGGGCTAGTTGACTTCTGACATCCCTTTGAACTCCTATTTTCCTTCTCCTTCAAACTCTATAGCCAAACTGTTTCCAAGTCTTATCAAATCTATTTCCATATATATCCCTTTCTCTCTACTCACACAACCAACCCCCCTAATTCAGGCCCTCAAAACTTCTTGCCTAGACTTCTTAACTGGTCTCATTGCCTTAAATCACTTTCTCCTGCAATTCATCCAACATATAGCTACCAAAGTGACTGTGACGTTGTAACAGCAATGTTACTTGCAGCTGCTGTGGGGGGTATAAGACCAATAACATCAGCACACAGGAGGACAGCTAGCACAACTTCTTTGATCTGCTTTTCTAAAGGAAAGCAACTTTAAAGGGGTTAACAATCTTACTTTAATTAAACATATATATACACATATATATATACACATATATCAATCATTCACTTGGTTCAGGGGAAAAGTCAGCACCATGAACTTCAGAGAAAATACAAGCAGAAATTACAGAGAAATAAAGACCAACACACTGAGAAACACTGTCTGAGAAATTGGCACAGATCAACAGACATATCCAACTGTCTGACCAACATTATACATACATAGTTACTAGAGAGAGAAGCACCATCATCTGGGTTTCCAAAGCTGGGGGAGCTCCTTAATGGCTACCCAGAGTCTCATCTGGCCAAATCACACAAATACTCTTCCAATGAGTGAGCCCCAAAGCAAAATTCTAACATCAGAGTATATATACACTTCTTCAGAGCCAGAGGACATCACAATCCTCATGACCCAGTGCCTGATTAGAAATTAGCCAAAGGCGTGGGCCCTCCTACAAATTAGCCTTCTCTAATCAAGCTTTCTTTAATGGACTCCACCTGAGGTCTATGGGTGGGGAAGATCTTCAATCACATTAACATTACAGATGTATAAAAAGTTTAAGAAATGCAATTTCTGGGTAATTCATCATTTTATTAATCATACTAGCATATAATCAATAAAAGGGGTCAGCGACACTCAAATACCAAAACCCCTCATGGAACCCACTCAAGGCTTATATGCCCTTGAAAGAGTGGTATTAAATCACTAATGATTAGAAAGATTTTCAGACTGATAAAGATGTTAAGAAAATGAGCATCACAAATATTGTAGGGAATTATTTTCTTAATTGTGTACTTGTTACTAGAGTTTTGCATTTTTTTTCCTTTTTCATCTTGCAGAGGGGAGATTAATGCGGGAAGAAAATAAATGTAATTTTTAAAAAAACAAGCTTAAGTAAAAATGCTCCAAATCAATAAAAATATTGAAAGGACTCTGGGAAAATGGACACATTAACTTGCTGTTGTTAAAACTGTAAAACTGTGAAGTTCCCTCCAACTCACAAAATCTGTGATTCAGTGATACCACTAGAGGGCATATACCTTTCAAGAAAGGAAAGGGACCAAAGTGTTCTCTCATGATGTTTCTAAAGCACAGATCTGATCAGGTCATTCCTTTGAACATGAAATTCCAGTGGCTCCCTCTTGTCTCTAAGATAAACTATAAATATTATATGCATATACATGAATATGTTTCTATACAATGTCCCAGTTTGCCCTTTAAAACCCTTCATACTCTTGTTCTAGCTTACCTTTCCACATTTGTTACATATATACTCCCTTTCACATACTCTAATAATGTAAGATCCTTGAAGACAGGGGCTATCTGGCTTGTATTTTTATCCTTAAGGGCTTAACACAAATGCCTTGCAGTAAGTGTTTAATAAATGCTTTATCTATCTATTTACTTACCTACCTATCTATCTTCTGAGTTCCTGTCAACTGATGAGTCTTAGGAAACTTGTTGCCAAGTATTCTCCAAATACACACCATAGGAAGTCAGTATCCTAACAGGTAACTAATTGCCTCTATTTTTTCTTCCTCTTATTTATGAGGTGAGATTAGTGAATTTATATCATTCTCTGCAGCACAAGACACTGCTTCTGCAAAGGTAGCCCAGCTTTCCCCTGTATAGAAACAGTCTCATACCACATGGTAATGGTTACAAATATTAACTGACTGGTACTTCTGCCCAGAGCAGATGGAGCATAAGGCCTAGAGCCAGGAGGACTTGAGTTCATCTTCCTGCGTTCAAATATGGCCTCACACACTTACTAGTTGTGTGACCCTGGGCAAGTTAATTAACCTCTCTCTGCCTCAGTTTCTCCAATTATAATGTAGAGATAATAACAATAATTGTGAGGATCAAATGAAGTAACATTTATAAAGTACTTAGCCCAGTGCCTGGCACAGTAGTAGGTGCTTGATAAAATTACTAGGTGGCTAGGTGGTACCACTGCACCACCTGCCCACTGCAGAGTACTGGGCTTGCAATCAGGAAGACTCATGTTTCTGGGTTCAAATGTGACCTCAGATGCTTACCAGCTGTGTGACCCTGGGCAAGTCACTTAACCCTGTTTGTCTCAGTTTCCTCATCTGTAGAATGAGCTGGAGAAGGAAATGGTGAGCCACTCTAGTATCATTGACAAGAAAACTCCAAATGGGTTGGAGTTATTTTTTTTTAGGGTTTTTTAATTAAATCTTTGAAGTAGGGCTAACTCCAAAAGAGTCAGACACAGCTGAAAATGGCTGAACAACAACTAAAACTTCCCAAGTTTCCTATTGACCACTGCTAACAAATATTCTGGGAATATTTAATATATAATAATACAAGTCTGAGAAGTTGCATTCTCCTTCACAATGACCCTCCATCACTCAACTCACAAATCAGAGGGAACAAATCCTTTGTCAGAGAGTGGTTCCCCAGTTTTTGGTTGAGTTATGGTTATCATAAACATATTCAGGACCCTCGTTTTAATTCAACAAACACATAGTTAAGGCTTACTATAAAACACACCTGTATCCTAAAGTGATACAATATGTTTTCATCACCGCATAAGCAAACTTCTAAAGTACATTCCTAGTTCATGTCTTTTATTCTACTGTCATATTTCTTCAGTCCCCTTCAGTAAGCACCTTTAGGCTTACAGTCTTTAAGCAAATCATTAGTCCTCTGTTAAAAATCTGCAACAGTTTCCTATTATGTTATCTAAATGCTTCTGCCCAGAAAGGTCTCCTTCTCTCCCAGATTGCTCCCTCTGGTGGCAAATGAGGGAAGCTTGGAACACGGAAACCCACTTGAACTGGAAAAGAAAACTCCCTCAGCATTTAGACCTGGAAAGGACCTAAGAGAGTTTCTTAAACTTTTTAGTAATCTGGTCGAGTCTAAGGATCCTTTCTCAGAAGGTTTCTAAATGCATAAAATATACAGGATTATAAAGGAAATCAAAGGCTAGAGAATATATTTTTTGTCTCATTCAAATTCATCCTCTCCCCCCCCCCCAAATCCATTCACAGACCTCCAGGTTAATAACCTCTTGATGTAGTCCAAGCTTTTTGTTTTACACATGAGGAAATTGGAACCCTCAGAAGTACAAAACTAAGAATAAATATGAAACATTTTACATTCTTCAAAGCACTTCGCATATATTTCATTTGAGCCTCACAACATCCTCAAGAGAGGTAGGCAATATAGCTGTGATCATTTTCCAGCTAAGGAAACTGATAGACAGATAATTTGCCCAGGGTCACACAGCTAGTAAACGTCAGAAGCCAAGATTTGAACCCCAACTTACTGACTCCAAATCTAGTCTTCTATTCACAAGTAACAAGGTAATTCCCACTTATACACCTGTTAACCAATCATAGATTTAAAGGTGGAGGAGACTTTAAAGGTCATCTACTCCAAACTCCTTTTTACAATGGAGGCATGGGGCCCATGGAGGAAATGACTTGCCCAAGGTCACAAGGAGTAACAAAATAAGATCCAAGACCAAATCTTGCAACTTCAAATCTAACAACTGTGTCCCTTGTATCACCAACAGCTAGCAAGCACCTAAGGAGAGATCCTTTGTGGCTTTGGCATCTGGGAGTGCTAACTTGGCATCAGGAAGACTTGAGCTCAAATCCTTTTTCTGATGCTTATTAGCTGTGTGACTCTGGGCACGTGACTTAACCACTCTATACTTCAGTTTCCTTATCTGTAAAATGAGGGTGTCGGACCTCTACTGATCTTTCTGGTTCTAAATTTTTGATCCCATAACAATCTAGTTTTCATTGAATGCTGTATAATCATAATGCCTAGGCTTGGCCCCAAATAAGAGAAGAGAAAATGTACCACCCTCCCTTCTTTGCAGAGACAGGGGACTATGGGAGTAGAACATTGTACATATTGTGCTGGTTAATTTTGCCAAACTAGTATTTTTTTGTTCCTCTCCTTATTTGTTCTTACAAGATGGCTCTCTAAGTAGGAGAGGATGAGGTCTATTGTTGGAGATGAAGATGATGCAAAAATAAAGGTATTGATTATTTTTATACAGATTTCAGGAGTCAATTTCCTCAAAACAGAGAGCTACCTGGGGACATGGCCAAGGGCATGTGGAATTTGTGAAGCAGTGGGGCTCTGGGAGAAAGAAAAGACTGTAAGACCTTCCAGAACATCTCCTTCATTTGCTTTTCTTCTATTGCCCTGCGTGATTTCCTCTGAGAGTCCTCCAAACAAAAGAGGGTAGAGCCACCCTCAGAGTATGTAGGTCTCCAGGGTCCCAGAAGCTTTAATGTCAGTGACCTTCAATACACACCAGTTCATCAAGTCTTCTCGTGTACCTAGGAATGTCTGATAATCATTGTTTCTTATACCACATTAATATTCCATTACATTTATCTAACACAATTTGTTTAGCCATTTCCCAGTTGATGGGGATCAATTTAAAAGAAAAAATATTACTATGACTATTTTGGTATCTGTGGGACCTTTTCTTCTGTCTTTGTCCTCCTCTCAGATCACCTTCTATCTACTCAATATATATCTTGCATGTTCTTAGTTATATGTTGTCTCCCCCATTAGAATGGCATACTCCTCTAAAGTTAGGATCTCTGATTTTGTCTCTCTTTGGACCCCCAATGCTTAGCACAGTGCCTGACACTCAGGTGCTTTAAAAATTCGTCTTCATTGACTGCTTTGAATTTCATGCCAATTTCTTAGAGGTAACTTATGGAATACTTTTGCATTAAGTTACCTCTAAGAAATTGGCACTGAAATTCTTTTCTCCAAACTGAAAATGTTTCTGATCTAGTTTCAGTAATTAATAAAACAGGTCTCTCAATCAGTTGTACCAATACTTAATTATTCTAACATCATTTTGAAACATTTAAGGACCTTATTCCATACAGACATATGTCTAGTAACAGGCAGATAACTAGGCCAAATACCCATTTACTAAGTTGTTTAAGATGTAAAAAGGAATATAATTTTAGGCTGAATAGCTCAGATCTTAAACACACACTTTATTATAGTAGCTCAGATGTATCCAAGCCTTAGTCTATGGGATGATTCAACATTTGCATACCTTTGTTTCACAAACTTCTTTTCCCTTTGTCTAATTATTCCCATATTCAGAAAGAATGCTCTATTCCACAGACTACACATTCGGATTGAAAAGAGCAAGATTTCACATACTTAGATTGTGCTCACATCTTATACTGACCACTTGCTTTGATTACAGAAATTTGCCATAAAAGGGAAAGACAAGGACATGAGCAGATAAAATATCACAGTTTTACAACCACATAGTATCAATTCCATCTCATTGCCAGATTCAGGAACAGTCAGGTGGGAACCTTTTCAAAGGAACACAATGGCAAACTGAT
The DNA here is from genome assembly GCA_028646595.1 of Phalanger gymnotis. Lineage (NCBI taxonomy): Eukaryota > Metazoa > Chordata > Mammalia > Diprotodontia > Phalangeridae > Phalanger > Phalanger gymnotis. The sequence goes on along the minus strand of CM053623.1, from coordinate 313,334,699 downwards.
CCAGGAGGATCCCATCTTAGATTGAGACTAAGATTGTCCTCTCAGCTTTTCCAATTTTAAATCTATCCTTGTGCAAAAACCAATCACAAGGTCATTTCTATATACTTGCAAATTCCCAGTGTGCCAAGTTCCTCGTTTAGGAACTCCATAACTGAAACGAGCTCTTTGGCAAGCTTATAAAATTAAGGATGGACAGGGACCCCTGAGAAGGGGCTGCCTTATCTACCCCATCTATGCTTAGCGCTGCTATGGGCTGTGCTTTTGACTAGCCCTGAGGACTGCTCTGAATGGGCAGAACCCTCCTTTCCATATAGCACACACACACTAATCAATTACCAGCTTTTAGCATTAACACATAACCAGCAATACTATTTTCAAATTGTTTTAGCTGTATCACAAACAATAAACTTCAGATGACATCAACTGCATTTCTAGATCATATAAAAATTATTGATACAAAGATGTATTGTCTTACCAAGTGCAGATGCAACTGGCTGGCTCCTGGGAGGTACTTCCAGGCTTTCGGCCCCAGGAGCCCAGGGCCGTTACCAGTAGGGCCCACACAGCAGCTGATGTCCCTTCTCCCTCCCTCCTTTAACCAGGTGGGAGAAGGTGAATTGCAGGTGGGGGTGAGGGAAGGGTGAAACTCTCTTTTCCTACTCTGATCTGGGATGAGAGGAATAGAAAAACTCCAGGGCTGTTCGCAGTTGTCCTGAGATACCCTCTTGACTCAAGGGAAGGGAGTGACCAGGGTTGTCAGGAGGGGTTTCACAGCTTAAAGATCAATCGAAAATCTGCTAAGCTGTTTTTTAGCCATTCTATCTTTTCACTTCTATGCCCACCTCTTAAAATTTAGAGTGGGACATTGAACCTTTCCGACCTACATTCAAGAGACTAGTGTCCTTTCTTAGGATACCTGAAGCACAAACCAATGACTCTGTTTCTCTGAAAGCACCTAAATCTAAGGACACAACAAACCTAGGAGTGGATTCACAGTAGGCTTGAATATAAATTGTTATCAGTATAGTAGGCCTTTAAAATCACACAAAAAGATTTCACAAAACATTTCTTTGTAAAAAGTATTTCCCTTTCTAAAAAAGCATACAATTTACCCTGATGTTAAAAGGAATAATTACCAAAAAATTCATAAAATGAATTAGCTGGAAACCTTAAAGAACACTTACACGGGGTTGATAAGAATTTATGACTAGATGGTTCCAAAAATTCTTGTTTTAGTTAACAACCTTAATTAAGTACAATTGTTAATCTAAAAACATCTAGATTATAAGAGGAATTGCTTTTCTAAGCAATTATCATGTATTTAAAACTTGAAACAGGACCAATTAACTACCAACTTAGTTGGACGAGCAAATCAAATCTGGATTCATAATCACTAGTGGTAACATTTTAATTTCTAAGACCCAATACTTTAAATTTCTAAGACCTAGTACTTTAAAAGATTATTATCTATAAACTAACATTTTTTGAAGACATGTGGTGATAATTCCAAGTTCCAAATAACCTTTACTTCCTTGAGCTGGAGTTCTCTATCCCTTCACTTAAAACCAGGCGCAGAGGCCCACGGGGTACAGAGACCCTGAAACTGGGGTACAGGGACCCCCAAGGAAAACCAGGGTGCAGGGAGAACAAGACAGGGTTAAAACGCCTGCTCAAGCAGAGCAAGGTGCCTTTTCTTTAAGTTTTGGAGACCAAAATCTCTTACTAAGCTTGTTTTGTTTAAGAAATCCACTTCACAAATAACTTTTCCAGATTATATTGAGGTCGAGCTGTGTTACAATGGAACACTTAGACACTTTTCTTTAAAGATCTCCTTCCTGAATTTCCCTCCTAGCAGTCTCCTAGCAGCCTCTCAGCACTTGTCCCAGTGTCCCAAGAAAAATGAGAAGTCAGTGGAGCTTCAGACGCCACTGGCAAGTGTCTGGGCACTGCAGGGGGATCATTGCTAGGGAGACAGTGGGAGCAAAAAGGGTCGGGGAAGAGAAGAAAAGGGTGCTTACCTGTTATCCCAGTAGGTAGGAGAAGATCGCTGGAGTCCAATTAACGTGTGGACTCCGGAGTTTCGGAACCTAAATAATGATGAGGTCAGAGTTGGGAGAGCTGGTTCATCAAATGGGAAAGAATCACTTAGACCTTCTCTGTAGCCATTGGGAGCTTTATTGATGCAAAGGCAGCTGGACTGAGATTTAGCAAGGAGCTAAACAAAGGCACTGATGCAGGGAAGGGACCAGACTTATGTAGACAAAAAGCTATACAGTCCGTAGGATGATTTTAGGGTTTCTTATGGGAGTTGGAGATTTAGGGATAGGATAAGTCCTACAGGATAAGGACAACAATTGACATAAGATAAGGGAGACCAGAAATTTTAGGACTCAGTGTGGGGCAGGAGACGAGGCATTCCATGATCCAGGATAAGGGGAAAGTATTGTGGTAACTCAGGATAAGGGGAGGAGACTTTAGGGCACCTTTGTTCATCCATATCACTTCCATGAGTGTGCCCCAAAAGTCAAATGCCAAGCTGTCCTCAATTTTATCCTGTTCAGAGGCAGGGCTCTGACCTCACCCAGGCTGGGTTGGGATAGTTCCCCATTCCCAGTATCACCTCATATACAAATGACTCCCAATTGTCTCTGTGCTGAGAAATAACCAAGACAAAAAGATCCCATTTTATCTGCTCCATTCAAACAAAGGCCAGAATCATTAAAGGCACTTAAAAGAAGAAAAGCAAGAAGTCCCATCTTAATTACTATTACACCAGTATCCAGCATCAATGTCAGTAGTAGGACATACCTACAATACTATGCAGGAAAGGACTATTTACCAACTGGGGCAGAACCATAGCTCCCTAGAAATTCAGTTCTACCAAAGATGCGTTAGTGGTGTAAATAACTGGGGTTGCTACTCCAAATAGATGTGTCATGGCCCAGAGAGGATAGATAGGGCCAAAATTACCAGCAAGAATTTTAATCTTGTAATCTGTCTTTATAGATATTATTTTTATTTGGGGGGTAGGGATTAAGGGGGAGGAGAAATAGAACAGGGAGAGGTAAAAGTCTTACCTAATTGTGAAAGGCTACAGCACCCATAGGGCAACTAGGTAAGGCAGCAGATAAAGTACTGGGCTTGGAACCAGAAAGACTCATCTTCCTGAGTTCAAAACCAGCCTTGGACACTTACTAGCATGTGACTCTGGGCAAGTCACTTAAGCCTGTAAAAAATGGAGACACACTGGAGAAGGAAATGGCAAACCACTCCAATATCTTTGCCAAGAAAACCACAAATGGAGTCACAAAGGGGGTCACAAAGTCGAGAGAACTACCACAAGAACAAACAATGTTCCAAGTACTTTGCTTAATAGTCATGAATTATTAGAACTGGAGAGTGCCTTAAAATACCTAGTTCAGACTCTTTATTTTACAAACACTTTGATTAATGCAGCCAAGAGACAACATAGTACTTTGTCAAGAACATTGAATAAGGAGTCAGATGACCTGGACCTGTGGGAACGTGGTGAGGTCATTGGGTCTCAGTTTGATCATTTACATAAAGGAAGTTCAAGTAAATGGTCTCCAAGGTTCCTTCCAGATCTAAATTTATGATCCTAGTAAAAGTTAATGAACAGCTACTAACAGGTCATTGGTTTGCCAATATTTAATTCTACAGTCAAGTAATTGTCCTCCTTAACACTAATTTCTAATAAATACATTTCAAGACTAAGAGCAAACCATTTAGAACACTTACCACGCTAGGGTCAGGTCTTCTGACTCCTAATCTAGGTTCTGACACTGGGAATATTATTCAATCTGTCTAGTCTTCAGTTTCCTCATTTGCCAAACAGGGATAATACTGCCTACTCCAATTGTCTCATGGAATTATAAAACTCAAGTAAAGCAGTGGCTATAGAAGTATATTGAACATTATAAGGTTATACACAAATAGATACCATCATTCATTGTTATTAAATATTATTAAATTTTCTAATTATTTGTGAGAATTTTTTAGTTATACCATTTAATTGATCTAAATAACTTAATGTCAGTATAAAGCAGATTACTGAATTAACAATATAACTCAGTAGCTTTTTCTATAGCTTATTTTTAAAAGAACTTTCTTCTTTTGAATTCTAAATTGATAAATCCTTTGGGAATTTCATCAAAAAGGTAGAAAAATTCACCTTTTTTCCCAGAAAAAAAAATAAGGACTAAATTAATTCCATACGTGATTACTGAGTTTTTTATACTCTTGGCTGAAATTGTCTAGTTCATCTGCCATAACAATCACAATTAAAGCTAGAAAGCTATAATGCTCTGTAGCAAAAGCTTTACATAAATTATATCAGTAGGTGGTGCAGTAGACAAGAGTCTTGGGCTTACAATTGGGTAGAGTAGGGTTCAAATCCTTCCTCAGACACTTACTAGTTGTGGGACCCCTGCCAAATCACTTAATCTCTCTTAGCCTCAGTTTCTTCATTTTTAAAATGAGAAGATTGGACTTGATAACCTCCAAAGTCACCTTCTAGCATCGCCCTTCATGTGGCCTTATAATTGCTAACATTTATAAAGGTTTGCAAAGCACTTGACATGTTATTTTATTTGACCCTCACAATGCCCTGTAAGGTGGGTGCGTCTATTAAATAACTCCATTTTATAGATGACTAAATGAGACTCTGAAAGTCCTAGGGTCACAGAACTAGTGACCAAGGCATGATGGAAAGTCTAGTCCTCCATTAGTCAGTCAGTCAGTCAGTCAGTCAGTCAACAAGCACTCATAAAGTTCAGAAGCTCTCACTAAATGCCAAGGAATACAAATAGAAGTAGAAAGAAATATAGACTCTGCCCTCAAGGAACTTACATTATAGTGGGGAAAGATCATACATAAAAGGAAGCTGAAAAGGTGGGGGACCTAGTAGAGGCTATAGGGAGTGCTGCCTAGAGAGGAATGAGACTTGACTGACCTGTGTACTCTCCTTTAAATGGAGATGTTAGGAAAAACCAGGTGGCACAGCAGACACAGTGTTGGGCCTGAAGTTCAGGAAGATTCATCTTCCTGAGTTCGAATCCAGCCTCAGGCACATACAGTGGCTTTGTGACCCTGGGTTTGCCTCAGTTTCCTCATCTGTAAAATGAGCCAGAGAAGGAAATGGCAAACCACTCCAGTATCTTTGCCAGGAAAATCTCAAATGGAGTCCCGAAGGGTCAGACACTACTGAATAACAAAGGAAAATCCATTCAATCAGAGAGAGGGGCAGAGGGTCTTCCCAATGTGCCAATTTAAAGGCTGAAGTGATTCTTCAGAGTAAAGAGTTGAGGGCACATGATAGAGAAATTCTAAAGTTGAGAGGAATAAGCAATCCGGTGGGCCACCAAGCTGTAATCATTCTACATTAATATACAACCATTAATATTTGACATTAAAGAAAATATCTTGGATATTTTTTATTTGCTCATTATTTTAAGTAAACAAAATAATACAAATATTGGTTTTGGTGACTGTTTCTCATTCTCATATCACTTGCGGTTTGCCTCAAGACCTCATCGCTTTACTAAACTTGCTCTCTGCAAAGTTCCAATCATCTCTTAATTGCCAGACCCCAAGGCAATTTGTCAGTCCTCATCTATCTCAAACAGAAGCATTGGACTGACATCCACTCCTCCTAGACACTCTCTCCTCTCAGGCGATTTATGATACAGTTCTCTCTTGATTTTCCTCCTACAGTGTCTGGCCATTCCTCTGGAGGAAGGTAGGTGACCCATTATGGATGAAGTGTTGGGCCTGGAGTCAGCAAGATCTGAGTTCAAATCTAGCCTCGAAAACTTATTGACTGTGGGATCCTGGGGAAGTCATTTAACCCTGTTTGCCTCAGTTTCCTCATCTGTAAAATGAGCTAGAGAAAGAAGTGGTGAACCACTCCAGGATCTAGGGTCAGGAAGAGTCAGACATGACTGAAAAATGACTGAACAGCAATATATCTAAAATAAGAATTTTTTAAAACAAAACTACAAATCGGATTCATGGATTTGTAGCTAGAAGGAACCTTAGAGGTCATCTAATACAAGTCTTCCATTTTACAGAAAAGGAAACTAATATCCAGAGATGTTAAATAATTTTCTACAGAGTATTGCATCTTTCTGACTAATGAACTGAATAGTGATTCGATTCCATTAAATCCACTCTACTCTTGTCTCTCAGAACTGGCTAAGACATCAGAGTTGTGTTTATCATAAGTGACTGGATTTTTTTTTGATTATGTTGGTAAAAATAAAATACATAGGATTATAAAGGAAGCCAATTATAATAAAATACAATTATTAGAATATTTAAAAGCCAAGCTCAGAGACCCCAGGTAGGAGAGGGCCAGAGAGGGAATAGGGCCACTGGGAACACACCCATTCCTGAGACAAGGGCAGAGTTGATTTAATCATGGCTCTAGAAGTGGGAAGATATGAAAGGGGGAAACACTGGAGGCCAGATTTCTGGCAAGGCAGGCAAGAAGAAGGCTCAAGAGGGTAAAAGGGTTATGCCTAAAATAATTAGCCAGGCAGCATAGTCACTCCTCATGAAAAAAGGTCTAAAATCTTCTAAGGCCTGAACCAACAACACTTTGACCTGGTATCCTTATCAAATTTTAGTATCCCAGCTAAAAACCTTAGGCAAGTTTTTAGTCAAGACTGGCTTTATGAGTAATGACTATGATAATTATAATTATAATAATAGGACAGTGCTTCAAAGATTTCAAAAACACTTTTACGTTCACTATCCCTTTTGATCATCACAACAAACCTGTGAGAAAAGCAGAGTTAAGTATTATCTTCATTTCCAAGAAGAGGAAGCTATGTGTCAGAGAGGTGCCAGCAGTTAGACAGCTACTAACTGTTGAAACCACTCTAAAACCAGAATCCATTGCTTTTGACTCCCTCCTACTCTACTCTTCTGCTATCCCAAAGACTCTAGAACCGAAAAGTTTACAGGGTCTCTCAGGTCATTCTACAATCTTCTCAACAAGGAACAGGCTGCCAACAGGTTTGCCTGCCTCAATTCTCCATTCCTTCCCATTCAGCTTCTAGCCAGACTCATCCTCCTTATGCATAAATCTTGTCTTTTCAACCTTTCAATTGCCTACAGAGGCAAGTTCAAACTCTTTTACCTGTCTTTCAAGGACCTCCACAATGTCCACACCATGTAATCTTTCCAGTTTTATCCCGTTATTAGGGATCTTTGGTACTTACCTTCCGGTCAAACTGCATCACTGTCTACCCACTTCCTTACTTCTCTTCCACTTCAATTAACAAATTTTTAAAACATTCATTGGAGTCTGCTGGTCTTTCTGGCTTTTCATAACAAAAGTCACTAGCCATTTCCACCAGCTGTCCCTTATGTTTATAATATTCTCAGTCCTCATTTCTGCCCCTTCCTGGTTTCCCTGATGTCTCAGCTCTAGTCCCACCTTTTGCATGCAAGAAACCTTTTCCAGTTCTCTTAATCCCTTCCCTTAACCCCAATTTATCCTCTATGTATCTTGTTTTAACATGTTGTCTCTGTCATTAGACTATGAATTCCTGAAGAGGAGGGCCTGGTGTTTGCCATTGCATACTCAGCACTTAGCCTGGTGCAAATGCTACTTTCTCCCGCAAGTCTTCTCTGATACCTCCAGTTATGAACTTCTCTCTCCCCTACCCAAACTTCACAACTCTTTATTTGTACCTCTGTGAATGATATCCTTATTGTCCATCATGTTTCATTTATATTTATCAGTGTATGTGCATATATAAACCATAGCAAAAGTGCTGTGACATCGAGAACCATGTATTATTTTAATTTCAAATTCTCTTTCCTAGATATTAATTAATGCACACAGTGCCTGGCACTGTAAGCACTATACAAATGTTAGTTTTCATCTTTATCATCATCACCAATTGTCCAGTCCTAAGCACGTACCTGCTGAATAAGGGGTCCCATTCTTGCTGTTGTTCACCCTTAATTCTTGAAGAGGACCAATGACATCATGAAGGTGATGTCTTGATTTGTAAGTGAATTGGATTTAAGTGAGGCAGAGCTGTGTAAAGCCACCCACATAGGTTCCCAAAGAGAGCTATACCACCCTGTGGGGGGTGCTGGAATGATCCAGGGGAGTGGTAGTAGCCTCAGGAGCAAATAAAAATAACGGGGTGGTAGAAGTATGAGGAAAGAAGAAAAGATAACAAAATTTTGAAAAACTATTCATATATGTTTCATCTGTTGTGTAACAGAGTTAAAGTCCTAGGGATTACATTATTTTCCAAATAAACCCACCAAATGCAAGTTATAACCCATCAGTGATCTTAACAAGAAAGTATTGGGGGGCAAGTTTGTCACACATTGGCAAGAAGTCCAGCATGCATCAGCAGGAATACTTGGCTGTGATGACTTGTTTACAATACGATACTATATGGTTACATGATACAATATTGTGTCATCAAACTTTTAATGCAGGAAAAAACCCACAAATTTACAATAAATTACTAAATTTAAGATGTATCATTTTTTAAATTTTGTATTTTTTAAAAATGACACAAATTTTAAAAAAAAACATTAATTAAAGAAAGTAGATTTCCAGGAGGGCACTGAGTAATTTTTTTAAAGGGGGTGGTAGGCCAAATAAGTTTGAGAGCCTCTGGTGGTCATCAGCCTCACTCTCTCCTCCAGAATCATTGAAGTCCAGTGGCAAGACAAAAATCAAGAGGAGGACTATTTATGGCCCAGGATGAAGTGGGTAACTTTGGCTTCTCTAAATTAAGGACTTTCCCAGTTTCAGTTTGTCTGAGGATGTACCAGATTATTAGATCAGAAGCCATGGGTTCAAATTCTGTCTCTGCCAATGGTTTTTAGTGTGACTTTGGGCAAATCATTTACCTTCTCTGAGGGTATTTCCTCATTTATAAAATGGCGTGGCGGGGGAGGGGAAGGGAGACTAGATGGCTTTTGAAGTTCCTGATCTACTTGTCTTTTCTTCACATAGCCACCACATTAGTTCATGCCCTCCTCAATTCAGGCCTGTAACATTACAATAGCCTCATAATTGATCTCCTCTCTTTCAGTTTTTCCCCTCTTCAATCCATCCTCCAACACAGACACAGAACTGACTGTATCACTTCTTCACTCAGACATCTTCATTCTCTGGGAAAATACAAAATCTACTTGATATTCAAAGCCTCTGCAATATTGCCAGCACATCGCTTTCCAAATGAATTTATTCCACACATTGTGTTTCTGCCAAGGTAGACTAACAGCAAAATCCTTGGAACTCCAAATACACTCATCCCAACTCCTGCCTTTCTTTGCACAGGCTGGCCTCCATTCCTGAGAATGTATGCCGTCCTCATTTTGCCCATTTCCAGTTTCAGACTCCTATCTGAAGGCTCTCAGTCTCCCGAAGATGCCTTATGTGGGCTGTAGTTGTACCACTTCTACTCCCCAGTAGAACGTAAGCTCTTCATGGGAGGGATGGGGAGATTTGTACTTGTTCAAATAGCCCATACTTGTATTAACGGAACTGTCATCTCCTAGAATTGGCTCTTCCTTCCAACAATAGAGATAATTAATTCATTCCTGCTCGTCCTGTGCAACTTTTGTCCATGTCATCCCATAAAGTTGCCTCAGCAGGTCCAGGGCTGGAAACCTTGCTCATTTTTTGCAGACATTCGGAAGCTACCTACCATTGGAGCACTCTGGCTGTCCGGGTGTGGATGCTTAATTGCTGGATTGAACTGACAGGCAGGAGGCCTCATGACTTGAAAAGATCAATCAATGCCAAAGGTTAAGCTTTGACTTCGTTGCTAGTACTTGGTTAACAATCTAATAGCATTCTAACTGGGATGGAAAATGGGCTTTTTGACCTAGGAGACATGCCAGGAAGGTGGTAAAGGACAGTGATAGGGATTGGGAGAAGGGGTGTTTGTGGAAGAGTGCAACAAGACTTCAACAAATGCCACTTCTTCCAAGGCTGTCATCCATGTCACTCATTCTCTGCTCCAAAAACTCCAGTGGTCTCCTATTGCCTATAGGACCTTAGAGCTCACAAAGTCCAACCCCCTCCATCTTAAAGATGAGGAAACTGAGACCATGAGAATCTAAGTGACTCTACCAAGTCACACAGGTAGTGAGTGGCAGAGCTGGGATTCAAATCCAAGTACTCTTAACTCCAAATCCAGAGATGTTTCCACTGTATTACACTTACCAAATACAAACTTCTCTGGCATTTAAAAAGCCCTTCATAGGGGCAGCTAGGTGGTGCAGTGAGTAGAGCACTGGCCCTGGAGTCTGGAGGACCTGAGTTCAAATGCAGCCTCAGACACTTGACACACTTACTAGCTGTGTGACCTTGGGCAAGTCACTTAACCCCAATTGCCCTGCCTTCCCCCCTCCAAAAAAAAAAAACAATAAAAAGCCCTTCATCATCTGGCTCCAGCCTACTTTTCCATATGCCTATTTGTGCATTACTCCATTCTATCACACGCTACATTCTGTGTTCTATCCAACTTGGCTAATTGGCTGATAATCACCCAAGAGAATCCATTTCTAGTCTGGGTTCCTTTTCCCTTGCTGGACCCCATGCCTAGAATGCCCACCCTCCTCATATCTGCTTCTTAGAAGCCCTAACTAGCATCCTTCAAAGACCTCAGCTGAATGCCATCAGGTCTTTCCTGATCCCCGCCCCCCCCCCATTACTTTGTGTGTATTTTGTAGTGATATATCTGGAGACAACTAGTCCTTCTGGTGTGAGGGCTTCCCAAGAGCCCTTTTCAGGGCTGTTCATTCACCTTTGGCATCTACCTGACAGTCAACTCTCACCTGTGGCTCTAAGAAGCTGCAGCAAGTGCAGTGGCCACACCCCAGTAAAACCTTCTGGTAGATGGGCTAAATCAGGTTGAGGATAACCAACAGGCCTCAACCCATTGGTGAGTTAGGGGGATGTCTACCCCAAATATGTGAAGACTTCAATGATGGAGTGGGTGCATGAGAACAATTTATTCCAACAGCAGTGAAGGTGGCTGAAGAAGGTGCTGGGGAGTGCTTAGAGCTTGGTCAGATATCAAAGACATCAAGGTTATCCACTGCATCCCTCACCACCTCTAGTCATCTTGACTTTTATCCTGCCACTGCACTTCAATGACTCTGGAAGAGAGAGTGCAGCTAACGACTTAGGGCAACTCTGCCTCACTTAAATCCAATTCACTTCAAGTCAAAACATCACACCATGAAGTCACTGGTCCTCTTTGAAATGAAGGACGAACAAACAATAATTTGGGGGTATATTTTTCCTCAGATGCTCCCTTGGGGCAAGGACTATTTCAGCTTTTTATCTTTGTGTTTAAAATGGTACTTGGCACATGGTAGCTTTTTAATAAATGTTTGTTGTTTAATTGTTTCTGTTCTTGATACCAGCAATCCCTATCCCATAAAAGATTACTTTCCTCACAGCTGAAAACTGAACAGTTATTCTCAGCTGCTAGAATATATTTTGAATCTGATTGTTAAAATATTCATTCCTAGAAGAGCTTCAATAAAAGCTTTCTCTGAGTGGCCAACTCACCACTCTTTGGAATGCTTTACCCACTTAATGGAAATAGACTGAAGTGGGGCCCAGTCAGTGGTTATCTGTTTGCCTAATTGAAATCAAACATGATAAACAAATTAAAGACTGCTTTACCAAGAGTATTTGCTTTCACTGAAAATACTCCACCTCATTAGTAAAAGTAGAACAGTAAGAGACCCAGATACTAATTGGGGTTGCTCAAACAAACTTTAGTAATCTGGTCCTCTAATTAAAAGGAAAACAATCTTTGGTATGCAGCATTTTGGTATGCAGTAAGGGCAGAAAAATTTAATAGAAAGAAACAATTTAACCTCAGGCAAATAATTAATCTGTTCAGTCCTAAACCCAAATGTTTTTCAAAGTCTATTGATTCAACATATCACCAAAAATAATCTCAATTACTAATGTAGTCAATATGAAGACAAAGAACTCACAGAACTGCATCTGAGACCTTTTCAAAAGTGCTATTCACCATATATTCTTATGGGGAAAGTATATTGTTATTTCTATGGCAAAAGTACAGGAGAAACGAGACCTGCATTTGAGGGTTAAAACTGTTTCTAGGAGCGGCTAGGTGGCGCAGGGAATAGAGCACTGGCCCTGGAGTCAGGAGGACCTAAGTTCAAATGTGCCCTCAGACACTTGACACACTTACTAGCTGTGTGACCTTGGGCAAGTCACTTAACTCCAATTGCCCTGCCTTCCCCCCTCAAAAAAAAAATTACTGATTCTGAGCTCTCTGGATATATGGCTAACCGGCTGTGTGAATTCTCATACACCACTTAACATCTCTGCTCTCCAACCAGGAGAACATTATACAAAATTACAGACACATAGTATCTGTGATGACTAACTTTGATAGACTTGGCTCTCCTCAGCAATACGAGGTTCAGAGACAGCTCCAAAAGACCCATGATGGAAAAAGCTATGCACACCCAGAGAAAGAATTACAGAGTCTAAATGCAGATTGGGGAAAACTATTTGCTCTCTTTTTTTTTTCCTTCTTCTTTGGTTTTGTTTCTTCTTTCTCATGATTCATTCCATTGGTTATAATTTTTCTTTACAACTTGACTATTGTGTAAATAAGTTTAATCTGAAAGTATATGTAGAACCTATATCAGATCCCATGCCATCTGGGGAGGGGGGGGCAGGGAAGAGAAGGAGGGGAAGAAAATTTGGAACTCAAAAACTTGTGAAACTGAGTGTTGTAAACTAAAAATAAAAAAATAAATTAAAAAACAATCTCTGCTCTCAGTTTTCTCATCTGTAAAACAGATGAGACGATGTCTTTGGAAGTGGCTTCCAACTATTTTTATTATGAGGATCTTTTGTTAACATAAAAAATTCCCAAGATACTCATATGATACAGTAGTTGCATCTCTTCAATGCAGAAATACATAACAGAAAGCTATTATAAATTGAGCGATGCTTTTAAATGATTTTATCCAGAATTATCAATTGGGATGGGGGGGGGAGTAATGCATTTATGTGCCTTGGGAAGGAAAGATCAAAACGACAATGATTACCATGTAGATGCACCAACAGATTCCTTGTAATAACTGTATTACCCATTACCCCATAAAATGCCTCCAAAAAATCCCTTGAAATCTAACTTTGTTTTTTGAAGGATATATGGAAACAGGATGACTAGATATTACATCTTATTATGTGTTTCTCTTCCTTTTGTCCCAAAGGTAAAAACCATTTCTAGTAAACCTGGACTGCCAGGAAATGAGGAAGAAAGAATGAAGCAAAGAATCCTACTCAAAAAAACCTCATTATTACAACATTGTGATCTGTGGGAGTTCTCCTACTGAAAGAATCATCTGAAATCACCCAAGGATGATTGTGAGCATCAAGGGGGTCTACAGTATCTGGTTTCACTTTAGAGAAAATAACAAGGGATTCAAAAAATTACTCTTACTGATCTGTTGGCATACCAAGACAGTCAATTTATGTTTCTGCACATCAGGATATTTATAGGTTTAAAAGAAAAAAATTTTTTTCATAAATTGCAGTGATATTATCAGAGTGAAAAATTCTAGATTTCTATGTGAATTTATACATCCTTACCATAAATGCATCCAAACCAAACAAAGTATAAGAATTTTAAACTATTGTTTCTAACTCCAGGAATACTAACTATAGTTCTGAAGTTTAAAAATTACTTAAGCTATATTTGTTTGATCAGAGAGAAAAAAAACTCTGGTATTACTGTATTTTACAGTCATATTTTACCAACCTGACTGTAGAAATAAAATAGAAAACACTGAATCCAGTGGTTGCATCCAGACAGGACTTAAAAGTAGAAAACTATTTAATAGTTGCTATTTTAAACAAATGAATGTTAATGTTTAAGTCAACATTGGTCACTTAAAATTTTCAAATGAATATTATAACATATAAATGGAAAGTATAAAATCCTTCTCTGACAGATTATTTTTAAAGGTGACAGTTGTTCATTTCTGAAATGTCTTAGCATCAAGACATCCTAAGAAATAAAGATCCAAATTTCTGAAGCATGATTCCTAGTAGATTTCTGCTTGACAGATACAATTAAATTGTAAAGAGAAAATCTTATGCAATGTTAGCCTGAAGGCGCCGTCCAACTCTTAGGTTCCACATTTCTGAGGTAGCCCATTTAAGAGGACTCACTTAAAATACAATTGTACTAGTCAATTCTTAAATAGATTGACTTGTGTCTCGTTTTTTTAAAGTTTTTCCTCTTTGTACTTTAGTTTCCTGCTGATGCACCAATATTAGCAGAATGTGGAAATTAATTCAACACATTTTTTTTTCATCACTATTATTTCAGAGGCACAATGATTCCCATTTAAGAGGAGGATGGTGATGTAAAAATGAATAAACAAAATTTCTGCCTTCGAGGAGCTTAAAATCTAATAGGGGAAGGTCAAAAACAAGTACCCAATTACAATGAAAGCACAGTGAAATAAATACCATAAGAAAGGGACTAGAAAATTACTAATGAACCTAGGAGGTTCAGTTGGGGGAGGAAAAAAAGAGGGGAGGAGAGCAAGGGAAAATATACCATCTTTGGAAATTTGGGGTTTCTGTTCCATCGACTTCAATTCTACAATATATGTTTGTATTGAGATTAAACGGTTTTCACTGACAAAAGTTAGCTTCAGGAACAAAATTCAGGAAATTCATAAATGACTTACAAAACAGCATGCTTTAACTGGTGGTTTTACATCGTGATGCTTGGTAGAAGAAGGAAGGCACTAGGCATCTCAAATCCTTTTTTATAAAAATGAAAGAACCTGGGCTCAGATATAGGTAGCTTTTACATTGAAAATCTTATGGAACCACTTTGGAATCCCTGCCTCTTCATTTCATATACTGTTCAAATTGTTTTACTGAGTACAAAGATTTTATATAAGGCAGAGTAAAACAAAAACATAAGCCAAAGGATTTCAGGAAAACTACTCTCCTTTAAAAATTAGGTTAGTGAAAAATCCTAGATTTCTCAATGAATTTTAGGTCCTCACTACAAATTCATCTAAATGATAACATGTTTCTATGATATTTATGTTTATAAAATATATACTTGTCTGTATATTTTGTAAAAAGAAAAAACCTTATGCACTTCAAATATATGTCATTTAACAACATTTTACAATGTTTTATTTTATTTTTGCATTAGGCCCTGTATTGATGGGAAAAAATTAAATCCATCTACTTTCTTTTATAAATTTACAAAGTGGGCACATTTTTAAAAAGCTGTTTCTTAGTTAACTGATATGTGACAAATAAAAAAGTTACTTCTTTTGTTTTTCATGTTTTTTAAGCCTGAAAAAAGCACTCAATACAGTCATTCAAAGTTAGTTCATAAATCTACATTTCTCCTATAGACAAAATGATCACAATAGCAATTAACTGTGCTAAAAATCTACTCTCCAAAAAACATAGATTAGAAATATGACGCACTACAGATTGGAAATAATATGATGTGCCAAGATCCTGGGGAAATTCTTTTCACCTTCTTAAATTTTACTTCTGGTTTTAATATCCCCATGATACCACACCCCCATCCCCAGCCCCACATAACATAGTATATAGTAAAGAGTGTTTCCTCAGAGTAATTGGACCTGGGTTCAAATTCTGCCTGTGATAATTATTCCTTGTAAGACGTTAGTCAAGTTATTTAACCTGCTTGGGCTGAGGCTTCTTTATCTGTAGAAGGAGACTGAACTAGATGGTCACTTTCAGCTCTAGATGGATAATTTTGTAACTATAAACATTAAACACAAGTTCTTCATTTCATCACCCAGTTTATTAAGGCAGATAATATACAAGCAGGATGGGCCGCTAGGTGGTGAAGCGGATGGAGTTTTGGGCCTAGAGTCAGGAAGAGTCATCTTTCTGAGTTCATATCAAATCTGGCTTCAGACACTTACTTATTAGCAGTGCAACCCTGGGCAAGTCACTTAATCTCTGTTTACCTCAGTTTCCTCATCCGTAAAATGAGCTGGGGAAGGAAATGGCAAATCACTCCAGTATCTCTGCCAAGAAAACCCCAAATAGGGCCATGAAGAGTCAGTCCCTATTGAAATACAGCAATACAGCAATGACAAGTAGGACATTCACAGAAACCCGTGGATAAGAAAGGACCCATTAAATTAAGAGAAATAATAATGTTAAGTCACTTGTAGTTCCAAACATGAGAACTCACTAGGCTAGGTCCTCCCAAAAGTCTGAGCTATAGCTCTCTACTCCTCTCCTGCTTTGCTGACCGGTAGGTGAGGGGTCAGAGCAAAGACCTTCAACTATCCCCTCCCTCACTTTACTGATATTAACAATGAAACTGTTCTTCCCAACTGAACAGTTCTGAAGCCTTACAGCCAACTTTTCTGGCAAAGCAAGGAAAAACTTCCAGGGACCTCCAAAGGGGAAGCCATGGCCCTTGAGGGTAGGTCAAGGAGAGGGGTGGTCATGGCCTACTTCCAAGGAATGTATGATCAACAACTCAAAAAGTGGGGTGATGGATTGAATTCCCTGTGACAGCCAATCATAGGGCTTTTCTCCAAAACCTCTCTTACCCATATTTCCCCAGCATCCTTCATTTACTTGGCCTAGCAACGTTGCAAAGTAGCTGTTGTTGGCTCCTGAAGGCAGTTAAAACCTAATTTCTGACTACCCAAAACAGTAGCTGGGATGGAAAATTCTACTCCATTCCCACCCCTACCCCGCCCAAATTTCAACCTTAAAATACAGATTACCCAGCAGACCTTCCTAGGGCTTTTCTTTTGAATAAAGTGAGGTTGCAACAACCTCATTAAAATTATCATCTCAATCAAAAAAAAAAAGGAAGAAAAAAAGGATCTATACATACAAAAACATTTATAGCAGCTCTTTTTGTGGTGGCAAAAAATAGGAAATTGAGAGAATGCCCATCAGTTGGCGAACGGCTGAACAAGTAGTAGTATATGATTGTGATGAAATACTATTATGCTATAAGAAGTGAGAAGCAGGATGCTCTCAGAAAAACCTGGACAGACTTACACGAAATGATGCAAAGTGAAGTGAGCACAACCAGGAGGACACTGTACACAGTAAGAGCAACATTGTAGGATGATCAATTGTGAATGAATTAGCTATTCTTAGCATTGCAAAGATCTAAGACAATTCCAAAGGACTGATGATGAAAAATGCTATCCACCTTGAGAGAAAGAACTGAAAAGAGTCTGAATGCAAATCAAAGCATACTTTTTAAAACCTTTCTTTATTTTTCTTGGTTAGGTTTTTTTGGATCTGTGATTTCTTTTACAACATGACCAATGTGGAAATGTGTTTTGCATGATTGCACATAAATAAGCTATATTAAACTGCTTGCCTTGCCTTCTCATTGCGGGGAGATAAAAGGGAGAGAATTTGGACAAAAAAAATTTTATAAACAAATGATAAAATTTGTACATGCATGCAATTGGAAAAAAAAATATTTTAAGAATATATCTTCCTCTCAAAGCTACACATTTTCCAAATTTCCCTATCTAGGGCACCACTGTCCTCCCAGTCACCATGTTCAAAACTTCACTGTCATCTTTGGCTTGTCTCTCTTTCAGCCCAAATAGCCAGTCATGCCAAATCTTGTCACTTCCTTCCCTTAAACAGCAATCTTATACCTTTTTAAAATTTTTATTTATTCTTAGTTTTTACAACATTCAGTTCCACAAGCTTTTGAGTTCCAAATTTTCTCCTCTTCCTTCCCTTTCCCCCTCCCCAAGATGGTATGCAATCTGATATAGGCTCTACATATACATTTGTATTAAATATATTTTTACATTAGTCGTGTTGCAAAGAAGAATTATAACCAATGGAATGAACCATGAGAAAGAACAAAACAAAAAAAGAGATGAAATAATATGCTATGGTCTGCATTCAGACTCCATAATTCTTTCTCTGTATGAGAGAGTTCCATCATGAGCCTTTCAGAGTTGTCTTAGAACCTTGCATTGCTGAGAAGAGCCAAGTCTACCAAAGTTAGTCATCACACAATGTGGCTATAACTGTGTACAATGTTCTCCTGATTCTGCTCCCTTCATTTAGCATCAGTTCATATAAATCTTTTCTGGTTTTTCTGAAGTTCTCCTGCTCATCATTTCTTATAGCATAATAGTATTGCATTACATTCAAATACCACAACTTGTTCAGCCATGCCCCAATTGATGGCCATCCCCTCAATTTCCAGTTCTTTGCCACCACAAGAAGAGCTGCTGTAAATATTTTTGTACATGGGTTCTTTTCCCATTTACATGATCTCTTCAGGATACAGCCCTAGAAATGGTATTGCAGGGTCAAAGGGTATGCACATTGTTATAGCCCTCTGAACATAGTTCCAAATTGCTCTCTAAAATGGTTGGATCAGTTTACAACTCCACCAACAATGCATTAGTGTTTCAATTTTCCCACGTCTTCTCCAGCATTTATTATTTTCCTGTTTTGTCATGTTAGCCAATCTGACAGATGTGGTGTGGTACCTGAGTCATTTGGATTTGCATTTCTCTAATTAATAATGATTTAAGCTCTCTTACACTTTTCACTCACTGAAGGGAGACATTGCATTTACTTGATATATATATTTGCCTATACCTATATGTGTATATCATTACATTCATGCACTTGTGGTTTGTCCTTCATTCTCGAAGAGGACCATGAGACCAGAAAGATGATGCCATGATGGCAAGTCAACTGGATTTAAGGGAGGGAGAGCTATGCAGAATCACCAGCCCCACCTTCTCCTCTGGAGTCATCTGGTCCAGTGGCCAGATATAGATCAGGACAACTGGAAATGACCAAAGCCCAGCATCCATACACTTAAAGTTCATACTGATATAGTTTTTTATTTCACTCCCCAAAGGAGCTATTCCAAACCTTCTCTTATCCCCTCAGTCTTACATTACTATCTCTCTTTCACGCTTTGATTGGAGAACTTTGCCTCATACTTCACTGAGAAAATAAAGGCTATTTGTCATGAGTCCCCTTTCTCCCTATTACCCTTCAAAATCCCTTGACATTATCCCACATTCTCTCCTTTTCCCCAGTTTTTTTTAAATTTATTTATTTTAAACTTAAATACAAGACAAGGGAAAAAAAACCCTTTCCATGTACACAGTAGAACATAAGAGAGGATTCAATATAACACAATAAATTTCCACTTCAAGAAAACCCATGTAATAAATACTACATATTGTTTTCAAAGCTACCCAGCTTTTCTGTGCTTCCTTCTAGGTTTTCTTTTGTTCTCTGCTGTGTACTTTTCCTCTAGTTTCTGATAAAAAAAAAAGTGGCATTTCTTTTTCTCCAGTCTTAACCCTTCTGCTTGTGTCTGATCCTATCTTTTTATATATATTTTCTAGCTGTTTGTGCCTACAACCCTCTCCCCTTTCTAATTTTCAATCTTTCCATATCTATTGGCTCACAAACATGTCTAGGCCACTCCAAGATTAAAAAATTCTTCAAGAGTCTTCTCATCTTCTCAAGCTATCTTCTTTTATCTTTCCTCCCATTCACAGTTAATTTCCTTAAAAAAAAAATCAAGTAAATCCAAGGTAATTTGTGAGGGATGGGAAGACATTGGCAGCTAGGTGGTGCAGTGGATAGAATTCTGGGTCCTGGAGTCAGGAAGACCTGAGTTCAAATCCATCCAGCCTGTGTGACCCTGTGCATGTCACTTGACCCTATTTGTTTCAGTTTCCTCATCTGTAAAATGAGATGGAGAAGGAAATGGCAAATCACTTTTTGTGAAGAAAACCCCAAATAGGGTTACAAAGAGTGGGTCACAACTGAAGAAAAAAAACCAACTAAACAACAACAATGAAAGGATAGAGGAGACAAATCCAAATGATTGGGGTGGGGGAGAATTATAGTTAAATGGGAAAATTAGGGTAATATGACAGGATAAATAAACTATGTTCAGTGAATATTTACTTCTATCCTTTTGTATCTATTTTATTCATGGAGTTTCCTGTTAAAAGTTCTTTTTAAGAAAGACCAGCCTTTTCTCCATTGAGCCAAATGGAAAGTGGGGGAGTCATAGGGAGGGTAACACGGCAGTGAAGAACAAGGTGGTAGAGAGGACAATAAGCAATCCCAGGTTTGCGCTCTGGGAAGGGCTAATGGGCTTGAGACACATCAAGGACAGAAAACCCAGGAACAGAGAGATAATTGTGTATATTCAGTTCAATTCAAAAAACACTTAGTAAGCTCTCTAGTTTGCGACTAAGAACTGGGAGTCCTATGTCAACACAATTTCTTTATATGACCTTAGGCAAAAGTTACAGAAGGTAAAGTTTGTCTTTGTTGCCATCTCTTCCATTTCCCCATTCCTCAAAGTTAGGGATCCCTTTCTCCCCAAAATATCTCTACTTTCCTTCTCCTCTTAAGGAAGGAGCAATATCCTAAACTCTATCCCTGAAAATCAAGCTGGGGTGATGGGAGGAGGGGTTAGGGAGGGTCTTGAGGAGAAGTCTAAGGAGGAGCTTAATGGGACTGGGACGAGGTCAGACTCCAGGAACCAAAAGAATGGGATTAAGTTTGGGAAGTAGCTGAAAGGCTACCTGGAGATGACAGACAATGTAGGGCTAGGCTAGGTTAAGGGTAACAGATTTGGGCATAGACACTGACAAGATCTAGGGTAGAAACTAGCCAGAGGATGGAGGGCTAGGAGGTGAGAGTAACCTAGCCTAGAGATTTGGGCCTAGCAATAATGAAAAGCTTATGGCCTCAGGCAAACGCCTCATCTAGTGGGAAGATTCAGGGGAGTTCCCACAGCCTAAACCCCATGACAGGGTTAAGTGACTTGCCCAGGGTCACACAGATAGTCAATGTCTGAGGTTGGATTTGGACTCATGAAGATAAGTCTTCATGATTCCAAGTCCAGTGATCTATCCACAGAGGGACCTAGCAGGCCCTTATCCATACTTCAACCGAAAGAGGGTGCTGATATGCCTGTCAAGATCTTCTCCAGAAGGAAAACATTAATCCATTTAATTATAATCAGAATTGGGTTTTTTTTTTCCCATTTTAAACAGGAAGGCAAAAGATGAAATAGTCTTAGTGATTCCCACTCCCAAGTCTCCGAAGCCTCTTCTCTCCCCCTCCTCACCCCATTCCTTGATACAACTAGAAACTGTGGCTTCTAATTTCGTTTTCTTTTGGTACTTTAAGTAGTCTTTCATCCTCTCAGCCAAATGCCAAAGTCCCAGCAAGTCCACATCTTATATAAAGGTCAGTCTGGAGATTAACAAAAGGTTCATTTCACCCTCAACAAGCCTTAAGTGCCTTGTTTGTGGCAGACCTTGAAAAGTCTGGCAGTCACCGCCCTTCAAGGGCATTCTAGGGGAAACCCCAATCAACTTTTCTCACACACAAATACTAAATAAGTATTCATAACTTCTGACTCAGAGATCCCACTGCTTGGCCCAAGAAGTCATTGACAAAAAGAAAGGACCTGTATACACAAAAATATTTATAGCAGCACTTTTTGGGGTAGCAGCTACTCATAGAATGAGAAATAGGTAAACAAATTGTACTATATGGATGTAGCAGAATATTGTACTCTATGTTGAAGCATGGAAAGATATACTGCATATAAACTGATGCAAAGTGAAATGTTACTAAGAAAACAATATGCATAATAACTACTACAATGTCGATGCAAAGACTAACAAACACAAAAGTACTGCGAAGGAATTTTGCAAAATCAGAAAAAATAAAGTTGGTCCCAAAGAAGAGGTGGTAGATGGAGGAGAGTGGGGGGGGGGGGAGGATCCAGGGAGTCCAAAGGAGTAGAATGTGAGGGAGAGAATTTGGAACTCAAAAAAAAAATGTTTTTAAAGAATGTGAAAAATAATTAATTTACTTTTTTTTTTTAAAGAAAAAAGATGTAGCACCTCAGCCAACTCGTTAATAATTTAACCAACCAATCAATCACTTAGCCTTGCGCTAGGCTCTTAGGGATAAAAATGAACGGCATGAAACAATCTCTACTCTGAAGAAACTTACATTCTAATGACACATAAGCAAACACAGACTAAAGAGCCAGCGTATCTAGCATTTGTCAGGGTAAGTATCAGATCCTTAGAGAAGCCACTACCAGCTCAGTGGATTGAATCTGGTCTGCTTGTCAAGAGAAGAGTCGCAAATGGTGAGATTTCTTAAGACTCTACCCAATATAGGGAACCTTTAATAAATTTTGTTTTTCTTTGGCCGAGAAGGCTTGAGTCGAATTCATTCGGCAGGACCAGTGTCAGTATTTTGGGGTGCCAGAGCACCCCTAAGCCTCAACATATAGTTCCCTAAACCTCAACAGAGAGAGGAGCTAAGAAGAAAGCAATGATCATTAATCTAGGAGAATGGAAGAATAGTGGTGCTCTTAACAGAAACAGAGAAGTTTGGAAGACAGCTGGGTGTGGGGTTTTCAAGAGGAGAGGTGAGAAAGAGAAGTGTTTCAGGCATGGAGGGCAGCCTGGGTAAAGCAGAGAAAGGAGACAGAATGCCTGGAAATTGCAGGTGGGCATGAGTAGGAGTAAATACAATAAGCCTGCAGAGTGCTAAAGGCTCTGGATTCCAAACATGAATTTATATTTTAGCCCAAAGAACATAGGAAGTCACGTTAGATTTTTTGAACAAGGAAATACCAATATGGAGGGTGTACTGGAGAAAGGAAAGCCATAATCAGAAGGGGGATATCAAGTCAGTTCTGGTAAAAGGAGATGAGGTTCTAGAGTGGCAGAATCTCTCTCTCTCTCTCTCTCTCTCTCTCTCTCTCTCTCTCTCTCTCTCTCTCTCCTTCTCTCGACTTCTTTATAAATCTTAATTCCATTCTCCATCTTAGTAGCTATCTATCTCAGCTTGAGTCATTTGCAAAAAGGATAGTTCAGAAACAAAAAATCCAATCGTTTGTAGATACCATTTATCAATAACATTATTATAA
>CM053623.1:313271622-313311154 GCA_028646595.1 Phalanger gymnotis | reverse complement strand
GAAGGGAGGGCATACTGGGGAACAGGGCAACCAGAATATACGCCATCTTGGAGTGGGGGGGAGGGTAGAAATGGGGAGAAAATTCGTAATTCAAACTCTTGTGAAAATCAATGCTGAAAACTAGATATATTAAATAATAATAAAAGAAGAACTAAATACAAGTTAAATACTGAGTAGATGGAAAGTAGTCTTAAAAGAGAAGACAGTAGTAGCAGGAGTGGGGACCAGAAAAGCTGTCCTTTGGGAGGAAGTACTGGAGCTGAGTTTTAGAAGACAGAAATGATTTTGAACTTAAATATAAAATGGGCATTTCCATATAATAGAGATTCCATAAAAAATGGGATTGTCATTCAAAAAACATTAACTATGTGCCAATCACTGTGCTAAGTGTAGGGGATGTAAATACAAATAATAAAAAAAAAGAATCCCTGCTCGGGAAGCTGAAAAGTTGGGAAGAGAGGAGAGAGATGATACAGGGACAGAGGTGTCAGGGAAAGATGGAGAGTTCCAAAGAAGTCAAAAGTCAGTATATACAGCTGGTGGAAAATGTGGAAAACTGCTGAGGCCCTAGAACCCCTGGCTCTGCCCTCCAATTAGAGGTCCAGTCAGAGGGGCAAAGGATTCCAAGGAGATGTGAGGACCAGACATTTCATCTTACAGGATTCCATCTCGAAGAATAACAAGATTTCCTAATAATGAGTTTCCTCAGGAAAGAAGGCGTGATGGAGAGATCTAGAGAAATACAATACCAGTGTAGCTGGTGGGACATGGGAGCGACTGTGTGTGAAACAGAAAACATTTCTTGCTTTAAAAAAAAATTCTATTAAATTCAACTTGTAGTTTTCAAAGCTGTCCTGCTTATCTGCTACTTTCTGGCCATCCCTCTATTGTCTTCATTTAAAGAAAAAAAAAAGCCAACCTCAACGACCCTCTTTTTCTGAAGCCAGAAATTCTAACAGGCAGTGAGTTAATGAGGGAATGTTTTGCAGGGGTAAGGAACAGCAAAGAACAGAGTACAGAGACAGGAGCCTCCTGTGAGGAACAGCAAATAGACTGGTTGGATTGCCAACAGGTTAGAAGGGAGATAGAAAGATGTCAGGTTTTTGCAAGCTTTAAATGCCAAATACATCTTTATTTTTGATCCTAGAGGCAACAGGGAGTCATTGGCTTTTTAAATAAGCATTGGAAAAGATGTGGTCTGACTTCCATCTTAGGAAAATTTGGTTGCTCAATTAGGATTAATTAGAGTGAGCAATGACTTGAGGCAGAGTTCAATGAAAAGGCTGTTTCAGAGATCTACAGAAGAAGTGATGGGACCCTTAACTAGGGTGGTGGTTACGTGAGTGGAAAGAAGGGGCATATTTGAGAGCTATTGAGCAGAGGTGTCAAACTTACAGCCTATAATACCCGTGCAGTCTGAACTAGATTAAAATGTAATTGGGAAATATTTAACAAAATAAAAATATAGTACAGGATAGATAATGTTAATTTTCTATGTCAACATGTGCAGCAGGGATCTGTTACTATTTGAGTTTGACACCCCTGGAATAGAGAAAGAAATTACAAGATTTGGTGATTGATGGGCTATGTAGGGTGTGCAAGACGGGGAGGATTCAAAAATGACTTGAGGTTGCCAACAAGGGAGACTAGAATGATGGTATTTTCTTCTATAGCAACAAGGAAATGCAGAAGAAGGGTAGGGCAGGGGTAGGAGTGGGAGGGGAATAATAAAAGTTTTGAACTATTGAATTTGAGATGCCTATAAGAGGACCTGAAGGAGATATTTGGCCCAGGTGAAAACAAGAGATAATTTAATGAATGAGGTTAATTTTAAAGAAAATGAGATTGGAATTTCAAGAATAAAAAATAGTATTTGCTATGTTTGGAAGTGGAGAAAGGTCCAGTTGTTTTCAGTGCATAGAATGCTGGACAGGAAAGGCCTGGGTTCTAATTCCTTCTCTAACTTCCTTAGCTATCTGACCATGGACAAGTCAAAATCTCTCTAGGCCTCAAATTCCTTACCTATAAAATATGGATAACCCCCCCCCCCCCATCGTACCTATCCCGTAAAGTTGTGATGAAGGTCAAATGAGACATGTAAAGTACCATGTAACCTTAATGTGCCACATTAATGCTGTTCTGGTCTGATTTAGTTGATACCATTTTTATCACAGTACTTGCTGTTCACCATGTCCAGTGCCTCCTGGCTGTCTTTTTACACAAAACATTCATAATATATAGGTGATTCTTCTGAATAGACTATAGGACAATGAAAGCCTGTTTAATTTATTGATCTCGAGTCTTACATTCCAACGTTTTTCACTGTACTTCCCTTGGTTTTTTTCCCCAAGTTTTGTGGTTCATGACCCCATGCACCATAGTACACCAGGCTCTTCTATCCTTCATTCTCTCTGAGTCTGTCCAAGTTCATGTTCGTTGCTTCATGACACTACCTATCTCTCTTATCCTCTGCCATCCTCTTTTCCTTTTGCCTTCAATCTTTCCCAACATCAGGGTCTTTTCCAGTAAGTCCCATCTTCTCATTAGGTGGCCAAAGTATTAAAGCTTCAGTATTTGACCATCCAGTGAATAGCCTGACTGAATTTCTTTAAACATTGACCAATTTGATCTCCTTGCTTGCTGTCCAAGGGACTTTTAAAAGTCTTCTCCAGCACCACAGTTCGAAAGTATTGATTCTACAATACTCAGTTTTTCTTATGGTCTGACTCTCACAGTTACACACTAGTATTAAAGTATGTGTTGATTTAATTTGGAGTATCTTATGAAACCCTTTATTGATCTCTATCTAATCATCCTCTGCAATAGATATTGGCTCATGGCCATCAGTTTTGTTCCTGGTGATCTTTTTTGCTTATGCTTATCAAGAGCGAGAAGGGTATAATTAAATATTCCGCAAAATACTGTTTCTTCCGTATTTCCCTCTTAATAATAATAAAAGCTAATAGCATTTATACAGTAATTTAAGGTTTGCAAAGCACTACGAGGTAGGTGCCATTATTATCCCCATTTTTATTATTCAATTGTTTCAAATGTCCAACTCTTTGTGACCCCATCTGGGTGGGGTTTTCTCAGCAAAGATACTGGAGTGATTTGCCATTTCCTTTCCCAGCTCATTTTACAGATGAGGAATCTGAGGTAGACATGGCTAAGCGGCTTACCCAGGGTGACAAAGTAAATGTTCGAAGATGAATTTGAATTTTGTCTCTTCTGGACTCCAGACCTGGCTCTCCCACCACTAAAGTCCCTCAATAGAGAGGCATTCCATTACATTATGGATATGAAAGGGTCTGAAAGCTGTCAGACAAGGGTGAAATATTTGTTTTGGTCAATAAAGGAAAGTCCTGTGGTAGGGGTAGGAAGACAGCATGTTATTGGGAAATGATGATGTAACAAAATATGTCTTTAAGATTATAGAAGAAAAAAAATTTTTGAATCCTTTATTTTCCTCTCTAAGGAGAGCCTCTGAACCAAGGGTTCTTAGATTTCAGTGGGTCTGTGAATTTGGATGTGAAAAAATTTATATATTTGTTATCAGTATATTCTAACTGAAATTTCACATTTCCTTCTATTGTGATTAAAAAGAAATGATTCTAAAAAGAGGTTCACAGGCTTCACTTGACTTCCAAATGAACCATAACACAAAAAGATTAATAATCCCTGCTCTGAGCTATCTCTTTGTTTACCTGCAATTTCTGTCTTCCATTTCATTTATAATGAAAATGTATAATTTTATAATAATAATAATATTTATAATGAAATTTTCTTCAATAGAATTTTTTTTCAGTCACTGGATAGGTATCTCAGAAGGAGGATCTACAGTACCAATGAAAAGTGATTCTCATTGCCCCATGACCTCCTTTGCACCAGGCCGCCGCCGCTAGAGGAGGAAAGCAAGAAGCCAACCATTTTGCACATTTTTTTGCGTCCTTAGTTGCCATGGTAAAAGACTTCATCATCAAGTGATCTGCCTGTGGTGGTGAGCTTGTGTTTACTTAGCTCAGTCTAGTCCTCAGATAGGGCTGTACTCAGTGACTTTCACAGCATGGTAGAACCTGACACGGCATCTGATTCAATAGTGCAGCCTTTAAGAACCCGAAGTGACCACTGTGCCATGATGAGGCATCAAAGTAGTACTTTTGTGGAGGACATGCAGTGTATGGGGGGAGGTGAGAGGGGGTTATAATTGTATGATAGCTGTGCCTAATTTAAAGTGCTGAAAACGGAGGATGTTTTGATAAATCATGCCAGGCTTTGTTGTTGTTCAGTCACATCTGATACTTTTTAACCCCATTTGGGATTTTCTTGGCAGAGATACTGGAGTGGTTTGCCATTTTCTTCTCCAGCTCATTTACAGATGAGGAAACCAAGGCAAACAGGGTTAAGTGACTTGCCCAACGTCACACAGCTAAGTATCCGAGGCCATATTTGAACTCAAGAAGATGACTGTGACTCTAGGTTTCCATTCTATCCATTGTGCTGCCTAGCTGTCAAGATGTCATGCTTATTCATTAATATAATTTCACAGCAAAGTATTTTGACCCATGTGTGACAGGCAGAAGTCATTGGCACCCACTTGTAAAAAACGTTATCTGCATACAGTAGATCAAGAATGGTACGAAAGGAGGCATTTCTGTTCTGTGCAGGGTTGTCAGAGTTCTGTTGTTTCTTGACAAACCACAGTAAAACCCTTATGTGACTAAACGTTCCAACCTAAAGGAATGCCATGATTTTTATTGTAGACTAATTTTCTATTTATCAAAGCATATGGGAGGTTTGTTGGCTGAGAAATGCCATAAGACTTGGGGTAGTGATTAAAATAATGACTGGCATTTATATAATACTTAAGGAAAAGTTCTTAACCCTGCGGTCTATGAATTAAAGAAAAAACCAACCATGTTTTGATTTGCAGTTTCATATATAGCTCTATTCCACTGTATAGTGCAGAGGTGGTCATCTTAATGTTGAGTTCAGAATTTTTAAAGAAGGGAAACATATAAACCTGAAACTTGTTTGCTTTACTGTGTAATTTTCATTATCTATTAATCTTTTACTTTCATTAGGATCTTGTTGACCTTATTAAGCTTCAGCAGTCTGCTTTGCGTGTATCAATTATGTGAATAGCCCTAAAGATGCATTAATCTACCCAAGTTCTATCATCTCATTCTGCCTTAAATATGTCAATAAAATATATATGCTTATATATCAACATTATACGTACTATACGTGTGGGGGGGACACTTTATATAAGCATTATACACGTGTGTGTGTGGGTTGTATATAAGCATTATACACATGTGTGTGTGAGGGTGTATATAAGCATTATACACAAACGTGTGTGTGTGTGTTGTTGTGTATGCTTTCCCTACAGGTAGAGGGCAGCTTATTTTCTTCCACCTGTCAGTTCTGGAATTCTACTGGGTCTCTTCTCTGTCTTTGTATGTGATCAATAAAAGAATACTAATTATCATGATAATAATAGCTAACATTTATATGACACTTACTATATGTCAGGCACTGTGCTAAGCACTTTACAATTATCTCACTCGATCCTAACAACCCTGGAGGTAGGTGTTATTATTATCCCCCTTTTACAGATGAGGAAACTGAAGCAAATGGGTTAAGTGACTTGCCCAGGGTCACAGCTAGTCCTGTCTGAGGCCACATTTGAATATGCTTTGGCTATGCTAATAACTAAGGTCTGGTGGTTATTTCATTTGACATTTGCTGTATTCTCATTTACACTCTCATTTGGGCGTCTGTCCTACACATAAAATTGTAAGCACTAAAAAGGCAGAAGCCATAAACTGTTGCTGGTTTGTTTTTTTTTTGAGGAAGGAAAGCAGGGCAATTGGGGTTAAGTGACTTCCCCAAGGTCACACAGCTAGTAAGCATGTCAAATGTCTGAGGCCGGATTTGAACTCAGGTCCTCCTGACTCGGGACCTAGTGCTCTACTCAGTGGGCCACCTAGCTGCCCGAAGCCATAAACTATTATTGATTGGTTAAATTTTTTTTATTGATTTGAATTTGTCAAACAAAAGAGGAACCATAGCTGGAAAAAAAAATTAGAAGTTGAGGGCAGAGGCCTTTCCATGCCTTGAAAGACTCTTCCTGTCTTGTAGAGGCAAAACAAAGTAAAAACGCTTCAACCACCTTATCACTTGGTGGCCAGTCTTCTTCTAGTGATGAGCATCTCCAGATTCAGCTAGGACAACAGCTATTCAGCAGCAGCAAGCCTGTACTAAAAAGCTTTGCAGCTTGTAAGAATGTCCCGGAGTTGCACTCCTAGCAAAGCTCAGGGCACCATCACAAGAAAACGGGGGATCAGACTCAGTAGAGTCACAGGACATTAGCAGTAGTGTGTACTGCAACTAATTGAAATCTGGAACAAGTAGATATAGAAAAGTGTGGGAGAAAGTCTTCACTGATGAAGCCTTTGAAAAGAACAAACTATTTCAAGATAGAAAATGAGTTCAACAGAGAAGCACCTGAGTGGTGCAGCCTATAGATCGCCAACACTGGTATCAGCAAGACCTGAGTTCAAATGTGACCTATTACTATGTGACCCTGGGCAATTCTGTCAACCATGATCACCTTAAAAAAAAAAAGAGCCCTACAGAAAGGTAAGTAAACATAGCATCAGGATGGCTGAAATTGATCCTATCCATGGGATAGCATTACAGAAGTGTCTCTAAAAGTGGGAGCATGCCCAAAGGGCTATTAACACTGTGCATACCTTTTGATCCAGAAATACCCTTTGTAGGTCTGCATCCCAAAGAAATCATAAAAATGGGGAAAGATCCCAAAGGTACAAAAATATTTATAGCACTCTTTTTTGTGGTGGCAAAGAATTGAAAATTGAGGGGATGCCCATCAATTGGGGAATGGCTGAACAAGTCATGGTATGTGAATGTAACGGAACACTCTTGTGCCATAAGAAATGATGAGCAGGTGAACTTCAGAAAATACTGGAAAGAGCTACATGAACTGATGCTGAGTGAAGTGAGCAGAACCAGGAAAACATTGTACAGTTACAACAATATCGTGCAATGATCAACTATGATAGACTTCGCTCTTCTCGGTAATGCAAAGACCTATGACAATTCCAAAAGACTCATGATGGAAAATGCTATCCACATTCAGAGAAAAGACTGTGGAGTCTGAATGTAGATCAAAGCATAGTATTTCTTTTTTTTTCTTGTGGTTTTCCCTTTGGTTCTAATTCTTTTTTACAATGTGACTAATGTGGAAATATGTTTAATATGATTATATATGTATGGCCTATTATCAGATTGTACATTGTCTGGGGGAGAGAAGAGCGTAAGGGGAGAAAATTTAAAACTCAATCTTTTAAAAGTGAATGTTGAAAACTAAAAATAAGTATTTTTAAAAATAAACAAAAGCGGGAGCTGTGCCCCAAGGGCTATAAAACTGTCCATACCTTTTGATCCAGCAATACCACTACTAGGTCTGTATCCCAAAGACACTATAAAAAAGGGATAAGGACCGACGTGTACAAAAATATTTATAGCAGTTCTTTTTTGTGGTGACAAAGAATTGGAAATTAAGGGGATGCCCATCAATTGGCAAATGGCTGAACAAGATGTGGTATATGAATGTAATGGGATATTGTTCTATGAGAACGTTCTATAAGAAATGATGAATCGGCAGATTTCAGAAAAAAACCTGGAAAGACTGACATATATAAACTGATACTGAGTGAAGAGAGCAGAACCAGGAGAACATTGTACACAGTTACAGCAACATTGCGCGATGATCAACTATCATAGACCTAGCTCTCCTCAGCAGTGCAATGATCTAAGACAATTGCAAGAGACTGGTGATGGAAAATGCTATCCACACCCAGAGAAAGAACTGTTTTCTTACTATTTTCACCTTTCTCACTTTTCTATTTTCACCTTTTTTTCTTTCTTTCTTGTGGCTTCTCTCTTCTGATTCTTCTTTCACAACATGACTATGATATATGTATGACATATATCAGATTGCTCGCTGTCTTGGGGAGAGAGGAGGGAGAAAAATTCAGAATCTTACAAAAAATTAATGTTGAAAATTATCTTTACATGTAATTGGAAAAAAATACCATTAAGTGAAAAAGAGAAATCGATGGGAAAATGTGAATAATGCAGACCAAATACAAAAGTGTCATGAACACAAATAAAAGGGAGAGCTGAAGAGATCTTAGAGGTTGTCTTTTTATTTTTTTAAAAAATCAAACATTTATTTTCTTTCCCTCTCAGATGAAAGGGGAAAATAATATACCTTGTAACAAATGTGCATAGTCAAGCAAAACTACTTTCTCCACTGACTACATCCCAAAATGTTATCTCATTCTACAGCTTGTATACATCACCTATCAAACGATGCCACCATCAAGCATAGGTTGGTCACTGTATTAGAGTTATCTTTCAAAGCTATCTTTATAATATCATTATCTAAATCATTCTACTTTTCAGTTCATACAGGTCTTTCCAAGTTACTCTGAAACCATCCCTTTCATGTCTTTGAATGCCTTAATGTCCCATTCATGTACCAGAATTTTTTCTGTTGTTCTCTTTACATGCAGCTATCACTATAAAACATATAAACAAAGAGTCCTTTCCTCTTTCTTTGACCTTTTAGAGGCATATGAGTATGAATAGTTGAATGACTTTTTGGAGCATAGTCTTAGAAATCATCTAATCTAATACCATTTTTCAGATGAGGAAACGAAGGCCTAGAAAGGTTAAGTGACTTAACCACTTTCAGGCAGTAGGTAACAGAGCCAAAGTCTTAGGATTCCAAATCAGTTTTTTTTTCCAGTGAACCACTCTGCCCCTCATCAGGACTTCTTAAAGAACAGCCTTTGCTCAGCTTCATGGACTGGAATTTTATGGTCCAACAACTAGCTCACATGCCACTAATGAGCTGTGTAACCTTAGAAATGCCCTTTGTGCCTCAATTTCATGACCTGTAAAATTAGATATCCCCAGATACACTTTTGAGATCAACAGATCAAACATATATGAAAGCCCTCTCAAAGATTATTAATTTTATAGTATGGTATTGGTAAGAAGCTGTCAGAATCAGGTGGCAGAGGTCAGGAAAGTGGTTAATTTTAAGGATCACAAAAAAAACGAGGGACATCCTTGGCATAGAAGAGGTAGAAAATGATAGAGGATGTCATAGGCAGGAAGAATGGCATATGTGAGGACTCAGGTGGGTTGCACATGGCTAGGGTTAGCATAGAGGTCAGAAAGTTAAATTCAACAGTATTAGAGATATTTCATGCTTTCTTTACCCAAATTCCAACTGAAGAGTTACCATTCAATGCTTCCTTCTGAGTCTTTATGGGATATCTTGTTCCACTTGCCTATTATTCAGGCACCATCCTTTACAAACATTAAACACAACTAGTTTGTAATAAAAACAAAGGCTGTCAACTTTTCCAGTAGTATTTATTGTTTGAATATTTCAAAGTATTTATTATTCAGTTAGAAACAAAGTACAGACAAGCATACACACACATGTCAAAACCTGAGTATCTTAAAAAAAAAAGTCTTCAGAACATACCTGTTATTTAAACCAATGTATAGTCCATAATTCTTACAAAATAATTAAAATGGAATTGCAGACACCAAACTGAGTTGAAAATAATCTGTCTCCTCCTACTAAAAGAATGGTGGGAAAGCTGAAGTTAGAGTATAATAGCTTTTCTTAGAATAAAGGAGAGACTTCCTGAAATGGCATGGCATTAAGGTATACATTGATCAATACAAAGCAGGAAACCCAGATAAAACCTAGGGTATAGCTTAATATTGCACACATCTTGCAAGTGATGTATAATTAAACTATTTTGAGTATTCAAATAAAAGATAAATACACATGTATACATAATATATCATATTATATACACAAGTTTCTATAAATATATTCTGACACACTAGAGAAACCCATTCTTCCTACCCACAGGATTAACCTCTGTCCAAAAAATAGAACACTAAAGCTAAAAAAAAAAATCAGGTTTTCCTAGCGAAGCATTTAATGTACCCATGGCAAATGTGTCAACTAAAGTTTTATCTGGCAGAGGGAAAATAATGCAATTGACTAATCACCATCTTTCATGGACTATATTAGTAACTGAACATGTCAGGTTCAAAATTTGGTCTTATCTCTAAATTTCCCAGTAAGACAAGATTGGAGAAACAAATTCAGTTTACTTTTTGTCAACTGTACAAGGTCCCTTTCATACAAGGCAGTCCAACAATGTTGTAAATTTTCTAATGACTGCCTTAGTGGGAGTGAACTGAGTTTCTGCCAACCACCACAAGGTAGTTACGTAAAAATGTTCTGAGGGTCCTTTTTTGCCTTACACAATCACAATGGCTTCAGCAAACTTAACACATTTATACTGAACTCATTCATTTAGAAATTTCTCTGGAATGACTAACTACCTTTATAAAGAGCAAGCTGTCAATCCTGATGCATTAACAAGGGAGAAGTTGAAATTACATCTTTAAGGAAACTGAGTAGTTAATTCAAATCTATTATGTCAAGGGCTAGGGAAAAATGGGTATCTGTAAGCCTATACATTTTTAAATACTAATCATAGAAACAGATTTTTCAAATATGGAAGAAACCTTAGTCACAGCAACAGAAGTCCAGCATACCTGAAAACAAAATTCAAGTTTCCAACATCAATTATTTTTAAAAATCAGGCAGCAAAAACTCTGATTGAATTCTAGCAGCTTATCTGAAGGTCCAGTGTGAACTGTTTTATTTTGGATTATTCTAGAAATGCTGAAATTTGGGAGACTTCACTCCCTACTTGGCTGAGAAGCTGAATCAGGGGATGTGAAGGCCAGTAGTCGCTTACTTAATAGGGCATTGTGTCGTTTCAGGTATTCTATAATATCTCCTTGCTTTTCAACTACTTCTTCTAGACTGGAACTAGTCCTGTAAATAAATAAGGCATAACAGGTTATAAAACACACAAAAGGAAAGCCCACCTGATACCTACCAAGCTCTATATGGTTAAGAACTGAGTTTCTCTAAGTGATAATTTCTCAAAATACACAGACTTGTTAACAAGCCCATTTTGGAGGCTGTCAACCATGCATTCTTCCATTTAATGGGTGTTCATTGTATTAACTTGGAAATAATGAAAAAATCCTTCGAAATAAGGTTTGTTATTGCTTTACTTCAGTGGCACTGTCAGAATCTGCTACAGATAATAGAACTGTCCTAATTAATCAAAATAAAGGATACCTGGAGTTAATTATGAGCAAAACAACAAAAACCTAGCTTAAACTTGGAAGACAATCTAAAAGTACAAAAGAAGATTCTGGTCTCATTTAGCAATTAAACGAGTATGATCTCTTAGGGGTACAGGAAGTAGTTGAGGTATCCCTTGGGTCAAATGGTATGCATCATTCAGTAACTTTTGGGCACATTTACAAAGTGCTTTCCAGAATGGCTGGATCAATTCATGACTCTACCAAGAGTAATTTAACATGCCCTTTTTTCCTATCACTGTTATATTCTCTTTTTGGGTGTGTGTGAGGGAAACCACAGAGTTACTTTAATTTGCACTTTTTTAATTATTAGTGATTTGCAGCATTTTTATAGGTATTGACAGTTTGTATTTCTTCCTTAGAAACCTGCCTATTCATATCTTGACTATTTAGCAAATGGAAAGAGCCATTTGAGCCGATTTCTAAAGAAACCCTAGCCTAAACACCAAAGAGATCAAAGAAATTGGAAAAGGACCCACATATAAAAAATATTTTTGTAGTAGTTCTTTCTGTAGTAGCAAAGAACTGGAAACCAAGGGGGTTCCCATCATCCAAGGAATGGCTGAACAAATTTTGGTACATGAATGTTATGGAATCTTATTGTGTCATAAGAAATGATGGAAGGGAGTCAATTTCAGGGAAACTCAGGAAGACTGGTATGAACTCTTAGAGACTAAAGTGAGGAGAACCTGGAGAACAATTCATACAAAAAACCAACATTGTAATGAAAAACAAGCGTGTAAGACTTATTTTTGTTGTTCAGTAATTTTTCAGTTATGTCCAACTCTTCATGACCCCATTTGGGGTTTTCTTGGCAGATACTGGAGTTATTTGCCATTTCCTTCTCCAGCTCTTTTTACAGATGAGGAAATTGAGGCAAACAAGGTTAAGTGACTTGCCCAGAGTCACATAGCTAGTAAGCGTTAGAGGTCAAATTTGAACTCAGGTCTTCTGACTCCAGGCCTCTTTCTACTGCACCATCTAGCTGCACTTTTTTTTTTCTAAATAAAGGTTGTCTTTTTTTAATAGTTACTAAGCAAGAATATAAATAATTTTGATTATATTTGTCCTTTTTGCAATAATCACGTTGGAAGTGAATAGAAAATTTTGAGAATTAATGTCTTTTGAAAAATGTCTATTTACTTTAATGATTGGTTAGAATTTATAGGTTTAAAAAATCAGGGGCTCTTTTAAGGAGATGCCAGAAGGCTGTTAATACTGATTCAAGATATGGAACAAACTTCCTAAGTGTCAGGTATCAAAAAGGTGCTAAAAAAAACCTGAAGAGCTGATTTTTCTTTATAAGAATGACCACATCCATGCCAAACTCATGATACAACAACTGAGAATAAGTCATAGATCCTTAATAGTTTGTCTGTGGCTTAGCTCTTTCCACATCCCAACAGTCTAAACCACAATGCATACCAACAACATCCCCCAACACCATCACTAATGAAATCGCTTGAATGTGCCAAGTTTTACTAAGTTAAATACACACAGACATTGGACTAAAAGTATTCAATGGATAACTACACAATAACATGTCAAATGTTACACAGAATTTTTCTACAGAATTTATTATATAACCATATGAGTAAAGTAGCACAAGCATAGACCATATCCTGAAATATGGAACTAGTTTTTGGTACGTTCATTAAATTTCTAACTGTACTCTCAACTGAGAAACCATGCCAAAGGAATCACCCTTGAGAACGACAGAAAGGATTTGGTAAAGGCTGCTTTATATGAAGGGATTGGTTATGTTTTTGAACTGGGTAGTACAGAAGAGAATTCGAAAGTAAAAACTTCAATAATTCTACCCATCTTATGGCTTGGCTTCATCTAAATTTTTTTTTTTTAATATGTGACTTCCTGAGATCAAACGCAATAAAGTCTGTCAAATGCTTAATCCATCAAAGGTGGAGCTCCATGCTTAAATCCATCCCAAGGAGCACCACCCACAGGACACTGCCTGCTAATGGGTCATTAGGGACATTTACTCTTTCTGTATTCTTGTCCCCACAATTAGAGGTTTCTTCTCTCGTCTCTAACACCTACTGTCTTCATGCTCTCTCCCTCTTTCACAGTATTAAAAAAAAAAACCACAGGAAAAAGCTGGGATAAACCTAATTTTTGCTGTTCTGTTTTTGTTGTTTTGATTTCTTCGTTGTAGAGGAACCTGGGGTGGAAACTTCTGATGCTGATGGAGGTGAAGAATAAGGACCAGGTAAGGAATTAAGAGTCCTAGGGTGCTGCCTGGGGTACCAAGAGGTAAAACAGCTGGCCCGTGGTCACAAAGCTACTATGGGTCTGTATCAGCAATCCAGCTGGCAGCTACTGTAGGAGTGTAAGACCCATCAACATCCAGCACACAGAAAACTGCCAACACAGATTCTTTCATCTGCTTTACTAAGCAAGGTAACTTTAAGGGGTTCACAATCTCAGTTTAATCGAACATACAAATATCATTCACAGTTCAGGGGGAAAAGCCAGCACCCTGAACTTCAAGGCAAATACAAAGAGAAATTATAAACATCGACAGACCTGGTCTGATTCAAAACAATAGTTACCAGTGCCAACATCAGGGGTTGCAAAACTTGCCCAGAGTCTCAACA
The DNA here is from genome assembly GCA_028646595.1 of Phalanger gymnotis. Lineage (NCBI taxonomy): Eukaryota > Metazoa > Chordata > Mammalia > Diprotodontia > Phalangeridae > Phalanger > Phalanger gymnotis. Next base: position 313,297,229 of record CM053623.1, on the reverse strand, counting down.
ATCCTTCCATGAATATGCCCCCAAAAGTCAAAGCTAGGCTGTCCTCAATTTTAATCTCTTCAGAGCCCTGAAGACTCTGACCTCACCCAGGCTGGATGTGGGATAGTTCCACATCCCCAGTATCACCTCATGTACAAATGACTCCCAATTGTCTCTGTGCTGAGAAATAACCAAGACAAAAAGATCTCACTTTATCTGCCCCATTTAAACAAAGGCCAGAATCATTAAAGGAACTTAAGAGAAGAAAAGCAAAAAATCCCGCCTTAATTACTATTACAGGGTCAGAGGCAGAAACTGAACCCTTGCCCCTGCCTTGTCTAAAAGATCCCTGCAGGCCACATAATGATTTAGAAAACCATATGTTGACATTATCTATGTTCTTCTGAACTTTTATTCTGTCAAATATTTCCCAATCCCATGTTAATCTGGTTCTGGCAGCAGGCAATGCCAAGAGTGTTTAACACCTCTGGATTAGAAAACCTCATCTCTCTTCCAGTTCTAAATTCATGATTGTTGAAGTAATTTCTTCATCTGCAAAATGAGGGTGTCAAACCAGATCTCAGAAATACAGCTATGTAAACATTCACAATGCTAAGTATTCGAGTGTTTTTTCTTGGCTTTTGTAAGAAATGGGAGGAGTTTTGTTTCCACAGAACTAAAGATGTACTCCCTCCCTTCCCCTTCCAGCTTTAGCAGAAACCAGGCCTCAAGGTCGGTCAAGTGAGAGGTCAGAGGCTTGCATGCATGGGCATGCTTTTTGAGAAGGCAGTCAGGGGAATTGGAGAGGCCAAACCACTAGAACCAGTTCAAGCTTATCTAGAGTCTGGTCTTGGTCAAGAATCCAGGCCTACTGATTTGCATAATTTGCATATGTTAAAGAGGGAAAGTAGGGGAAGTAAAAGAATGTAGTTTAATCCTAAACTAAGACAAGGAAAATCTAATTAACTTCACTTTTGCTTCTGTATCCTTATCATCCTATCTATATAAACTGTATAACCTAGGAAAACTATGTAAAAAATAAAGATTGTAAACTAACCATAACTCTAGCAGGAGTGGAGGGAATGGTTACCCCTGCTCCTGCAGCTATATCAGTGTGAGTGTTCCAGCGAGCACTACACCTGCTCTTGAGGAGTGTAATAAAATGCTTTCCTCTACCCATTCTGGTCTTGAGTTTTTGGGTGAGAATGGGCAAATCACATGGATCTTCCTAAGGTTAAATGAAGGTGAAGCAATGGGCAGCAGAAACTCACCTTGGGCTCAGTCCTGGATCTTGCCTTGGGGTGTTGTGTGATCCCCACTGCAGTGTTAAAAAGGTTACCACTCTGGATTCCCTTAGCGAACCCTGTGGTCTACACAGCCTTCTTAAGGGGACATCACTTGGGACTTCCGGTCCTGTCTTGGGAGCCTTGTGATCTTACCACCATCCTAAGGGGCCATCACTTGGGTCTTCCTTAGGGTCTGACCCCTAGGAGGCCCTGTAATCCCCACAGATTAAGGGGGGGCTGCCACTTGGTACAGCCTTCTCTATGGATTATCACAGGGTTCTTCCTCAGGACTTTGGCCCTGCCTAGGAAGTCCAGTGATCCCCAAAGCCTTGTGTTCTCACAATTTGGGGAAGTCCAGTGATCCCCAAAACCACATTTCTCACAGCTCTTAAGAAGAGTTCTAATTCTTTTGTGGAGGAGGGAAGTCAGGGCAATTGGGGTTAAGTGACTTGCCCAAGGTCACACACCTAGTAAGTGAAGAATTCTCCTTCTTAAAGAAAATGCCTCTTCCTCTCCTGAAGACTCACTCCATTATCCTCCTGTTTCCCCCTTCATTATTACCTGAATCCGGTCTCTGAGGTACTATTATTAGCATATGCATACATGTTCTCTTCTTCAATTATATCAGGTCTTGGCTTGGCTTTATTAAATCTTCTTATTTTCACTAAAATGACAAAGCAATAAGAGTTATTCTTGTCTGGATAAGAATGTGCATTTTTTAAAGATGAATTTTTATCACGATCTTTTGTTTTTGCATCCCTTCTATATTCCTCCTCCTTCCCACCCTTCTTATAACCGAGATTTGCATTTTAAAAAATTTAAAAATACGGAACACATGATCTTTTGATTAAAAAAATCATTTGCGTGCCTCTTACAAGTAAGAGTGTTAGGTACTACTGACAGGTACAGGCCCCAAACAGAGACCTTTTTTCCTAACCCAAAAAGGCCCATTTGTTTATAGGCCCTGGAAGAAACCCCTACCTAGAACTCTCCTTAAATCTTCCCTGCTGGATGCGGCCTTGGCCTGAGGCTATAACCTTATTACCATTAGGCCCAAATCTCTACCTAGCCTTGCCCTTTGTTGTTACAAACAATATACATGCCTAAAGTTACTTCCTAACCTAGATACTATCAATAGCCAAGCCTTCAGCTACTTCCCACCGTTAATCCCATTCTCTAGGTTCCTGGAGTCTGACCTCATCCAGGTCCCATCAAGTTCCTCCTTAGACTCCTCCTCAAGACCCTCCCTAAACCCCTTTTCCAATCTCCCCAGATCACCCCTCGATCCCTCCCACAATCTTTATGTGTATATAATCTCCATCTTGCCTCCAAGAAGGTGCTCAGATTCAATCTAGCTCGAATCTGGCCCGCTTGTGAAAACAGCCGTCTTAAGACAACACATTATGGTGAATCCCTAATAAACTTAGTCTTTTTCCTTGGCTGAGAAGGCTTGAGTTGAATTCTTTCAGCAGGACCCGGTGTGTCAGTATTTTGGGGTCTCGAGCACCCCTAAAAACATGGTTCCCTGCCATCTTCCTTTTTCTTTAACCTCTTCACTATGAGTGATACAAAGATAGGTAAGACAATATGGCCCCTTCCCTAAAGAAACTGACAGTCTAATAGGGGAGATGAGATACATAAAACAGTAGGTTAATTTATACAATGAGAAATGCTGCAAAATATAGAAGGAAATTAACTACAAAGGATATATAAAGGAACACACTATCTGCATCCAGAGAAAGAACTGATAAAAAGATGTACAGAATGGTTTTACATATATAAATATTTGTGTCAGGGATGAGAAAGGGAGGAGGAAAGAAAGGAAAAAGGTTACACGATAACTTTAATTTCTTAAGTTCAGTATAAAATAAATGAAATTTTAAAAAATCAAATCAAAATATAGGAGCAAAGTCATTAGCCAAGACTAAAAGGGCTGGGGAAAGGGTTAAGGGCAGCTAGGTGACACTAGTTAATTTTGCACCTAGAATCAGAACTGAATTCAAATTCAGCCTCAGACTCTTACTGGCCATGTGGTCCTAGGTAAGTCACTTAACCTCTGCCTGCCTGAGTTTCCTCATCTGTAAAATGGGGATCATAAGAGCACTTACCTCCCAGGGTTGTCTCAAGGATCAAATGAGATATTTCTAAAGCATGCTGCAAACCATAAAGCACTATATAAAACGTTAACTATTATGATGAGGAGGAATATGGAAATGGTTTAGAATGTATATGGTAAGAAAAACATACCATATACATATACAAAGTCAGGGAGGAGGTCACCATTACTTTCTGACCTGGCAAAACAGGTAACATCAGGGAAGGGAAAAGCCTCATGGGAAACTCTGAAGTAAAGGATTTGGATGGACAGAAACAAAGGAGGGCATTCCAGGTAAGCAGCCTGAGTGAAAGCACAGGGGGCAAATCATAGGGACTGTAGAGCTCACTGAGGAAGCTGAGGTAGCTGAAAAAAGAGGTTCGTTGAGGGGGAAGAACAAGAGATTAGGTTGAAAAATTAAGTTGGGAACAGCAGAGTGGCACATCTCTTCAAGCTCCCGAGTTCTGATGTGTAGTGGGCTATGAGAACTGGGAGAAGGTCCAGGTTGTCTAAAAAAGGACAGATGGTTTGTAAACAGAGCACCATGCCATTTAGCATTGGGTTTTGGCCTGTGAGTAGTTCCCACCTCTCTAGCTTGAGCAAGATAAGGAGACTCCTGTTTGGTTTTTTGAGTATTTTTTTTTCCTGAGGGGGGAAGGCAGGGCAATTGGGGTTAAGTGACTTGCCCAAGGTCACACAGCTAGTGTGTCAAATGTCTGAGGCCAAATTTGAACTCAGGTCCTCCTGACTCCAGGGCTGGGGCTCTAGTCACTGTGGGGACTCAGTTCTTAAGAAAAAAAGAAAATTAAATTGTGGTCAGGTTCTTAGTGTGAAAGGACCTGGGTTCAAATCCTACTTGATTCTTGCTACCTGTGTGACCGCACTGGGAAAGTCACATAACCTCCCAACACCTCAGTATCCTTAACTGAAAAATGAAGATATTTGATCAGATGGCCCCTGGGATCTCTTCCAATCTAGGTAGGAAAGCTTTGAATGGACTTTTTAGACCAGGCGGTGATGGTATATGCCAACTTGCCATTACTCTGTGAGTATTAACTATTCTTCGCTCTCCCTTCCATAGCTCTTAGTACTAAGATGCTGCCTTTTTGCCAAGCAGTTATAAAATACCCTTCTTACAATGGAGGCTGCTTGCCTTTGTCTGTTGTGGGACTCTGAATCAATGGAGAGCTCTCCCTTCTAGCAAGTAGTTCTCTATCTTGGTTCATTTCTTAAGGGAAAGCCAGGCTTTCTTCTTCTGAACATTTTAAAACCACCAAACAAAAACAGAAGTTTAAAAATAAGATTATATGGGGCTGCCCTGCCCCTCCAAATATGACACATCGCACAGAGGAAGTGCTGAAACCACCATACATTTAACAAGCTGATGTTACGGTTTATGTCCTCAAAGTATGAAAAATAAGTCACGGGGGAAAAAGTGTGGTTTTAGAAAGCAAAAGCCACATGAGACAGCAAAGGACTGGTCAGGAGTCTAAAAGCCTGGGTTCTGGTCTCAGCCCTAGCATCATGTGACTGAGCAAACTTTTGATTTTATTTTCCTCATCCATAAAATGGGGACAATCCTATTGGTAGTACATCCAATCAGGCAGAAACATGAGTGTTCCATTAAAAGCATGTAGATAGTTTCTTCTGGTGCCACACTTCTAAGATATTTTTATGTTAGTCACTAGATAGTATTATTCCCTAAAAAATATTATTTGTTAGTATCATAAAGCTTCAACCCTCTGAACAATAGACTGTATACTACTGTACTTTGGGGAAAACAAACCAAACTTTTAAATACACGTGACCATCAGAACTTAATATGTAGATCAACTGTACTTACCCTTCATCACAGGCTTTTCCAAACTAAATTACTGATTTACTGTGAATTATTCAACTGAATATTAAGTGGATCGAGGGCCAGTTTCAGTCAGGATATCCTGGGTTCAGATCCTGTCCCTGAACAAGTCATATCCTCTCAAGGGCCACAGGCAGTTGCATATAAGTCACAGAAGTGTTGACAAGGTTGTTAAATGCTTAAGTAATTTAAACCCAAAATACCTGAATGAAAAGTTGTACCTTTTGGATACCTTATTTATACCACTCCCACCTGCCCCCATCCTCTTTAACACTAAAATGGACCAAAAATGTTGAAGGGCAGGGCCTAACATTTTTGAGAGCTGTAGATCTCTCTAGCAGTCTGGTGAAACCTATGGATCCCTTCGCAGAATAATGTTCTTATACCACAACCTTTTAATAAATTAGAAACAAAATAAATGTGGGAAAATATATAGTTTTAAAAATAATAGAAGGAAAGGCTAACTTTCAGTTAGAAATTAGCGAGTATAAAGATGTACAATTTTGTTTTCCATCCAAGTTCATAGACACCCCTCCCCGCCACCCCCAGAATCTACCCACAGATCGCACGCACCATAAGGTAAAAACCTAGAAAGCCCAGAAAATCTGGTAACAGGAATTTGTCCTAGAGACATAAAGGGAAAAAAATATGCTGTATTTCTTGCTAACAGTGACTGGCAAAAAACAAAGAGAAGGGTACACATAGCTACATCTTTCACACCTGACAACCAACAAGTATATTTGAGAATTTGTATACTCCATGCCTGGCATGAGTTTTAGACAACCAAAGACAAGAGGGTCGATTAGGCCTCATCTTCGCCAGGAAGGGAATACCTGCCAGAAGTAGTTCTCAGTTCTCATTATGATAAACATCCCTGACTTTCCATAGTATGTAACTGGAATAAATGGACATGTTCGAGCCAATGGAATCCCTGAAGAAATGAAAAGGGAGAACTGAGTATGTTTAGCTTTTGCAGTAAGATTTGACCAATCGGTCAGTTGGTCCAAACCTAAACCTGATGGATTTCTAAGGTCCTGTACAAAGCCCTTCTGCTCTGAACAGGTGTAAAGTCTCACAATTAGAGAAAGGAATGCTTGTGTTTAGTAAGTGGGCTGGAGAAGATGCATCTCAGCTTCAAAGACAACATGGCTTTCCATTAGCTGTTAGCCCAGCTAAAGTTAAGAGGCCAGATAAAAAAGGAACACACTGTACTCCCCACCCCTGCTTTCTTTTAAATACTCAGTATGAAATATGGGGTGTAGAGTAACTAGCTAAGAACTAGAAGCAGATTCTCAATTTGCTGATTCTGGAAGGCTTATTAAAGTTGTTTCAACAAAGCTCAAACTCATTCCTAGGAGACAAACAGGCACATATGTTTTCTAAGATTGATTTCTAAATTACACTCCCAGGTTAAGAACTTAGGAAAAAAAGCAAAATAACCAGGTAGAAGGATGTTTATCCCAGGGGCCTCTCCTGTAAAAGTGCTACATTTTAGGACAGCAACATTTTAATATATTATAAAATCCTTTTATAAGCAGCAACCATCTGAGTAATGTTACAGTTTCAAAAGAAAAAAAACTCTTTTAGGTAGTCAAGGTTGCCCTGTGTAAATTACCTACCTTCAACTACAACAGTTGTTAATCTGGGGTTAAGATTTCAGAGGCTCCATGAATTTGGATAAGGAAAAAAAATTACATCTTTATATTTGCTCACCTCTAATTGAAATTTCCTTCAATCATTTAAAAACATTATTCTGGGAAGGTGTCCGTGAGCTTTCCCAGACTGCAATTACACACAAAAAGGTTAAGACACACCTGCACTAAAGTTTCCAACACCAAATCATAGGGATTCGGCGTTTTGTAATTCAAAGACATCATGTAATTACAACGATACTGGTGTCAAATTAGACCACCCAGAATGTGTTTTCCACTCTTCTTTCAGATCATAAGCCAAAAGAGGAGTGTGTTCAAAAGCATCAAGCCTCTGAAGAATTGGGTGGCCTTATGTGCCATGTAAATCTTCTTCCATTTCACGAGGGAGTTCTGATGACTACAAAGCAACTTTAATGGATGCTGAAACGGGGTAGATTTAATTTGAAGAAAACAGGGGGCATGGATCAAATTTAGCATGATGGAACTTCTTACAGTTTAAACAATCTCATTGATGCGAGGGATCCTGACAGTGATTTTCCTGGGTGCCACAGCAGAGGCATTGAAATTTGGACAGAAGCTCCTCTGTCCCCCACCCACCACCAAGAGTTAAACTGGGCAGACCCAACTGCAGTTAAAATGTCACTAATCCAAAACCACTTTCCTAATTAAGAAAACCAGAAAAGCAGTTATTGACTTCATCAGTGGAAAAGGCTACTCCAAAAGCTGATATAAAATTAAAATGTTTAGCCTGGGTTTAAATATTTCCCCCTGCTTCGTGGTATAACTGTGGACACTCACTCCTAGGGCCACGAAAAGTGGCAGAGAGCCTCTCAAATGCCCAACTAAATGACTCTGCATTCAAGCTCAGACATAATCTCCAGTCATTTCAGGTAACTGGTCAGATACAGAACAGAACTAATGCAGGCAATAAGTTAACTAAAGATTTACTCCAGAGATCAGGATCACTTTTCCAAAGTAAACTTGAATTTGAATGATGAATTAATCACAGGTATAATAATAGCTAACATTTACATAGTGCTTACTATATGCCAGGCACTTTGCCAAGCAGAATTATTATCTTGTATGATCCCCAAAACAACTCTGGGAGAGAAGTGCTATTATTATCCCCATTTTGCAGATGAGGAAACTGAGGCAGATAGAGGTTAAGTGACTTGCCCAGGGTCCCAGCCAGGCAGTAACTGAGGCAGGATATGAATTCAGGTCTTCCCCTCTTCCCTTTCCTTTTTTCCAAGAGCCAATAGGATATAAAGTTAGCATTACGCACGTATTTTTGGTTTTTGCTGCATGGTTAACTAGTGCCATTCTCTGAGTATAAATTAAAGATTGTCATCTGTTAGTTTCATTAGTATTGGGCCATGCCAACTGGATAATATCCCACAAAAGGAACGTAAACTACTGAGAGTACTTCTTAGCAGATAGGGGCAATGTAGCATGATGGAAAAAATGCTGGAGTTGGGGTCAAGAAAACCTAGATCTAAATCCTGTCTCCTCCAACCCTTACCAGTTGTGCCACCATGGACATATCACTGAAAGTTTCTGGAGCTCAGCTTCCTCATCTGTAAAATGGGAATGATGATACCTGTGGAATCTAACAGGGTTGTGATATTCAGAGGAGAACGCATGTAAGTAAAATATTTTGTAGAATTTAAAGTGCCCTATTGTTATCAAATCAAATAGTATACCGCAAGAGCAGTACACTGGATTATCAATCGACTCTAATAAAAGATACCATACTGACTGCCAATTATCACAAACCACAGCAAGAAACCAACAACAAAAACTTCCCTTTTCCCCTTTAATTGGAAGTAATCTCTCTTTGGATCTCACATAGAATTTTGTCCTTTTACTATGTTTTCCCCTGATTTATTTGGCATTCATCTGTGTCCTCCCCTGACCACATTATAAACTCTATGAGGACAGAGACTATTCTTCCTCCTGTGTTTATTTCCCAGTGTTCAACAGAGGGATCACCACAAGGCCCTAAGAAAATGTCTTCTGACCTGCTGAATGTCTCTTTCGCTCACATCTCACTTTTTGGAAATTAGATTAATTTACAAGTGTAATGTGATTTACACAATGATGCTGAAGGGTTATGTAAGGAGAATTTTTTTCCAAATAAAAATTCTAATTGTGCAGAGGAATCTGATTTACAAGAAGAATGCAGTCAGTCATTTTATAACTGCAAAGTTATACAAAGCAAAGAATTACAAAAATAATTGCTATTCTTATCCATGTAAGTCAGTGCCCAATTAATTTTAAGTTCAAAACTGAAGTTCTTCATAGTATATTTTAAAAACTTAATCTCCAGAGCATGCGATATTTTCACTTACATCATAAAGGACTTGTTAGGGGCAGCTAGGTGGCATAGTGGATACAGTGTCAGATTTGGAGTCAGGAAGACCTGACAGGTCAAACCTTGCCCAGTCACTTAGGAAGTGTGTAACCCTGGACAAGTCACTTAACCTACGTCTCATTGTAAGCTGGAGATAATAACACCTACCACGCAAGGTGAAAATCAAATGAGTTAACATATCTAAAATGCTTTAAAGTGTTGTATAAATGCTTGTTATTAATACCATCAAATACTCATGGAGAATACAGTAAGAACAAACTTAAAAGAATTTAACAGTCACCCTCATCTATTCTAGTCATTAGAAAACATGTACTGCTATAAATACCTTTCGTATAAATATACAAAACTTCCTTTAATTACAGCTTTAGGTCTGATTCAAGGAAGAGACAAAACCCAAAATTTAATTAATAGCGAGGTACTAAATAGCACCCAATGGTAAATTGGTATTAAATACACATTTGTATGTGAAACTATTTCACTTTATCATTTTCTACTTAAACATTCGGTGAACATATTATCCAATCTCATGAAAAGTTTCTTCAAGTCAACAAAAGCTTATGTTTACAATTAGTTCAGAATAATCATGGCTGCTGGTCATGGTAACACTTTCCTGCTGATTTCAAAATGAGCAAAGAGGCTGGTGCTAAGAGCCAATTCGAGGTCACAGCTGTGAAGGGGTAAGATTTAACCCTTCTTAGGTACATAAGATTATACAAACCAAGGCCTTGATGCAATTGCAAAGTTAGCCCCTCTTAACTTGACTCAATTGCAAATCTGGCACAAGTCTTATCTCCTAAAGTAGAAAGCCCTTCAAACACAAGAGGGAGGTTCCTCCTTGGGTCCTGGCCAAGACCCTGAGATGGACCAGTGTCCCGGAACTAGCCACTCCAAGGACGCACTGCACTTGGAGACCTTGAAGGGATTGGCCTCCTTTCAGGGCCTTGTGTAAGATGCAGCATTTGCCAAAAACACCTGGCCTGATGCCTTCTTTGTTCCCAGCATTAGTTATGCCACAAAATTCGGACCCCAAATTGGAATCTCACCCATGGCAGAGACGTCTGGCCTGTGACTTCCATGAGCAAGACCCTGACGGCTGTACCCCGGGACTCCCCAGCTTGTGTGGTCAGGTGTTAAGAGTTTCCCGCATTGGTGATGATTGTAAATACTTTGATTTTAGTAGTAATTGCCTTGCTATCATTATTCTTAAGCCTCCTTCTCTGCTACTTTCAATCTCTGTCTTTCTCGCCTGTATTTTAATAATAAAAGAAAAAAACCCTTTCAGGCTTCCAACCTTTCCTGGACAAGCTGTAGAGAAAATAATTACTGGCTGTATGTTGTATTTTTGTCGTTGTCATATATTGTATTTTTTTTTCCAGAATATGAATTAAATTTATTACTTATAACAATTAGTATGAATTGTCTGAATTTTCCCCACTAAATAAAATAGTTACAGGAGGGATCAATAAACAAAGCAAAAATTATTACAATGTTTATAAGTAATAGATTTAATTCAGTGAGTTGTGGATAAATTATATATGACCATTTTTTCTATAGTATGAATTTTCAGATATTCAGTGAGATTTGTCCTGTGCATGAAAATATTTCTCATATTTACACATTCCTCTGAATTCCAATACAAATTTTCAGATGTTTAACAAGGATTCGGTGTTGTCTGAACAGTACCACATGTGTTTCATCTATAGGGCCTCTTTCTAATACAAATTTCCTGATGCTGAAGAAGGTCTTCGTTATGAGGGAATGCTTTCTGACATTCTTTATATTTTTAAACCTTTTTTCTAGTATGAATTCTCTGGTATACAATAAGGTCTGAGATCTGATTGTTTTGGAGTTATGGAACTGTAATGGAAAAATAATGGGCTTTATAGACTGAACTAGGGAAATATAGTACTTTTTTAAAAGGCCACTGTAAGAAGGGCAGACTTGGTAGATGGACAAAATGAGTAATTCTCACCTGTGTAAATGACTAGGCATATCAGGGAACAAATCAGTTCGAAGGCCAGGACTGCCAGGATGAAGTCAAGATAGAGGGGACCGTGATCAGGGAAGGAGTGCTGTATACACAGGATGAGGAGGAGGGCTGCATTGCCTAACAAAAGGAACACAAACCCAGCATTAGCCAAAACACTGCACTTGCGGTCAAAAGAGGAAGCAACGGTCTAGTGAAAATGGTAGCATATAACAAAGCTGAAGATAAAAACCAAAGTGAGTGGTACCAACCATTTGGGGTAAAGAACAGAACGTTTCTTAACACTGTATGAAAGCCACAAGCAAAATTGTGTTAAGTGAAATTGCTTAGGCCATCTGATCAAGGCCACTGACATGATGAAAAAAGCTAAAATAGGAGAGAGGCAGGGTGGTACGTGGGAAGCACGACAGACTTGGGGGTCACGAGCAACCCAGTTAAAATCTCATATTGGGATACCTACTGTGTAACCATAGGCAAGTCATCTTAAATTCTTTGGACCTTTAAAACAAAGATAACAATTTACCTCACAGCACGGTAGTGAGGCCCACATAAGATAATGGATAGAGAGTGCTTTCCATCCTTTAAATGATGCCTATATAAAGGTCGGCTATTATTACTAGAAGCTTAAAAATATTAAAGATAAAATTTAATTCTAAACATAAAAAAGTTAGAGTGATTCTTTGTTTTAAAAAAAAAGGTTTCAAAACAGGATTCCCATAAATAGATCCCTTTATACATATAAAATAATCCAATTAAAATCACATTAATATACAACTTTTTTTTTTTAGCAGTATCCACTTCATAAAGACAGATATGCTTGTACAAGACAGAAATACTGAGGATGGTGATGGCTTATGTAGTTCATCTAGATGAATGCCATTTCCCCCTTAATCATCCCTCCATGGTGATACTCTCCCAGTAAGCCTATGGCATACTTCTCAGAGTTGTTTTTAAGCTTACTTTTTTGTATCACTAATTTGAAAATGTACAAAGAGGAAATGATTTTCAATTTCCTTCTTTTCCTAGTGGTTTTCTAGATCTGGAAAATGTTTGCTTAGTCCAAAGAAGAGAAGGGATCTCCTACTTGTTGGTGCAAGCAGAATGACTATGAACCAGTAAGCCAAGTTTAAATTACATACAAAAGTCACTTTTCACTTTAGCTCTGTTCTAACATGTCCCATTCCCCCAAAAATCATATTAGCATGCAGTCATGCTGCTAGTAAATCACCTTTGGGGAGACCTAATTGGTACTTGGTCTCAAAACAATTATGCTTTTTAAAATTGGGGGAGGAAAGCTTCAAAAAATGAGAGAAGCTGTTCTGCCTAGATAACATGACTATACCATTACAATGCTGGACTACATGTGATTTTCAAAGGAATTTTAATTTTTTTTAAGATGTTCTATGACAGAAGCCCTTTTCATGGTAACAAAGATAGAGGACATCAACTGGGGAAATACTAAGCAATTATGGTATATGAATGTAATGGAATATTGGAAGAATGGAAGAAATAATGAATTAGGAGGATTTAGAGAAGCATGGAAAACTGTGAACTGATGAAGAGCAGATAAGCATAATCTAGAGAGCAATACACACAATGACTACACACCACAAAGTACAAGACAAGTGACTGAACATTGTATACTTATAATGACCTGGCTTAGCCTCAGAAAAGAGTGGGAAAATGCACTTCTCTTTACTATGAATAAATGGGCAATTATGCCTGTGGAATATTACATATACTGTCAGATATGTTGATTGGGCTTTGCTGAGCTACCTTTCTTCTCTTTTTAAAATCTGTTACAAAGGCTAACTCACTGGGTAGGTTAGTGGGGAGGCATTTATTTATAAATTAAGGTGATTAAAAAAAGACATAAAAAAGAATAAAAATGTTCTAAAGTAAATTCAATTTTACTGCACAAGACTATATAGCATGACTCTAGAATAGACCTGGATAGAAGATACAAATGAATTTTAAAATGACATAAGCTCATAGCTCTACCTAGTGGCAATATCCATAAGGTTTCCAGCTGATTCACAGAAGTATCTGGTTTTATTCCATTTGACTGAAATGCGTTTAAGACATGAAGACATACTTAAAAAAAAAAGGACTTAAACAATAACAAAAAATCTTACAGGACTGTTTTATGATAGGCATCCAGGAACTGAGCAAAAATTACTACCTGCTACACCCAGCAATTAGGAACCCTGAAACTCATCAATGTAATCCACTGATATTTATTACAATAAAGGGCCCCAAACTCATTTCTCTTTATTGTGCTTAATAGCAACATGCACAAGATGTTGGCCACACTCCCAATCCATATGGCTGAGAGAAATTAATTTGGGATTCTCACCAGTGACATTCAAGAAAGCTCTGGGTTAGGGGGCTCCTACTCGACTAAGCAGCCTGTACCTAGGTCAAGAATATAGGCTATATGATGCTGGGACACCCTACAATTCCTGGTCTAGAAGGCACCCAGAAGATGCAGTATCTAGTTACAGTGCCAGGCCTGGAGTCAAGAAGACCCAAGTTCAAATATGACCTCAGATATTAGCTATGTGACCTTAGGTAACTCACTTAACTTCCATTTCCCTTCCTCCTTCCCCCATGGTGGTTAATCAAGCGATTGGATCTGCTTCTAAACCAGTCAGTTCTTAATCTAAAATTCACAGATAGCTTGTTGTTATAAAGTTTCAATGACTTTAAAATAAAATAGTTTTGTGGATGGCCTAGGAAAATACCATCACTAGACAATTTTGAAAGACTTGAGGACTCTGATCAATGCAATGCCCAATTACAATTTTAGAGGACTAACTGAAGCATGCTACATACCTTTTGACAGAGAAGTGATGGACTCGAGTTATGGAATAAGGCATATATTTCCCATCATGGCGAATGTGGGAATTTGTTGTTTCAGCTATGCATACTTGGTGAAGGGGTTTTGTTTAAAAAGGGGGGAAAAAACCTTGGCCTCAGAGAAGAGATATGAGAAAACATCTCCCTCTACTCCTTCGGAGAAGTAAGGAGGCTCATGGGTATGGGGCATTTCATATATTTTCAGATTTAAAAAATTTATTGATTTGTTTTGCCAACTGTTTTTTCTCATCCCTCTTTTTCTTTTAAAAACTATTCTGCCATATAGGATGGCTCTCTGGGAAAGGGGAGGGAGAAAAATAGCTTTTTTTTTTTTATAAGTGGAAGAGAATGCTTGTTAATTTTTTAAAAGTCAAGTAAGATAAAGGTTAAATCAAAAATATCATTACTGAACTAATACTTGAAAAATGGATATTCTGCTTTAGTTAGTAGAATCCTTCCTGTTCACTGTTCTTTCAAGTACTAACACAGGGGTTGCTGTTCTTACCATGTAGGATACAGTGACCCCTTATGGCCAAAGTATGCTGTGCAAGAATCAACCTAGGCTTCCCTAGAATCTACCAAATTCACCTTCTTAAGAGGTAGAAGGCAGAGACTAAATCATTTTATATCTAGACCAGACAAGGAGGGCTTGTTTTTTTTTAAAACTGCCAACTCTTATCCTCATAGAGAAGCTGGACACACTGCCATCCACAGGTCAGGGTTGATTCTGAAGGTCTCTCAGAGAAGGAGCCTCTTCACGTGACTTTTTTTTAATTCACTCATCTTTATTCAGTTTTGTGATTGCAGAGTTCTCAGATGTTCTAAGATAGCAATTTTAATCTAGATTAAAAATACTTCAGGATGGTCTCTGATAGAAAAGTAGAGAAACTAAAAAATAAAACAAAACATGGGATTCACACAAAGGAAGACCTCAAACAACCTAAACCAGGTCCGATTAATTTCATTTTCCAGGCCACTGAGAAAAAAGCCAGCTCTCATGCACACGAAATCCTTTGTTGAGATCCTAAGATCCAAAATACAGGCCTAAAGAATTAGCAAAAAATAAGCATCATGTGCCACTGATTGGGCATGCAAAGCAAAAATGAAAACAGTCCCTGGCCTCAAGAAGCTCATAGTCTATCAGGAGTGATCACAGGCTCATGTATAAGTAGATGCCAAAAAAAGTCAAGATAAATTCAGAAAAGAGGAGGCAGAAAATCAGAAAGGCAGTAGATTTTGAGCCGAGTTTTAAGGAAACTAGAAATACTAAGAAGCAGGTGTAATGAAGGAGTTCACAGGGACAGCTTCGACTATCCCCCTTTAAAAGGATCTAGAACAGATATTTCAGGGAGTCTGTGAACTTGTAGGGGGAAAAAACCTTATCTTCCTTTTCACTAACCTCTAACTGAAATGTAGCTTATTTTCACTTAAATGTACCATTATTTTAAAGCAGGGATCTGAGAAGAGATGAAAAGCTTTACCAAATTGCCACAGGCATCCAGGATACAAAAAAGGTGAAGAACCAACCCCTGGTCTTCATCCATTCTCCTCACTTCCAGAGAGCCTGTTCCAACCCTCATGGCACTTGAATGTCTGACCAGAATTGCCTTGAGGCAGCTACTTCCTGAGGAAGAATTTACCAGTTTAAAAAAAAAAGTAAATTTTTTCTACTTCTCACTCCCAAGGAAGAGTCAAAAAGCAATAATTTATTTCCTCCAATGCAAATCTCTTCTTCGGTGGAAGGCACGGCACTGACCCTAGAAAAAGCAATTATAATGTTTTGCTGGTTGTTCAGGGACAGATTTTCCCAGCTCCACTTTTGTATACTGAGATCATCTAAACACCTAAAATTAGCACCGTTTCTGGTATATAGTATTCATCTTATAAATTCTTGTTAAATGAAAGAATGTTGAATTATAGGAGCACACACAAAAATGCTCTTAAGGTTTAGTCACTGGGCAAAGCATTCCAACTATTCAGGGCTTTGTTGACAGGCCAAAAGTTAAGAGTTTGGAAGTCCATTAATCTATTTCTTATTTTTAAAAATTTATTTCTGTCGCTTCCACTTTCTCCCTGCCCTTACAAAAAAGAAAAAGAAAGAAGATAATACCTGTATTCACTCCAATGGACCACTTCAAGAAAAGCTTCTCCTAAACTGTGAAACATTATATAAAGATGACCCACAAACGAGAATGATTTGGGAAGAAGTATAGCATTCTTTTTTTGTTGTTGTTCAGCCAAGGAAAAAGACAAAGTTTAATAGGGATTCACCATAATGGGTTGTCTTAAGAAATCCCACCTTTTATGACGCCTGTTTTCACAAGCGGGACAGATTCCATCTAAGCTGAGCTAGATTGAATCTGAGCACCTTAATGGAAGCAAAATGGAGATTATATACACAAATATTGTATGAGGGATTGAAGGGTGGTCTGGGGTGACTAGAGGAGGGGTTTAGGGAGGGCCTTGAGGAGGAGTCTAAGGAGGACCAAGATGAGGTCAGACTCCAGGAACCAAGAGAATGGAATTAAGGGTGGGAAGCAGCTGAAGGCATGGATATTGATAGTATCAAGCAAGTAGCTGGACAATAAAGGGCAAGGGTAGGTAGAGATTTGGGCCTATTGATAATGTAAGGTTACAGCCTCAGGCCAAGGCCAGATCAAGTGGAAAGATTCAAGGAGAGTTTAAGGGGGTTCCCAGAGACTGTGCCCTTATCATTCCTCCCTCAAACAAATAGGCCCCAATTCTTTTGGGGTCCAAGGGGATTCCCACAGTCTAAACCCTATCATTCCCCCCTCAAACAAGTGGGACCCAAACTTTTGGGGTCAGGGACAAAGGTCTCAGCTTCTGAAATTGCTTCCTGCTGTCAAGGGGCGTAGAGCTGTCCCTGTCTGGATGGGTCCACTTCAAGGGGTACATAGTCTGAGCAGATATCTGGAAGTTGATGGCTTGGAGCCTGGAGGAGATAAATCTGGCAAGGAGGTTAAGCAACCAAGCAAGTCTGAGCAGATATCTGGAAGTTGATGGCTTGGAGCCTGGAGGAGATAAATCTGGCAAGGAGGTTAAGCAACCAAGCAGCAAACGGATAGTATAGGAGTATAGAGAAAGGACAATTTCCCTGGTGTAAGAGACAATTTCCCTGGAGGGAATTAAAGATGACTATTTTATACCTAGCTCCCCTAATCATCTGTTCTATGTACCACACTGCTTTGGGGTGAAGTATAACATTCTTACCTCATCCATGTGACAAGAAAGGAAAATCCAGTGATCTGAGGTCATTTTCCCAGGTTCTACCAGAAGTTTACAGAAACAAAAGAAAGTTTTTGTTGCCATACATAATTCTTTTACAATCATCTGACATTTCCAGAATTAGATGGGGCCAAGAAGTGAGATTACTGTAGGGTCTGGAATAAAAAAACCTTAGCAAACCCAATTTAAAACTTGAGATCCTCACCCCAGTCCTACCCAAGTCAGGAGGTAGACTTTTGAAAAGACAGCCAAAAAAAAAAAAAGGTTGGAGAGAATGAAAAAACTGTTCTATGATGTAACATTACTGAACCCATAGGAACGATGGATATGACAATGCAGAAGCATAGGAAGGACATAGAAGCATAGGATGAACTCATGCTGAGCAGAAAAAAACCCAAAACCAAGACAGCAGACAGAATGATTATAATAAAAGTAAAAACAATATGAAAAAGGAGCTGAACTCAGATTAAACAAAAAATAACCTTGGCTTTGATTGACAGATGCTGATACACTTGCCTCTTCTCAGCAGAGAGTTAAGACATTTCAGATGAAAAATGTTGCAAATCTTGTCCTTTAGTACTGCCTAGCTGCTTTCCTTTATCACGAAGAAAAGGACAAAGGAGAATACACAGGGGAAGGATTGTGGTCCAAAAAACCCAAGGCACTGAAACCATATTTTTTTTTTAAATGCAAAAAGCTCAGAGAGGGAGGTGGGCTTACCGGTAGAGTGTATCATTAACGACAGTCTTTTAAGATGCCTTGTGGATCTATAGATGATGATGTAGCCTCGGTTTCTCACTTGGCTATGGTGATACTGGATATAACGTTCAAGAAGTACATGGAGAATCCATAAAATCACTTTTCCAAGGATGACCACAGTCTGAACTTTAAGTGGGTTGATGTAGTTTCCTGGGCATTTGTCCTCATTTGGATTAGGATAAGAACAAAGCAAACCTGTTAAAAATGCTAAAATGACAAATACAACCTAGAGGGGAAAAAAAGTACCAAGGTTAGGCTTTGAGGCTAAACACACAGATCACTTTTTCTATCCTAAATTCAATCATTTTTCTCAATTTTTAAAAGCAAGAATAGGAGACGAAGGATTGAACTGAATTTTATATTCCTATACTTATATGATTTTGGTCATAAGACTATCAAATAAATGCAACATAATTCTAGAAATGCAGTATTTTGTATAGCTTCAAGTCAGTGGTCTCCAAAGAACTGACACTGAAGACGACCAGGGTCCAAATTCTGTCTCTGACACTAGCTGATGCTGGGCCTGTAACATTCCATGACCATCAGTTTTTATATTTGTTAAAAAAAATTCAAATTTGTACAATTTGGACACTAAACCTTTAAGGTCCCTTCTAGCTCTAAATCTATAACCACCCAAAGGGCAACGGAGAGGGTGCATGGTAAGCATGAACAAGCAACGAAACATTACGAATAAGGAATTATGTTGGAAAGACGGTATAAAGGATGCCATAAGAAAAATGTCTGGCAGGAAAAAGAAAAAGGGAACAGAGTAGTACTGACAGACAGAGATGACCCATGTGCCCCGCACTGTTAAGAGAATTCATTAAGGAAAGCCCTCAGCAGGTTGGATGAGCCTGCACGGGTGAATCTGTGAGAGGACATGACTACGGTTACATAAGATGAGTTGGGGAAATTCGTCATTGGATGGAATGCCTACTCTGATGGGACTGAAGATGTATTAGAATATTATTTAAGTGAAAAGATTAGCTATTCAGAAGTGTAAAAACAACATCTGAAAGACATCTAGTTCAAATAATCAACAATTCTCAAGAAATAATGCGAGGGCTTAAAACTTTAACTTTTTAAAACTAAGAGGTGTATTATAATGTGCTTTCTTCATGAGTTCACGGAATCACAAATTTATAGTTGGAAGGACCTTTAGAAGCCATCTAATCTAAACCCCTCATTTTACAGTTGAAGAAATAGGCTCATAAACATTAAATTCATTCTGGGCAATTAATAAAAGAAAAAAAATCATCCTAATGAAGAAGCAGCATATTTAAGAGAATTCCTGCATGGCTTGGCAACTCCCCAAGTATGATTACGGTTGAGCAGCTTAACCCCACTGTGCTCATTTCCAAATGGGTAAAAGAAGAAATCTGGACCACGTGATGATCAAGGTCCTTCTCAATTCCATAATTCAATCATCCACATACATGCTTCTCTATTAACAAGACTAATACTCTGATCACCTAGTCCCACGGTATTTAACCCAGGATGGGGGAACTAGTGGCCTCAAAGCCACACATGGCCCTCTAGGTCCTCAAGTGCAGCCCTCTGAACTGAAACTTCACAGAACCAAGTTTGAATTCAAAGGGCCAAACTTGAGGACCTAGGGGCCAGAGGTTCTCCACTCCTGAATTTTAAAATAGTTTGATGACGATGTATTTCAGTAAAATTGGCTCTCTTTTGTAATCCTTTGTATTTTATTTAAAAAACATGATTCTAAAAAAAAAACCATGATTCTGAGAAGGGTTTCAGTCTTTACCAGACTGTCAATGGGGGTCCATGACACCTACAAAAAAGGTCAAGAATCCCTAACATAGACTCTATGAAGTAATAAGCCTTTGAAAAAATCGAACAAAGTAACTAATCAACTCCTTTGAATACACTTAAAATAGCCAATAGGTCTGATAGGTAACAGTTACTCTTCTGACCACTATCATTGCAACAAGCACCATGGAGGAAGTACAATAATTTTTGGCTCCACTGTGGCAAGTGTTTTCATGAAGTGCTTTCATCCAGATGCCATGGCCCAGGCAGATGCTGTCCCATCTGGGGAAGGGCATTACAGTAACTGACAGTATTAATAATTAACTTTTAGGGGGCTATGGATGTATGTACACATATACACACATACATGTGTGTATAAAAGAGTGTGCGGTTTCTTTCCAGACTTGTGAACTTCTGAACCTTTCTACCAGTTCAGACTGGGGCCCATTCTGAACCTTTTATACTTCAAAATTACCTGAAATCCTCTGACTTGCCTAAGATCAGTCAGTATGCATCAAAGGTGGCCCTCAAAACCAAGATCTTGTCTCTAAAGTGGCTCTCTATCCACTAGGCCGTGTTTCTTTTTATAGTAATCTACTTTGCAGCAGAAATACCATCCTTATTCTAATCCAGATTCTCCGGTGTTCACAAGCTGAAGCAAAAACTTACTGCAAAAAAAGTTACTGCTTTGTCTCTGACATATTCCTTGGTGAGCCTTTTTCCTGTCAAATCCCCAAAATTAAAAAAAAAAAGTCCCCACAGACTTACATGTATTAGCAAGAGGAGATTTGCTATGATGACAGTAGGAAGAGGATGGAATCTAGGTCTGAAATGAACATGCAACGGATGTTGTGGCAAAAGCTGAGCTTCTAGAAGAGGGTCATCTTCTAAACTTTGCGTAAGATCCAGTGAACCCTAAAGGGGGAGAAAATCAAAAATCAGTCCATTCTTGGATGATAGTCACAAAACCAATTATATAACATGAAGTTTGAAAAGGTGTTTTATACATTGAGAGGCTTACTGCATTCTAGGAATATTTTTCCTGAAAAACCACTCAGTTTCAACTACTAGAAGCAGAAGGAATTGTCTCCTACCCTCAAAGGGCTTACCATCTAACTGGCAGTCAAGGAATAAATGAAAAGTTCAATAATGGTAAGAGTTCAGTAGAGTGCTGTGGTTTAACTGAGGGCAGGCCATGGACTCGGGAAAATCTGTGTTCAAGTCTTACACATATTAGGTACATGACCATGGGCAAGTTCTTTAACTTCTCACAGTGCCAGGCAACTTTCTAAGACTAAGTCACAGATGATGATTTGCATCTGTGTGAGAAGGTTCCACACCGGAAGCTCCCAGTAGTAATGAAATCACAAGTCTAGACATCCTTGCAAAATGGGAGGGAGGGAAAGAATTTGGAACTCAAAATTTAACTTAAAAAATGTTAAAAAAAACTTTTTACATGTAATTGGGGGGAATATTATTTTTAAAAATGTTAAACGACAAAGACAATTTTTCTTTTATTTTTTCAAAGACAATTTTTCAAGTAAAACAGGCAAGTAGTGACATCCCTCTGGGATAATATTTATTAGTGTTGGCAAGTCATTTACAACTTCTGATCCTCAATTTCCACATTTATAAAAGAGATCATGACTCTGAAAATATTTATTTCAAAGGGTTGTTGTGAGGTTCAAATGAGATAATGGATGTGAAAGGCTTCAGCTTAGAGCTCTATCAGTGGCACACAGTAATCATTTAATAAATGTTTGTTGACTAACTGATCATATACAGAGTGTCCCCAAAAGTCTTACTACGGTTTTAAACTTTACTAGTTTTTATTGTACTAAAACTTTGGGGTCACCCCATATAATGCAATTCTGCCTCAGTTTTTTAGGCATCTGGTTGGAACTTGGCTAGGTAAGGCTCATACCTTTCCATTCTACTCATTTCCCTCCCAACATTTTTTCAAAAAAATGTTTATTAATCAGCAGTTAAAAAAAATACCATTTCCAGACACTTATTACACAAAAATAGAAGTATATTATATATCCTTATTGCATTAGTTATTATACACTGAGATTATGTTCAAGTTTATTTTCATAGACTATAACATTATCTGGCACAAAAAGAGGGTATTCATATCACTCACCTATCATGGAGTAAACAAAGAGTAAAATATCTCTCTCCTCATTTAGAAAGTATGTGTGGCCTATGGCCCTGGGCACAATGAAAAAGGGTAAGGGTGCAAAGGTGACACCTTGTCAGGCAAAGAGGCATGTGCCTACCCAAAGGGCAGGCAGATTCACATAAAGCCCTCCCAGATGGTGTCCAGAGGGAACTGGAAAGCAGTATTTATGTTCCTTTTTCAGGAGTAATCAGTGTTCTGAAGAAAGGAAAGGGTAACCTGGGAACAGACGTGAAAAGGGTAATTCAATGTAGGTTCTTCCGCATGAAATGTTTGTGGTTTGTTGGGTTTTTGGGGGGGGGGACGGGAAGAGGGGAAAGGAGAGATGATTTTGAGAATTTTTGAGAAGAGGCAGTTTTACTTTTGCTATGCCCCTCTTCCCCCAACCCTTTAGTTCACAAAACCAGAAGAAATACAAGTTTAATCTTCTATAGTAGACTCTACAATTCATTGCAGATAACAACCCAGCTCTTCCTCCTCCGGGTTTTATGTTCCCCCAAGAGCAACCTTGGGAGAATTTTGGTCCAGGTTCCTCATTTTACAGATGAGGAAACTGCAGCCTAGAGAGTCTAAGAAACCGGGCCAAGGAATACTATTGCGTTATAAGAAATGATAAGGAGGATGGTTTCAGAAAAACCTGGGAGGTGAATATGAAATGGGGCAAAGTGAGCAGAACCAGGGGAACTTTGTACACAGTAACCATAATGTTGTAACGATTATCAACTACCAAAGACTTAGCTATTGATCAAAATAATGATCCACGACAATTCTAAAGAACTCGTGATATAAAATGCTATCCAACTTCGAGAACGACAACTTTGAGTGGGGAACGAGGCCCAGTTTTTCGCTTTTTTTCCCCAAAAAAGGCTAACATGGAAACGTTTTACGAGACTTCACGTGTGTAACAGGTATCGCGTTGCTAGCCTCCTCAACGGGTGGGGGAAGCGTCGCTTATTCCTGCAAAATCAGGTGCAGCATCGTTTCCTTTTGAAAGCGTTGCTTCCGGGCGCCGACAGTGACAAGGCTTCACGTGGTTGCTGCGCTCACCACAGCCGCGGCCCAAGCCAAGTGCCGCAGAGCCGGGGCGGGGCACCCGCCACTAGGTGTTGCCCCTAGTTCCCTTCCTGGTGACCTAACCCCGGCTCCGAGCCGAGCCAGATGCCGGCGGCACAACCGGCAGGTCTGACGCACAGTCACGTGAAAAAGCCGAGTTCCGGGACGGGACTAGAAGCAAAGACGTTTCCCGAGCTACAGCGTGGAACTGGGGGTCAGCTGCGCACCTGGGGCGGCGCAAAGGGCCACCGCCGAGCACCCGCGCCGGCACCTAGCCCTGCGGCCGCCCCGTAGGCAAAGCTCGGCCTTTCGGGCACAGCTGGCCTCCCATCGCCAAGGCGCACAGACTTACTGGCGAACCCTTCCTAGGGCGCACAGCTGCTGCAAGGGGCCCCTTCCCAGGGTGCACAGCCTCTGCAGGTGTGTCCTCCCCAGGTGCGACGCCTCCCCTTCCTCGGTTCCCAGGGTGCAGTCCCCTCCCCAGGGCGCACAGTCCCAGCGGGCGTGCCTGTCACAGGGAGGTTCCTCTCCCCCGTGCGCGGCTTTTCGCTGATCCCCGAGCTCCCTTCCAGGGTACCCGCGCGGGGTGGGGCGCTCGGAGGGTGTGGGGAGGATGGCAGCTTTGCTGCTTCAGGCCCCGCCCCGCAACGCCGGGAGCCCCTGACCGCGCCCGCCCCGCGCGCACTCACGTCCTCCAGCCTGGTCCCCGCAGCCATCTCTAGGACTCCCGAGGCCGAAGCCCCAGCCGCCGGGGCGCGCTATCTCCACCGGAGCCTCTCCGCGGCTGCTCCGGGAAGGTGGGGGAGGGCAGGAGGGGGGAAAAATCCTCCGTGCCCCGCCCCCGTTCCCGAGCAAGCTCACCCTGACTTTGGGCACGCCCACGCTGGCGCAGGCCCCGCCTCCGTGGGCGGCTTTCGGCTCCTCCTCCAAGGCCTTCATTGGTGGAGCCCGAGAGGCTTCCCCCCGACGCTGCCGGCCCCCGGAGGGAGGGGGGGGACGTTCGCAGCGGAGCTGCTGCGGGTCTCCCTTCTCTCCTATCTTGACCCATTGCTTTGGCACCCTGCTCTCTCTTTTCTAAGGTTCTGGTCTCCGAAAGGCTAAAGCATGGTAGGCTGCACTCCCAGGCCTTCGGTGGCCTGATGTCAAAGCCGTCACACCTGTTATTTATGTGCCTTTCGGAGATGTTCTCTGAGCGTAATTTCCTGTGGCTCCAAGCCCTGGCTGTGTATGTACTAGCTAGGAGGGCTTGAGAACGCTAGATAGAGAGCTGTGCTTCAGAGGACATCTCGCTTAACGCTGACATTTTACAAATGGGGAAACCGAGGCCCAGGGAGGTTCAGCGAATAGCCCAAGGCCGGCGGGGTGGAAGCGTCAGACCTGGAATTGAAACGTAGCCCCCTTGATTCCAAATAAAAAACCGTTTCCATTGCACCTGACAAGGTCCAGCTGTGTGTGTTTACCTAATTAATTACCTATTATCTCAGAGCCTCAGTGTTCTCACTGGTAAAATGAGGGGTTTAGTCTAGAGATTACGGATTATTAACCTGGGGTCTCATTAATTTATTTTTTAATGTATTGGTAACTATTTCAATATAATTTTGTTTTTAAGTATTTAAAAGCAATACAGTATTCTGAAAAGGGGCATATAGGCTTCACCAGACAGCCAAGGTGTCCTCGACACAAAAAAGTTAGAAGCCCCAAAATATCCTGTCTAGAAGACGAAGGAGGAGTACACTTGGAGTCAGGAAATCCGAGTTCAAATACTCTTAGCTTGGCAAACTTGGACAAGCTCTGAACTTTCTGAGCTTCAGTTTTATAACATGTTAAAAAAGTATAATAACAGTTGCAGTAAGCATCCCGCTAATCTCTGAGCCTCAGTTTCATCACCTGTTAAATAAGGACAATGGTAAATAACCATATAACCAAAATCATAGGACAATATATCGGGAATTGCAAAGGACCTCAGAGGCCATCTGGTTCAGTTATGGGGAAAACGTGAGGCACAGTAGGTAAAACGCTGACCTTAAGAGTCAGGAGAGGACTGAGTTCTATTGTTGCTTAGATACTACTCATGTGACCCTGGGAAAGTCACCTAACATCTCTTAAGCTCATCTTCCTCAGCTGGAAAATGGGGGTGATAATTACACCTACCTCACAGTGTTGTGAGACTCCAATGAGACAATATATTTAAAGGCCTGTTTAAATGTTAGCTATTTATAAAAATTAAACCATAAGGCACTTTATAAGTGTGAGTTACTCCATCTCTAATAATCTATGATTCTGAAGAGCAGCTTTAAGAAAACGAAACAAAAAAAGGTAGCATCTCCATCATTATGGTCATTAAAACAATTGTTGAGGATTGTTTTTTTTTAATTTATTTAATATATTTAGTTTTCAGCATTGATTTTCACGAGAGTTTAAATTACAAATTTTCTCCCCATTTCTACCCTCCCCCCCACTCCAAGATGGCATATATTCTGGTTGCCCTGTTACCCAGTCAGCCCTCC
>CM053623.1:313255071-313271122 GCA_028646595.1 Phalanger gymnotis | reverse complement strand
GTTCTCAAGCCCCGCCTCAATGACCAGAGACCATTGGTTCCCCAGCTGGCCCCTCCTAAGTCACCAATCCACACCCACACAGGTTTCACACCTGACAGGGCCCTGGGCCTGGGGCTTAGCACTTAACAGCTGAAAGTACTTCCACTCAAAAGAAACAAAAGCCATGCTAATGAGACAATTTTGCTTAACAACACACTACGATATATATACACGAGCACCCCTAAAAACATATGGTTCCCTGACCTCATCACCTACATATATATTTGTGTGTATGTATGTGCATGTTCTCTCTGTATATATACATATATACATATGCACACAAAAAAATATATGCATATATATTTGTATGTAGCCACTGAGGGAATTTTTTCTGCCTGACCACATATATATTTGTTAAAAGAAATTTTCTTTTCTTTAAAAAATATGGGGCGAGAGTGAGAGGAAGAGAAAACAGATTTCTATTAAATTACAAAATAGAGACATGGGAGTGCTATACATATATATGTGGAATTTTGTATACACTTTCAGATGAGGTCATTGTATTAATTTTACTTAACTGTTTTACTTTACTACAAGAGATCTCTCAAGAAGTGGAAGTAATGCAAATATTTGTAATGCAAAAACAAAATATTAATAAAAGTTAAAAAGAAATAAGAGTAATAACTTCAATGCAAAAAAAAAGAGATCCTAGCTCTGGCACTTATATAAGCAAGTATGTCTACAATTCTCAGTATGCTTATCAGTAAAATGAGCACCTACTTTGTTTTCAGTTCTTTGCCGAACACACTGTTTATATTACTTCACTTGGTTGTTGTGAGGAATGTTTATAAGTCTTAAAAGGCAGTCATGGCAAAGAATACATAATACACATATATATGTGTATATGGACTTAGAGAATTTTGTATAGAGAGATTAATATATTTCTACAATGTGCATTTGTACACATATATGTGCATATAGTTGCTTATAAGTCTCATGTGCATATGTGTGTGTCTTGTTTTGTAACCTAAGTCTATTGCCCCTCTTTCATGGATAGTAGGCTTCATCACAGGTCCTCTGGAATCTTTAATAATCATTGCATTGTTCCTAGTTCTTACTAATGTCAAACTTATTTGTTTTCACAGTATTGTTATTGTAAGTCTTCTGACTCCAACTCTGGGGTCTCTCCATCATAGCATCCTGCTTCTCTGTGCTGCAAAAATTCTCTATAGAGAGGTGATACTAAGCCTATGCCTCAGTCACAGCAACTACGTACAGGCTAAGTGGTGCCTCCTGGAGGCACAGGTCTAGACCGAGAAGAAAATACTGCATATAAAAGGAGAGTAAGAAGTTACTATGGGTCCATTCATTTCTCCTCAATACCTGGGAAAGAGCTTGACAATTACCCTCCTGTAGGTAAGACAGAAATAGAGCCTACTAAACAACAGTATTTGGGAAAACATAATATTTGCTGAACTTTAATTTAAAAAAATGAAAACATAGATAATAGAAATCTATTTTTTATTTATAAAAGGCACAGGTCATCTGCAGATCATTAAAAATTCTCCACATGCTGTACCAAAGCACAAATGCTATATTTTGCTAAGTAATAGGTGCCCACCTCCCAGAACTCAGCATCAAACAAAATATGTCACAAAAAATAATTTTCTAAGCATTCCATTGTTGGAGAATGATGATTACCAAGTTATGTCCTTGAAATGGAAAAGCAGCACAACCTAGTGGACAAAGAGAAAACTGCAGCACTGCAATTGAAAAGCTGCTCTGGGGCTCCAATTCACATAGACTCTTGGGTGAGGTGAGGTGGTTCCTTTAGGTGTCGGGGGTGTGATTTCTATTTCAGAGTAGCATTCTGAAGAATAATTAACATCTGAACATAAATTACTTTCTAAAAATAAGCCAAGCTAAACCAGAAATCAGTGAGTGATAGATTGTTAATGACAAAGTAATTGAGCTGTCCTTTGAGTTCTTGGGTGAGAAAAGACGTTTAAATTCTGCCAAAACAAAGTAAAAAAAAAATCATAGCATCATAGACTTAGGGCTGGAAAGAACCTTAGAGATTTGTCTCAGCCAGTACCTTCATTTTTCAGATAAATGAACTGAGGCCCAGAAAGAGTAAATGACTTAAATGTCTCATAAGCAATCAGTTGTAGCCCTTCTATCGTGTTAAATTTAAGAACTTTTAATTCTATATCTATGTTCCAAAGTGTGCTAGAAATAAAAGTGTAAGGGGGTGATCAGAGGAACTGTAGATCAATTTGGTGAGTGCCCCAATCAATTCGAAGAAATTATAGGTCACGGGCTTTTGCTGGAAAGGCACCTACCCAGTTGGTACACACTTTACTTACTCAAGGTACTCTGATTTGTTTCTTGCCTGAAAGATGATTCGGGGGACTGAGGGGTATGTATGTATGTATGTTTGTGTGTGTGTGTGTACTGAACTCTTGTCAGAAGAGCGGTCCTATAGTCTAGAAAAGCAAGCTGCGGACCACTTACCCTTTCTCTTCTCTCTCTCTTAAACTCCTAGACAACAAGGGTAGGGAGGGTACTTTCCTTTTCCCTGTCCCACTTCAGGGAACAACAATAGTAACTTGCTAGAAAAGTACATGGCAAACCTCAGTGGGGAGCTTCTGGACCACCAGGCTCCGGCTGCTTTCTTCTGCCTTTGTTTCCTTTTCTGAGAATAGAGCACAGACTGAAGTTTCTGAAATGGACTTTCCACATAAGTTTGGGAGTTCCTAGGCCTGAGTGTTCAGACAGACATCAGATCCACTAGTGGAAAAAATTTACTCAGCAGTGTGCTCCTTGGAGGAGGAAGAGGACTGCCAACAGAGGTTTACCCTGCAGCTGAAGGAATAAAGCCATGCCATGGAGATAGGGGTAGGGGGCAGAATTATGTCAGTCTTGACAACCCTATTATTGCCACATGGTGCAGGTCCATGATGAAGGGGAAGCATTTTCTCAGTAGCAGTATCCTCAAATGTCTATTTGAGTACTTTCTGTCGCTATATTTGCTTACAGGTGAGTCCTTTGCCTCTTATACATTTTCCGCAACAGACAAAATAAAGGCTGTTCCATGTCTGATGTGTTAGAATGAACTCTTTAAGGACAGGGACTGTTTTTGCCTTTCTTTGTATTCCCCACACTTGACTTAATTTAACTTGATACCCATATTTCACATTGAATGCCCATGTAGAAGTTGAATACCTTTGCCCCAATTTGGGGGGAAATTGGGACATAAACCATAACTAAGCTTTATTTTGGAGATTTTCCTGGAGTAAAGTTCTGAAGTAGGAGTGGGAGCCAAAAAAGTGAAACTGACCCCTTTGAGATTATGCCCAAAGACTGGACCTGTTCCATGTGAGCTTAGAGTCATTGGAAGAGGAAGGCCTGGACCATAGCTGAAGGAAAATTTTTTCAAAAAGGCACATTTTTTGCCTTCAAGAATAATAAGCTCATAGATTTAGAATTGGAAGGGACTTTGGAGGTTATAGAGTCCAACTCCCTTATTTTGCAAATTAGCAATTGAGGCTTAGATAAATAAAATGACTAATTGAAGTTCACACAGACATTACATGGCAGAATTGGTATTTGAAACAAACCAAGGTCTACTGACCTCAAGTCCCATACTCTTTACACTCTAGGGGAGGGAACAGGGAGAAGGGATATGACATATAAACAACTAAACGAGATAAGAAAGTGTGATGGAGTCAAAGAAAACATGCAGACAAAGTGCTCTAAAACAGTGCTCCTTAAACTGTGGTTTGAGACCCCATATGGGGTTGTGAAAAATTTGGCAAAAGGTTTCTGAATGTGTAATGACCAAAAATTAATTTAAAATCAAATGTACAAATACAAGGCGTTTCTGGCAGTGCTTGTTTGCTTGCCTGTGTTGCATCAAACAACTTCACTGCAGCCTTGGTTTTGAAAACAAAACATGCACTTTGCACAGAGTATGTCCTCAGGCCATTCATAGCCAAATAACAATGCCAAAATGTGAAAAGGGGTCCCGAGTGGAAAAAGTTTAAGAAGTCTTGCTCTAGAAGATTTCAAAGAAAGATAGAATACTTTCAAAGTGAGAGAATTAGGAAAGAGTTCATGGAAGAGGTGGTGGCACCTGAGCTGAGCCTTAAAAGGAGAGAAGGATTTTTAACAAGATACATAGAGTGTCTTATTGCATTGATGCAGATGATGGCAAGGCAAGATCACAGAACTAGTCCAGTTTTGCTAGATCATAAAGTGAATGAGTGGCCTATGAATGTACTGGAATGTACAGCCATAAGAAATAATGAAAGAGAAAACAGGGAAGATTTATATGAAATGATGCAAAGTGAAGCGAGCAAAACCAGAAGAAGATTTTACACAAAGACAATAACATTTTAAAGACAAACAACTCTGAAAGACGTAAAGACTCTGATCAATCCAGTGACTAACCACAGTGCCAGAGGATGGATGATGAAGCATACTACCCATCTCCTGACAGAGAGGTGATAGACTCAGGGTGAAGAATGAGGCATAGACTTTTTTGGACCTGGCCCATATGGGAATTTGTTTTGCTTGACTATGCATAATAATATAATAGCTACCATTTGCAAAGCACTTCAAGGTTCGCTAAATATTTTTTACATAAATAATCTTATTTGGTCCTTACAACAATCCTGGGAGTTGTGGGTACTTAGTATCATCCCCATTTTACAGATAAGGAAACTGAGGCTCAGACAGATTAAATGACCTGCCTACAACCACAAGGCCACATGGTGTTAAGAGGTAAAAATCCAACCAAGGTCCTCTTGCCTCCAATTCTTTCCATCATACCCTGCTGCCTCTAACCAGGTAAGCATCATTCTCAATGCCTTGTATGTAGCACATATAGTTAGCTTCTGAATAGATGCATTTAGATTAAGATCGATCACCACTATTACAGAAACCACTGGGCTAAATATCCCTGGCTAGATACTTTTCCTTGGAAGGGACTCAAATGTCAGTAACCGTCGGCAACTGCTTATAGTTTTTTTTTTCCTCTGCAAGATGAGATAATAATCCTTGCCACCTGTCTCACAGCTATCCTGCCATCCTATAAAATGGTCAGTCAGCTAGAATTCTGGGGCTCGCTGCTTGAGTCCTTGGCAAACTTACCCAGGTATCGATACAAAAAGGGTTGAGAAGATGAGTACAGGCCCAAGACTGGAAGGGGAAACTAAGAAGGAAGAGCCAGGTTGATGATGTTTGGAGGATTTTCTGTCCATGCTCTTCCTACTGTTTTTTCTTTCTCCTCAGACTGTAGTTATCACCATCACCACCGCAGCAGCCACTCCCAACAGTTAGTTGCATAATGGGGATATTCTTGAATGTCAAATACTTCCCTCTGCAAGTCAACTGTAAGAGCTCCTCCTCTAAATCTAGGATAGGAAGTATTTTAGCAATACCGGTATCACTCAAGATGATGGAGTGATGCCCACCACCACCACCACCACCATCTGCACTGGTGACTATATTTTTCTGACCTGATTGACAGGCTCCTCCAAAGTCTGGAGAAATTCTGGAAGTGAATATGCCAAGAAATGTGGCAAGCTGGAGAAAAGCTGCTTTTTTCTAGAGATTGGTTGGCTATGGCCACTCAAAGTTTCTCCATTAGACCACTTCTCAGTAACAACTTTCCATTCACTTTTAGCAAGATGGTGTTTGGCTATGAGCCTGCATTTAGATAAAATGGTGAAGTAGACCCCTGCCTTAGCCCACCGTACCGCAGGAAATAAATAACCTGTCCTTTTTTTTCCAATGAAAATTAATATAATAATTTGACTGTGCCATGCAGAATACTAGTTTTACACTACTAAAACCTGAAATTTACACAGAGCAGTCATACAGATGTCAGCAAGACAGTGAGCAAAACAAGGCAGAGATAGCCCTAGGCACCTTGCCAGCAGGAAGCAGTTTCAGTAGCCGAGACCTTCACCTCTCACTCCAAAAGATTTTGGGTCCCATTTGTTTGAGGGAGGAATGATGGGGTTATGGGACCTGGACCCCTAAAAGGAAAAGACCACGTTTTTGCCCTAAACTGTCTCATTGAGGCATCACGGCCAATCCCAGTCTACCTAGATACTCAATAATACTCTCAATAGTTCTTTCGCTGTGGTCCCTGACTCAACCCAGAACTCCTTTCATTATCTGCGCCTGGCCCACCCCAGGCTATTTACCATTTCTTAATCCCATCCAGATTTTCTTATATATAGGGTGTCCCTAAAGTCTGAACACATAGGAAAAAATGTATATTTTGAGATACTTGGAATATTAACAGACCTTAGCCCCCTTGACTTCTTTTTCTGGGGTATGCTAAAGGAGAAGGTGTACTCAATGAAAATCAAAGCTGCAACACACTTGATTGAATGCATAAAGAGTGAATGTGCTAAAATGGACGGCAATGTGGAGTTATCGCATTGAGTTCATGTGAATCGACCTTTGCCTCACAAATGATGGCAATCATATTGAAGATGTTATTTGTTAATATTCCAGTTAAATAAAATGTTGAAAATTTCATTCGTTTCATTTCTTGAAAATATGCATTTTTGCCTGTGTGTCCAGACTTTAGGAATGCCCCGTGTAAGTGCCAATCTTACCCCCAC
This sequence comes from Phalanger gymnotis, assembly GCA_028646595.1. Lineage (NCBI taxonomy): Eukaryota > Metazoa > Chordata > Mammalia > Diprotodontia > Phalangeridae > Phalanger > Phalanger gymnotis. The sequence continues at coordinate 313,264,502 of CM053623.1, read as the reverse complement.
TAAATTGCTCAGATTCTTGGGATCTCATCCACTCCTACTGGTGACACAATAAACCTTGTTACTCTTGTCTGAAAAAAAAAAAAGAGTGAGCAAAATTCTAGGGGAAAGCAGCACAAAGGAAATATTTATACTGACTTTACTCAAGTCCCCAACCCTATTCATGCTAATAGGTCTTCCCTATAGGCACCCCTCAGCATGAGGTGTTTGTACCTGGTGCTATTCCTTTGATAACTAGGGCTCAGATATGAGTCTTGTTTCTGCATTCTATGTTTATAATAAATGTTTTGTTAAAAAGAAAAAAAATGGGGTTAATGGCCTCCTTTATATGGTACATATTTGTAAAATAATGAAAATTAAATCTTTTTATTCATTTTTATAGTTTTATTTTTATAGTATTTTTATATTTTATTTATATGTATGTAACTCTGCTGCCAAAATAACCCAAGTTCTGTGTTTGATCCAAGAGAATTCTCAAAATTTGCACTGTGGTTTTATTGGCCTTCTCAGGGTTTCTCCTAGAAACCTAGGCATTATGAGGGATGCAAAAGAAACATATGATGCAATTTTTGTCCCAGAAGGGCATGAGCTGAGGACATAACACTTATACATATCCCAAGTAAGCTGGCCTCTAACACTTACCAGACAACACAACATTGTACAAGGCATTTTAACTGTTTCTTCATTTGAAAATGGGAATAATAGCTGTCCTTCCTAGTTTACACAAGGTTGCAGTAAAGACCAAATGAGAAAATGAATATTATTTTGTAAACTCCATACACCTAAGGTATCATCATTACTAAAAATACAAGGCCTAGGACTAGATTTGATTTCACTAATATAGGAATTCCTTGGTAGGCAAATTCCTTCTACAGGGTGTCCCTACAGTCTGGACACAGAGGAAATCTCATTAACATCTCATTAACCATTTCACCAAAGACTTTGTTGTTCAGAGCCTTCTTTTTCTGGGGTATACTAAAGAAGCAGGTGTACTCAATGAAAATCACAGCTACAACTCACTTGATTGAACGCATAAAGACTGTATGTGCTAAAATGGAGGGTAATGTAGAGTTACTGTATGGAATTCACGTGTATCTTGAAAAGCGCATCAACCTTTGCATCACAAATGATGGCAATCATATTGAAGATGTTATTTGTTAATATTCCAATTAAATAAAATGTTGTTGAAAATTTCATTCATTTCATTTCTTGAAAATATGCATTTTTGCTTATGTGTCCAGACTTTAGGAACGCCCTCTACTACTGAAGTTCAGGACCATCTCTGCAATTAGCAGTCTTCTTACAGCTTAACTCCCCAAAACATACTCTTCCATCCAGTGACACTTGATTCCTGGTCATTCCATAAATAAGAAAGCTTATCTCTCTGCCCTGAGCATGCTCTCCTTCCTCCACTTGGACTATTGACCTCCCTGACTTCCTTCAAGTCCAATTAAACTCTTACCTTCTACAGGAAGCCTTCCCTAAGCCTTCTTCATTCCAGAGCCTTGCCTCTGTTACTTATTTCTTATTTATCCTGCTTTCTATATATTTGTTTGTATGTTGTCTCAATTCAATTGTAAACTCCTTGAGGGCAAAGACTGTCTTTTGCCTCTTTTTGTATCCCCAGTGCTTGGCATATTGCCTGGCACATTGCCTGTGCTAAATAAATACCTGACAGAGAAAGTTTTCATGAATGATCTGTGCAGGAGATGGCACCTGTGCTAAGCCCAAAAGGAAGACATGGATTTTGAGAGACAAAGAAAAAACAGAATGACAAATAGGAGGAACAGTTTGTCTGGAACCCAGAGCAAATTTCCTTCCAGTGAGAGATAAGGGAGGTGTAGGAGATTGATGAATATCATTTCTTTATCCTCAACACTTTTACACTTAAGTGGACTTTACTAAGTTAGTCTTTGATTTTTACTTTTTAATGCTTCTATTTTTTTCAGCTTTGTGTGGTGCACACGCATGTGTGCGAATGGGAGCATGCACTCCAGTTAATTATATCTACAGATGTGCATATGTATTTTCTTCCTTCAAACTTTTGAATTTGTTGCTTTCCTTGAAAGCTTTCTTTTTTAAAAGTATTCTTTATTATAAACTTAATAACTGTCAACAACAAAAAATGGAAATAAACACTATGGCTAGAAAAAAATGCTTATTGAATTGAATTGTATTGAACTTAAGAGTTGCCTGGTCCCTTCTTGCCATCACTATCTCCTTGTTGCTGGGTTCCTCTGGGGTACTCCTCTTTCCACCTCTCTTGGCTTGGGGTATAGCTCTATACCAGGCTGGGCATCCAAAATCCCGTAACTTATCAGTCAAGGATTCCCTTCCTGCTCCTTTTTCCCATTGGGTCAGGAAGGCAGAATCATGGTGGGCCAGACAACTGTTGAGGGTAATACACCGGATGTTTAACACCTCAAGCTACTATATTTAAAGTATCCCTCAAATCCTAATAACATAATTACATGCTTAGCCAAAGACAGCCAGTCTTGGGCAGAAACAATAATTCTGTAGGGCTTCTCTTAGGTACTTATCTGAAAATTATGTCAGAAGTATTCAGAACTGTTGACCATTTAAGTATATGCCTTGAGAAGCAACCTAGGGTAGTGGATAGAGAGCCACCTTATGTATCAGCAAGACCTGGATTCAAATCCCACCTCTGACAAACACTGGCTATGTGAGCTCAGGGAAGTCACATTATCTGCTCCCAGAAAGTTTTTCAAGACTGGAAATAAGTTCCTTTCCCTCTACCTCCCATATCCCACCTCTCTATTAAGCCAAACACCTTGGCCATCTCTCCATGCCCATGTTTTCCTATCACCCACCTAAATAATAAAACTCCCAGGGTGTGCTGTGTTCCCCTATTAGAATATAAACTCCTCAGCAGCAGAGTTGCTTATTTATCAAAATATTTGTATCCCTAGCATTTAGCACAATGCCTGGTACATAGTTTAAGTGCTTAATAAATTTGTGTTCATTTTTTTAACAGAGCAGATTTAATCTGTCTTCTAAGGTATAGTCTTCTCAAGAATGGAAGATGCAATATACTTACTAATATCCATAGAGGGAGTTTTCTCAGATTTCTGTTGACCAATAAAATCATAGGCCTAGGTTAAAAATAAAGTTTTCCAATTTTTTTTCATTCAAGATGATCAGAGTTAAGAAATTTTCCATTCACCCTTCATTTTACAGTGGAAACTGAAGGAAACTTATCTTCCTACTGTGTATGTGATTAAACTACACCCTCTGAGCTCCTTAGTTATTTTCTGAGGTAAGCTTTCAAAAACTAAATGAACCTTCCTTCCCTCCAAATAATTCATGAAAGTTTTATTTATATGTTACATTACATTTATTTCTATGAAGCATGGGGGATTTATATAGCCTATGGGAAGAAGCATGTTTCTGAAAACAGATGGCCCTTTTCATCATAGGGCCTTGCCTCCTGCTTTCATGCTCCATTGTATAGAAAGGATTCAGTGCTCCTTATTTAAAATGACTGTAACATATACCAGCATTCTGTCTCCGCATGCTTCAGAGTATTTCCATCAATTTCTTCAGCCAAAAGTTGAAGATACAGTGTTCCTCTTTATGGTCCAGAGAACCCGAATCATTTCTTGGACATATACTCCCAAGGTGATCACTGACAAAAAGAAAGGCTTCATTGACACCAAAATATTTGTAGCAGCATCTTTTTTTTTTTTTTGGTAGTAGCAAATAACCAGGAACAAAATGGATGTCCCTCAGGTGAGGAATGACCATGCGAATTGTAGTAACTAAATGTAACAGAATATTACTGTACTCTGTTACCAGGGTTTTTTATTTTTACTGAGCCAATCTCTAACCTGAGGATGCTTGGAGCCCCACAAAGCAGGTCTAGAGATGGTAGTAACAGTAATCAAGTAATTTAATTAATCAATTTCACAGTGAGGAATATTCTCTTAGCTGAAGTAAAAGCACAGATTATATACTTAAATCACAACTGGGGAGGGAGGGGGAGGAAGGTGAATTACAAACAATCACTTAGTCATTTCCCATGAGAAACTCATGAATCCCACAATGCAACAATTCTGGGGTCAAGTCTTTGGGGGTTGTGACCACTTCTGCTAAAGTACAAAACCAGAGTTCTGTGACAGAAACAGGTTCTACAATCTTTGATTTGATTCACTTAAGGTCCAGTGATTGTGAGCATTGTCAGTTTTGATTAATCAGTGGGAGCTCTGACTCCCAGGCCACAGAGGCAGCTCTTGAGAAAACTAAATTATTATATTCATTACATATTGTAGTGAATACATGAATATTATATTCATTAATTGATATAATTATCAATTATATTAATATGAAAATTATAACTTCTCTTTTCAACTCTTAAGAAAAAGACCTCATTACCACAGAAAAGCATGGAAAGACTTATATGTTCCAATGTAAAATGAAGTGAACAGAACCCCTGAAAAATATACATAATTACAATAACGTAAATGGAAAAAACAACCACTACAGAGTAATTGAAAGTCAATCTTCCTCTTTAAATTGCTTTATATATAATACTCTGCATTTATATTTATTTGTATACATGTTTTATCCATCACTATCCTATCCCCTAGTAGAATATATGATCCTGAAGGGCAGAGAAGGTTCCAGTTTTATCTTTGCATTTTTAGTGTCTAGCCCAGAGCTTTGTACATAAGTGCTTAATAAATATTTGGCGACACATGTACAAAAATATTTACAGCAGCTCTTTTTGTGGTGACCAAGAATTGGAAATTGAGGAGATGCCCATCAATTGGGGAATGGCTGAACGAGTTGTGGTATATGAATGAAACGGAATACTATTGTTCCATAAGAAATGATGAGCAGGTGGACTTCAGAAAAACCTGGACAGGCTTACATGAACTGATGCAGAGTGAAGTGAGCAGAACCAGAAGAACATTGTACACAGTAACAGTAACATTGTTTGATGACCAACTTTGATAGACTCAACTCTACTCAGCAATGCAAGGATCTAAGACAATTCCAAAAAATTCATGATGGAAAATGCTTTCCACATCCAGAGAAAGAACTGTGGAGTCTGAATGCAGATCGAAACATACTATTTCCTCTTTTTTTGGGGGGGGGTTATTCTTGCTTGTGGTTTTCCCCTTTAGTTCTAATTCCCCTTTACAACACGACTAACATGGAAATACGTTTAATGTGATTGTGTGCATATAGCCTGTATCAGACTGCACACTGTCTTGGGGAGGGCAGAGAGCGGAGGGAGGGGGAGAAAATTTAGAATTCAAAATCTTATAGAAGTGAATGTCGAAAACTAAAAACAAATAAATAAATAAAATTTTAAAAAAATAAACATTTGGTGACATGAAATGAAGTAAAAGAATAGACCAATCAATAAATCAAGAACAGTGACCAACCATTAATTCCGGAGGACTCAGGATTAAATATGCTACCCACCTAAGTGTGACTGAAATGATCAAGTTGGTGGCTAAAGCTGGTTCTGAAATAAAAATGAGAACGCACCTCCCTCCCTTCTTTATACGGATGGAGTACTATGGATGTAGTGTATTGCGTGCATTGTTGACTTGATTGAGGTCAGTAAATTTTGATGAACTACATTTTTTTTGTTACTCTTAACTATAAAGGGATGGATCCCCAAGTAGGGAAGCAGGGAGAGAGGCCATATTGGGAAACAAATGTGATTTAGAAGCAAGATATATCAACAAATATTTTAAAAATACAAAAGATGCACTTGTTAAAGTCTGTTTTTCTTTGTGTGACTTGTTATGTTATCAGCTACAGGCAATAAGACTTTTAGAGCCACTCTATGATGCTCTATTGCTGCTCTGGGCCTTGGAAGACACTCTGAGAGTTTTAAGATCTCCTAACTCAGGACTTAGGTGATAGACTCAGAGTACAGAATAAGACATACTTTTTGGTTGTGGATAATGGGGGAATTTGTTTTGCTCAACTATATAAATATTTGTTAAGAGGGTTTGGTTTTCTTTCCTTTTTTCTCCAGTGTGGGGGAGGGAAGAGATGGGAGAGAGAAAGTAGATTTTGGTTAACTGAAAAAGCAATTAAATTTTAAAAGATACTTTTCAAGAAATTATACGTTATGTTTTCTAGCTGTGTAACCCTAGGCAAATCACTTAACCTGTGTCTGTCTCAGTTTCTTCACTGTAAAATGAGAATGATAATAGCACCTACCCAGAAAAACTGTAGTGAGAATCAAATAAAACAGTATTCATAAAAAGTGCTTAGCACAGTGCCTGGCACATAGTAGGCACTATATAAAATGCTCCTTCCCTTCCCTTACATCAAGAGGATAAGCCTTGGGGGAAATTCACAGGTGACTGGTGGGGTAGGGGAGAGCAGAGAAACCAGATAAAGAATTAGAGGAGAAGTAGGAAGAAATAAGGGGACTTGAAGATGGAAAGGTAGCAGAAGATAAGGGATTAAGGAAGTTTCAATATAGGAAGGAAGAAATAATAGTAAAGAGCTGATGTAGAGTAAACTTATGACATAGATAGGCTTATCATAATATCTTTATTATACATTTGTACCCCCCCATGGGGGGGTATGCATTGTGGGTAATTGCATGTGCAGTTCCACTGTGACTTGGACCCCTCCCCTATTCCCTACTCCCTTAACAAGCCCCTCCTGCCTTTTTAATATTCATAATTTGTGTTACATAATTTACCCTATAAAAATCCATCTTTCTTTCTCTGAAGTTACTGGTTCCTCTTGGAATTTAGCCTGCTCCATGAGAGGAGTCAATCTCAATAAATGCCTAAACTTGGATGGTTTGACTCTTGGTGGTTTGACTCTGAATTCTTTGAGACAGTTCTACCTCAACACATCATGAAACCAGAATAGTTTCTGGTGTCCCTGAGTGGGTAGAGTTTAAACCCCAAAAATATGAATACATCAGGAGTAGTCTACTTGTCTGAGACTCTGGGTGTTTAACGACAGTAAAGACAAACAATTCCGAAAGGCTTGAGAACTCTGATCAAGCAAACCAACCACAATTCTGAAGGACTGATAAATAAGAATGAAACTATGAAGAAAAGGTGATGGACTCTAATTGCAAAATGAAATACACATTTTTTACACATGCGCAAATGTAGTAATTTTTCTTTGACTATATGTATTTATTAAAAGGGTTTTAGTTGTAATGAGTTTTTATTATCTTATCTAACACCATCATAGTTCCCCCCACTATCCCTCCTGCTGCCCCTCCCAGAAAGCCATCCTATATAATATTTTTAAAGCAAAAAAAAAAAGGAAGGAAAAAAATCATCATAATTTTTAATACATCCCCAATAATTTGAAATGTGTACAATGTACATGTGGACCTCTTACTTCTACAAGGGGATTGGGGGCATCTTCTTATATCTTTTCTTTTAAGCCATGCTTATCCCAATTTTGCAACTTTTACTTTCTGACCTTTTTTGTGGTTGCTCTTTCCATTTCCATTCTAGCCCTTTCTCAGCTCTGCTTACTTCCCTCTGTAGGAGTCCCTGTAGATCTGTCCATGATTCTCTGTATATGTCACATTTGTTATTTCTTATATGCCATTATATTCATGCACCACAATTAGTTTAGCTATTCCCAATCAATGAGCCTCTACTTTGATTCCACTCTCCAAAAAGTGCTGCTATAAATATTTTGGTATATATGTGGACTTCTCAATGGCCTACTTGGTATATAATCTCCGGATCAAAAAGTATGAATATTTTAGTCACTTTATTTAAATAATTCCATTTTTTTTCAAAATGGTTGTAGTTATTTTAATTTTTTTCCAACAGGGAAGAGAGAAAATTGATTTTTGTTCATTTAAAAAAAATTTTTTTTTTCACAGAGAAGTGTTGTTTGGAAGGGAAGTTGGAGCCGGGATGGTAGTCGTAAAGGAGTAGCAGAGTCAAATGAAGGCTCTTTCAATATACCCAAGCAAGCAGGGGGATAACTAGGGAATCCAAATAAAGCAGATCATCCCCAAAGAATAAGGAAAGGGATGTGGATCTGAAAACCACAGCTAATCTACAAAACTCACCCAACTTTCCTATGAAGAAGCTGGATTGCCCCAAGGACAAAGAGTCACTTCACCTCTTCCGGCAAGGACTTAGACTCATTCATCCAAAGTCTTCCTCACTCCAAGCCCACCATTCTTCATTCCATAGAAGAAGGAGGGATTTAACTGGGGAGTCTTGTGAGGAACTGCTTCAATTCTCCATGACATTGTTGAGTCCCTCTTCATTCCATGAATGTGAGTGTGTATACTCCACCCAAGATAGAAAGTGTGATCTCTAGGAAGGCGCAGTGGCTGTAGGGTTATTTACCATCCATGTGACTCTGGTTGCCATTTTCTTTGACTTGTCCTCATTAGAAAAGTGAAAAGAATAATACCTGCATAAGACTTAATAGGACTGATGCTCAAAAAACATTAGCAAACCATTAATTTATTGTTGGATTGCTTGGGGCTGGCCCTGCATTCAGTTTATTAATTGCTTTTTTCAGTAACCTGTGTCTTGCCCCTCTGGCAGGGATTTGGGCTTGAAATAATCCTCAACAGGGGGAGGAGCCAAGATGGCGGCTGGAAAGCAGGGAGTAGCGTGAGCTCCCCACCAAGTCCCTCCAAAAACCTATAAAAATGGCTCTGAACCAATTCTAGAACTGCAGAACTCACAAAATAGCAGAGGGAAGCAGGGCTCCAGTCCAGGACAGCCTAGATGGTCTGGGGGTAAGGTTTATCTCACACGGAGCTGGGAGCTGAGTGGAGCAGAGCCAAGCGTGGGTGGCGCGGACCAACCAGACCAGGAGCTGGGTGGAGCGTGCCCTAGTGCCCTGAATCAGTGAGCTGTGGCAGTTACCAGACTTCTCAACCACAAACACCAAAGACAACAGAGAAGATTAGTGGGAAAAGCTGAGGGGAGTGGAAGGAATTTGCAGTTGAGCCACCGCCCCAGGGGCATGGGAGGTGGAACAGCTACAGAACTATAGCTGCAGTTGCTTCTGGCCCCAGCCCCACCTGGTGGGAGGAATTAAGTGGCAGATCAGAGCAGGAGTGCAGAGCCTGCTGAAGATCTAAGTCCAGTCCAGGCTGGGGGTTCTTGGGGAAGGAGGAGTGCTGGTGTGGCAGAGCTGGCGCATCCCCCTAAGCATGGAACATAGAACTCTTTAGTCTACAAGCAGTCATACCCTGCTGAAAAACTCAAGGGTCAAGTAAGTTGGCTGGGAACATGGCCAGGCAGTGAAAATAGACTCAGATTCAGACTCAGACTCTGGAATCCTTCTTCGGAGACAAAGAAGACCAAAACATACAGCCAGAAGAAGTCAACAAAGTCAAAGAGCCTACAACAAAAGCCTCCAAGAAAAACGTGAACTGGTCTCAGGCCATGGAAGAGAACAAAAAGGATTTGGAAAAGCAAGTTAGAGAA